>OY856189.1:7858138-8031022 GCA_963693315.1 Diogma glabrata | reverse complement strand
GTGCTAATTTATATTGATTGTTAGTTGTACGAACAATGAACAATGTCGATAATATTATGTTTATTGTTATGTGTACTTGCGGATGATGGTATTAAGAATACCAAGTAGTTATATTATAAGAGAGAAAAATAAAACAGTGTGGCGGTTTGAAGGGAATGGACTTTTGACTGCTCGCTGGTTATATTAAAATCTCACTACCAAAACATACATTATCTCCAATTCACCAGTACAGAACCTGAACTCGTTCTGGAAGGGGGTAGGCTCTCTTACAAATGCTACTGGTCCCAACTCACACTGGATTGTGGCATAACAAGTGGATCTAGTTTTTCTTACCAGCTTTGCACGAAATTGAGCGCCACATAATTCTAAACGAGGTAACGAAATTTGCTTAATGGGTGCTACTTTAGTTTTAGAGTCCAGGATTGCTGTGTCAATGTGTCCATGTTCATTCAAATACCTGTCATATACCATAGCTGAATAAACTATTTCGCTTGCATCATTAAAGTCATGCAATTGTTATAAAGGCTCACAAAACGTTGAAGTTTAAATTGTCCTAAGTGTAGAAGTACCACTTTCAGTTGATTCTACAAAATTACAATATCATCAGGCAACTTGTCATGCTAATCTAATTTCCTTAACCTGCACAATTTTTGGTACAATATTTTCACTAGAACAATCAATGGTGCAACAAGACCAAGTAGATCAAGCACCTTAGAGGGATTAGATATTAACATGCGCTTTTTGGAGTTGCTTCTTATGGAAAATTTACTTTAAAGGCGAAGTAAGCTTCTATACAGAATTACATTGCAAACCCAATAGTTTCGCCGTCGAATTCATTTCACCAATTGAAACCATAGATTCAGGGCTGTGATATTGCCCTGAATTGGGTGATGATAGTTCTGTTGCGTTTGACTGCCATTTTCTCTAGCAAAATCCTCTTTGTTCAAGCAACAATGTTATATTTTCTTTTAAATACCCGGTATATTCAATTGCGCTTGCTCCTGATAAATAATCATCAAAATACAATTTATGTGAAATTTCTAGAAATTCTTCTTCACATTCATATGCAGCTTGTAGCACTGAACGAGTAGCTAAAAATGAAGAACTGGTTATACCAAAGGTAACACTGGTGAGATTTTAAAGTGCTTTATTGGGTCACCTAAGTCTTCTCTCCACAGAATACGTTGAAAATCTTGGTCTTGATCAGGCATAAGGACTTGATGGTGCATTTTTTTCTATATCTGCCGTAAGTGCAATCTTGTTGTTTTGGAATTAGTTCAATGCAGTCATATATTGGGAGGTTATATATTGGGACCAATCATAAATGTAGTTCAGATTAATGGTTTTACTTGATCCATCAAACACAACTCATAACTTGGTAAGTAGTTAAGCTTTCTATTTTGGTAACGGCGTGATGTAGCAAATACTAACACTTATAGTCTGGCATTATTTGTTCATGGTCTGGAATCTCTTGCACGTAACTTTATGTATTCTCGCATTACCTTTACATATTATTTTTCAGCATCGTATCAATGTGTAATCCTTGTTGTAAGTTGCATTGTCGCTTATGAGTATTGCTTATACAATTACTCAAAATGAATTCAGTACCTTGGAATTGCAATTTTATTATGAACTTTCCACTTTTGTGTCTATAGTGAAGTTGGTTTTGTAATGTTCTTCAAATTTATTTTTCTCTTCGGTGAGGAAAACTTCCTCCATTTCCCAAAATACCTTAAGAGTTTTGTAAATGTGCAAATCAATAAAATAATTCAATCGAGTAAATTGGCTTCTTTCGTCTGAGACAACCTATCCAAACATTGTGCTTTATGCTATTAAACTACTGCTTAATTGTTTATTTGACTTTCTCTTAATACATTTATTGAAAAATTTGTCAGCTTCTATTATGATGTCTATTGCTTGTGACTTAAAAAAAACTGGATCACTTAATTTTAATCCTTCACTGAGAGAAAAAATTTTATCATACGATTGGCACAGTGATTATTCGGTCACAATATGACATCACATTCGGTTGTTGTGTCTTCAACTTGGTGGTTGTGTCTTCAAATTGGATTTTTGAAGATAAGGTAATCGAATTTAGGGTTATTGTGACTCGAAAAATTCGATTGGCACAAAGTAGGTTATAGTAACCGAATTTTTTCTTTCAGTGTTTGATTCTTTCTAGATTTATGTTACTGAGGTCTTGCGTTGTTAAGCAATCTGTCTGTTTATTCAAAATTAAAACATCAATATTAAATTTTTCATTTGGCGTAAATTGATGTAGCTTTCAGAGATAGCCTCTCCTTGTCACTCTCGTTCCTGATGTTTAGCCCTAAATTAAATCTTGCTTGAGTTCGTACCAACCCAAGTCGCTTAGCACACGATTCAGAATGGAAAGAATCTTGTACTCCAGAATCAAGCAAAACTCGACATTTTTTATACTAATGTGCAGAATTCATTACTCTCATTACTGCAGTACGTAAGATAACAGTACAACCTTTAATAGGTATGGCATGAGCAACATCCATTGTTTCAACATAAGAATCGCTTGTTTGAGAAGCAGCAGGTTCAGATGAACTTTTAATTGTTATGTTACTTGCCGAAATGGAAGGTATTTCTGAATGTAGAATTGAATGATACCTTGCCTTACATATACTGCATCGAAAACGTGATTGACAATACGTTGATTAAAGGTTTTTGAATAAACATATAAAACAAAGTTTATTTTCGGCTCCATTCTCTGCTTTCGTGTTGCACTGACTGCTGTAAAAAATCACTACAGTTTTGTAAATAATGTTTTTGACTACATTTACTACAACTAATAACGTTGGTAGTTGTATAAGTAATCTTTATTTTTTAAAGAATATTTAATCTTGATGCATATGGGCAGTGGCATTTATGTAGAGCATTATTAGACTATGGATCGCAGTCGAATTTTATATCATCAGAATTATGTAATAAGCTACATTTAACAAAAAACAAAACAGCTATTCCCATTCAAGGAATAGCGGGCATTCAATCCAGTGTAAAACATCGAGTGAAATACTGAAATCAACAATCAGTTCAACAGTTAGTAATTTTAATGCAGTGCTAGAATTTTTAGTTTTAACAACAATAGTGGAGAAAATGCCTGTGTCACAAATAAATATTGACTCATTAATGATACCTAAATTATAATTAGCAGATCCAAATTTTATTGTACCAAACAAAATAGATCTTCTGATTGGTGCAGAATTATTTTATGATATTCTATTACATGAAGAACAAATATTAGTATAGATACATTGCGTTTACAAAACTCTCAATTTGTGTACATTGTGACAGGAAAAGCGTTGATTCAACATACAAAGTTTCCAAAAATAAATTGTAGTGTAGTGCAACAGACTGGTGCTCAGACCTTAGATCAGTTACTACAAAAATTCTGGGATATTAATCAATTGAAGTGTTCGTCAATGGCTATGTCAATTGAAGGAAAATCATGTTAAGATGAATTTATTGAAACTTGTACAAAAAACAGTGAGGGTAGATATATTGTTAATTTACCAATCAAAGATAGTGTAAATGCAATAGGTGAATCAAAAGATCTTGCAGTAAAACGATTCAAATCTTCAGAGCGAAAATTCAACAAATGTGTTTCACTAAAAACACAATATTGTGATTTTGTAAATGAATATCTTAAACTAGATCATATGGAGTTGTGTAAAGAAAATGGTAACAGTAAATTGCATTATTTTTTGCCTCATCATGCAGTCATCAAACCTGAAAGTACAACTACTAAATTGTAGTGTTTGATGGGTCAGCAAAGTCATCTTCTGGTGTATCGTTAAATGACAAATTAAAAGTTGGACCGAGAAGTGCAGCAAGATTTATTTCAAATTTTGTTAAGGTTCAGGAAACATCAAATAGCCATTACAGGTGATATCGAAAAAATGTATCGCCAAGTGTTAATAAATAATAAACATCACTGTCTTCAATCAATATTATATGGCGAAATGTTCCAGATCAAAAATTACAAACATATCATCTCAAAACCGTCACTTTTTTCAAGTGAAGCAAATTCTTTTCCAGTAGCATCAAAGGTGGTGTTATCAGACTTCTATGTGGATGACTTATTAAGTGGGTGCAAGTCTGTTAATGAAGTTTGTGAATTACAAAATTTTCTTCAACAATTATTATCACGTGGAGGTTTTAAACTTCATAAATGGGCAAGTAGTAGCAATGAGGTGATGAATTACATATTGAATAAGGAAACCAATGATGAATCAGTGATAGTAAACAAAAATACACACGTAGACCCTTGGGCCATTATGGGAGCCAGATGGAGATTATTTCTCATATAGATTTAGTGATATTGATCCAAACCAAATAGTGTCTAAACGAAATATTCTTACATAAATTGCAAAAATTTATGACCCATTAGGGCTTTGTGCTCCAGTAGTGTTTACAGCAAAGTTGATGATGCAGAAATTGTGGCAAATGGTAAATATATATTGGGACACACTCATTGTTGAACCAAGTAAATCAAACTGGTTGGTGTTCAGAAGCGATCTTGCAATAATAAATCGAATGAAAATAGACCGATGCATTCTTCCAAAAGGTAAAATCAAAAAGGTTGTATTGCACGGATTTTGTGATGCATCTGAGGTAGGATATGGTGCATGTATTTTTATGAGATCTGAAAACCAATCTGGAGATTTTGCAGTAAGACTAATTTGTGCTAAATCCACAGTAGCACCTTTAAAGAAACAGACGTTACCAAGGCTAGAACTTTGCGGTGCACTGCTACTCTCGCTTCTAATGGATGTGGTTCAAACTTCATTAGATATGCAATTCAACAAAATTGTATTGTGGTGTGATAGTACTATTGTTTTTTCGTGGATTGCAACTCTATCCTGTAATTTAAAAACATTTGTATCAAACCGAATAGCAGAAATACAGAAATTTAATTTCGATTGGAGACTCATCAGTACAAAAGATAATCCAGCAGATATAGTGTCCAGAGGGTTGCTTCCGAAAGAATTAATAAATTCAAATCTTTGGTGGAATGGACCACCATTTTTAAATCAATGTGAACCAAAGTGGCCAGTTGAAATCAATTGACAATGTAAAAAATTAGATGTGGAAACTGAATATAAGGAAATAGAAATAGTTCTTCCCATGCAAGAAAAGGTGAAAAATTGGTTTATTGAATTGTTTTCATGTTACGATAAGTTAATAAGGATCACTGCTCTTGTTCTACGATTCATACATAATGTTAAACATCATACAGAAAAGAAATTAGTAGGATTTATATCAGTGGAAGAGCGACAAAATGCAATTACAACTTTGATAAAATGTTCACAAAAGGATGATTTTAAAGATGAAATAAAATGTTTGCAAGGGAATATGCGCCATTAAACCAATGCAACTCAAGCGTCTGTTCTTCATGTTAGGGGCGGCTTGGAGCGAGCGTCTGTTATGGATCAAGCGGCTCATTATATAAGTGTGTAGAAATCGTCTGTTCTCCATGTTAGGGGCGGCTTTCAGCAGGCGTCTGTCTTGGATCAAGCGGCTCGCTATATAAACATGTAAAAAGGTTGTTTCTGGTGACCTTAAGATACAGAACGAACCCATTCACGAAAATTTGGGTTGGGCGAAGGGCTAACACCCCATTTCCGTAAAAAAATTATTGTCATAAATTCTGTACACAGGCCTCGGAATATGTCGGAATCATTATTGGAACGACCTCGGAAACTGTACCCGTACTACGATTTAAAAATAGTAGCAACAATACCAGCAACAATAACGGTTTCCGCGCAGCCGAGCTGGCTATGATGTATGATCTAGTAATTTACAGCACTTTTTTCCCTCACAAGAGAGTTCTCAAGGCAACGTGGAAATCAAATGACGGAAGAATTCGAAAAATCAAATCGATCACGTCATGATCTCTAAAAGACACTCTACAAATATAACTGACGTTCGATCATACAGAGGTGCTGATATGGACACCAATCATACGCTTGTCATCTTTAAGTACAAGTGCAAATTATCATCTACATTTAACAGACAGGCAAAAAAGACCGTGCACTGAAAGGTCGAAGCATTTAAACATCCGGAAACGCTGAATATATATCAAGACATAATAACACAAACCATAGAAGAGCATGACATCTCTTCTGAGATGCCATTAAACATACAAGAAGAATGGCAAACGCTTCAATCAACCATTATAGCCGCAGCACAAACTACAATCGGAAAACGACCACCGAAATCACACAACGAATGGTTTGACGACGAGTGCCGCCAATCCGTTGAACATAAACAAAAACTGCGAGAAAAATGGTTAACAAGGATCACCCGAAGCTCCCAAGCTGATTATCTATGCGCCAGGAAAGCTTCAGCAAAACTTCTACGTAAAAAGAAACGCGAACACATGAAGAGCAGCATCGAAAACATCAACCAACATGCGGTCAACGGAAATTCAAAAGAGTGCTTTGCCAATGCACGGAATCTGACAAAAGATTTCCACCCAAAATCTACAGCCATCAAAAATGAAAATAATGAACTTACAACAAGTGAACGTGATGTGCTGGCAGTATGGCGATCCCACTTTCAAGACCTACTGAATAGGACGAATGAAGTTCATCCTATTCGAACAATTGCTTCATCAACAAAGGAGACTTTTGTCCCCTACTCAGCAATAGAAGAAGTGGAAGCTGCCATTAAAAAACTGAAAAATGGCAAATCATCAGGTTTCGATGGAATTTCCGCAGAACTTCTGAAAAATGGAGGAGCAGCTCTGGTCTCACGTATATACGATCTGATTCTTGCAATCTGGGATCAAGAAGAACTACCTGCTGAATGGAAAATAGCTCTCATTGTTCCGCTACACAAGAAAGGTGACGGTCTAAAGTGTGCAAATTATCGTGGCATCGCATTGTTGAATACTGCATACAAAATACTAGCTAATGTCGTACTTGCTTGACTCATCCCGTTCGCCGAATATATCATTGGTGACTGTCAGTGTGGTTTTCGTCCCAACTGCTCAACACACAGAAAAATCTTCACGTAACGTTAAATAAAATTTACGTGAAATCCCTATGGTTTTTAACCAATAGGGCTGTCACATTAAAATAAAGTGATTTACCACGTTATTTTTAATTTTTAAAGTTGACGTGAATGAACATAAAAATTAGATGAAATAACGTAATCTTACAAAGTGAAATCAGTTAAATTCAAGAGGATTTTCTCTAAAGATTTCTGTTTGTTTAAACGTGAAGTCTGCTTAAAAAGTTACTTGCTTTCTGTTTAATTTGATGTGAATACACGAATTTTATCATATAGGACAAAATAGTAAAGATGATGTTTTTCAAAATATTATAAAAATTTTGGTTTGAAGGGATTTTTTTTTTTTTTTTTTTGTTTGGTGATTCAATTTAACAATAATTTATTAATTTAAATTATTGATTTCATTTGGTTTGAAGTTTGGTTTCTTTATTATAATATTTTATAAATCTTTAACAATTCAATATATGTAACAAAAATTCAAAATAAAAATATATTAAAATAAAAATATTAGCAGCTTAGTTCAGAAATTATAGTTTAAGTTTTCTTATTTTCCTATAAATTATATTTTCAAATTAAATTCTTGGAAGGAATTCTATGTTCACAATATTCACACATAAAACAATTAAATTTGGTAATTTTTTTATTTAAACTTGATTTTTTAATATATTAATTAAATTAAGAACTTCAGAAAACCGTTCTGATTCTAAATCAAAAAATAGCTTTCTAAAAATGACCAAATTTGTCCACTTATGTGTGAATATTCTAGTTGAAAAACATAACTGATTTTTATAACTAATCAAGACACTTTTTAAAAGAACCCATTTGATATTTCAATCCATCTATATACACATAAAAATGTGTGAGTTTCGATAACGTTAGTCCTACCACAACAATTTTTGGTTGAATTTTCTTCTTTTGTAATTTATTTTCTTTCAACATTTTTTCTAATTGCTCAGGCATAATATTAGAAGAAGGCACATGCAATAAAAAATCATCCTGAGCCTATATTATCGAAGGCTTGCGGCAATTATTTATTCGCTTTGGTTGAAGGATCGCATGTATCAAAAGACATGCAATGCAATGTTTTGAAACTGTAAATAAGATTTTAGTTAAAACCAGTGTTGCAAAACGAAAAAAAAATTCGTAACGTTATGCATTTCGTTTTTATAACATTATATTTATTTTTTCGGTACGTTATTTCGTTATGAAACAGAAAAATATTATATTGCGTTATGTTATAACGTTATAGTTGCGTTATTTTAAAATTAAATGTTATGTTTAAAACTATAACATATTTAAATGTACAAAAATCGAAAATCTAATGAACAGTTACTTTTTGCATGCAAAATTAGAAAAATATTAATATAATAGTACATTATGATGCTGGGAAGCAAAGCTAAAGATTTTGGACGTATGTGGAGTTTGCAAATCGAGGCGCTAGCCGAGATTTACACCCACATTAAGTCCAAAATAGCTTACGTCCGTGCATCATATACTGTTTTTTGTTCGCCGCAAGCAAAATATTTGAAAAAAAAATGTTTATTCTAAATTAATATTATACATTTGCATAAATTTTGAAATAAAAATATGTGGAACAAGTTACCTTTGACAAAATATTTGTTATCTTTTCCAAATTATTGTATAACTATGACAACAAATGATAACAACTATTTTAATTGGATAATGAAGTTTTGAATTTAAGGGTTGCTTTGATAAAAATTTATATTCTATATAGAATTTAAACAAATACAAATGTTTTTTGCTTTTTTGGACGTAGCTATGACAACAAAATATATGGTTAAAAAGTGACACTTTAAGGCCGCAAATCACAGTAATAAAGTAACATAGGCGAATTAATACATAGGCGAATAAAAAATTAATATTTTTCAAATTTTACATGCAAAAAGTAAATCGTAGTAAAATAAAATTAAATGACTAAATACATGAAAAAAATTTGCATCCAGCATAAATATATGCCTTCTTAAAATTATTAAAAACACCTGTGATGCAGAAACGGCTAGTGTAGACTTGAAATTACTTGAAACATACATAAAATTTTACAAAATGTTTATTATTTTGTTACTGATGTCAAACAATTTTATAATTACCAAAACCTTCAGTTCAAGCGTCCACAGACATTTAAAAAGAGCAGATAAGTTGGATTTTATAAAACCGATTTTTGGGCTTTTATTTCCATATAATTATACAAAGTATATCACAAAAACGAAATAAAATATAACGTTATCGTTACGTTTTACGTTATTGTAACGCAATTTAATTTTTAAAACGTTATGAAAGTAATAACTAGTACTAACTAATAACGCTATTTCATTTCGTTATTTCGTTTTTGCGTTACGTTTCGAGTAACGTTTTGCAACACTGGTTAAAACAATAAATACGAGATATGTGACTATGCTTTATCTCTTTGACAGAGTAACATAAATAAAGTTATAAATGTTAAAAAGATAAAATAATTTAATAATATATACTTTACTTACTTATATCTACATCATCCTGAGCAAGAAATTTTAATAGTTGTCGAGAAGCTTTGTCCTTTATTGCCGATTGGCAATTGGCATAATTTTACTAAAAAAATTATCAAATAATGATAATAATAAATTGGATTTGTCCGGAAATAAAAATTCAAAGTCAATTTCAAGTCAAAAAAATTCAAGTCAAAATTTAACGATCTTCCATACGATATAAAGCACGCACAAAACCTTTTACAGTTTTAAAAAAAAATTAAGGAATATATAAATTGAACCTGCGATACGTTTATGTTTCATTTAGATTTAGGTGATGATGATTGGATTCAAATTTGAGTGAATATAGACTTTTATTTTGGTGATGTTAAGACTTGCATATACATATATAATGTATTAAGATATTAGATATTATGTTTCGTTTTGTTTTTGTTATTTGAATTTATTTAAAACCATATCAAAACTTACTATATTAAAATTAATCTGAATGCTGCGTATGAACCGAATTCCCAAGCAACAAAAAATAACCGAGGTTATAAAATAACTTATACTTTTTGTTATAAATTGGTTGACCATAAGTTATTTTGATACATGCTATAATATGGTAACATTTAAACCAAAATCTAATAATCAAAGTATTCAGAGTCACTTTAAAAGGTTGGAGATATGTTTATTATACGTTTCGAAATAACGTTGATTTTGAGTTATAAAATCTTGTTAGTATTATGTAAAAAAAAACTGTTTATTATAACGTATTTATAAAAACGAAGTAAAGTTTTAATTTTTCATTTTCGTTTTGTTATTTTTTAACATATTATAAACCATCATTTTAAAACGTTGATCTTACTTGATATAACCGTAGTAAAATTAGGAAAATATGTTACGCAACAAAAAATAGAAATCACATTAGTTGTCATTGTTGTTTTGTTGGATGAACTAATTGAGTTTGTGTAAAGTTAACTTTAATTAATAATTCAATTATTATTGACTAATTTTGTATCTAAATTTAATTTTTGTGCATTAATTTATTGTGTTTTAAAAAAATTTAATTTAAAATGTGTTAAAATATTTAAAACGCCAAAAAAAATATTAGAAATAAGTTTCTGAAAAGTGAGACATTTCTTTTGTGTAATTTTTGGTGTAGTGCATATATGCACTAATTATTTTTTCATTAGGACAAAAATCATGGAGTAAGTAAGAATTTTGCGGTTTGATGCGATAATAATTACCATTTTATAAATTTTGAATGTATGTAAATTTGTAAATTTTTAATATTGAGATGCTACGGTTTAGACGAGCAACTTATTTCTTGGTTACAAAGCTTTATATCTGAGCGAAATTTTCGAGTTAATGTTGATGGTGTCTCTTCAGACTCTTTTTCAACAAATGCTGGTGTTCCTCAAGGTTCCGCTTTATCACCTACTCTTTTTCTTCTCTATATTAATGATTTGCTAGATTCAACAGTTAATCCCACCCATAGTTTTGCTGATGACAGCACACTTCGTGCGTCACATGAAATGCCAAATTTTTTGCACCAACAAATCTTAATGTCACTAAATCAAATTTGATGGAATCATTAAATATTGATTTAAAAACAATCTTAGACTGGGGAGTTGCTGACAGTGTTGAATTCAACACAAGTAAAAGTTGAAACTCAAGTTTGCCATTTTTCTAGGTTATCAACACCTAATCCGTTTTCATTAAAGTTTGATTCAAATGATCTTGAAGAGAAAGAATCTGTTAGACTACTAGGAGTGGAGCTTGAAAATAATATGAAGTGGAATTTTCATATTTTTAGCCTAGCTAAGGACGCTGTTCAAAAATTAGGATTTTTGGGTCGTTGTCGTAAGGTTTTTAATAGCGAGCAGCTTCTTTTAATATATATGTCATTTTTTCGTCCCTGCATGGGGTATTGCTCTCACATTTGGGGTGAAGCCTACGTAAGTAGTGGGGAAATGTCTTGATTCTATACAGCGGAGAGTTGTCAAATTGATCGGCAATTTAGATCTTACTAACAAAGCTTGATTCCTTGCAACATAGAAGGGATGGCGCTGATTTGACGGTATTTTACAAGTATATTATGGACGATCGGGCGTCTACAGAGATCAAATCGATTTTGCCTGAACCAAAAAACTTCGCGCGTTTCACCAGGGCATCAATAACAGCCCATCTTTATACGGCTCGAGTGACAAGATGTAGAACTGTTGCTTTTCAACGTGATTTTTTTAACGGAGTTTCTCATCTCTGGAATGCCTTACCGGCGTGGGTCTTTCCTGATAATTTTAATCTTCAAAACTTTAAGATCAACGTTAATAAATTCCTCAAAGAAAATTGATAAATACTCTCGAGCGCTAGTTCCCTAGTTAGCATGGTATCTTCGGATATTCAGAGACGTTAATCTATAATGGTTAACACTAAACATGCCTAACATTGAACTAAATAAAAAGAAATTGAGATAATAAATGCGTTCTGTTTGACTTAAATAACTGCAAAAACAACAACAATTGCATACAATTTTCAGTTGTTTCAGTCAAATTGAACGCGGCTATTATAGTAATAAATAACAATTTATTAGAAAGAAAGAATTCGTTCTTAGGAGCAATATAGCTTCAGTTAAGTGATCCTTAATCGATGCTCGAATGCTCAAACGTATAATTTCAATTAATCAGAACCAAAATATGTGGAAGTACAGTACAGAAGTATGGGGAAGTTCCACAGTTACTTGACTTGTTGCTATCAAATTCGCTACTTTTTGTTTATTTTTGGGTAACGTATTTTGTCCTTTATTACGTTTATTTTAGATGATCGATATTTTTCTATAATTTATTCAAAGCACAGAATAATCAAGTTTAAATTTAATGATATGACATATTGCTTTATTCATATTGTCTATATGAACTCAGCAACGTTTACTTTGTTTAATATAAAGCCTTGATTCAAAATCTGTGTTATCTTTTACAGCGAAATTTAGAAAAATCTGGCTCCTCATTTGCTCTACAATCAAAGTGATTCATATTGACGATCTTATATCGTTTGTACCTTTCATCTTAACTTTGTCGTCACACAATTCTGATTGGTTGTGTTCAGACTATCGTTAATCTAATTAAAAACAGCATTTAAACAAAGTTTTGGTAAAACTTAGCACCTAATAATTAGTATTTGTCTCCAACTCTAAATTATCTTCAATCAATTTCTAGTTCTCAAAACTAATTTAATGCATTTGTCTAGATGATCGTAAGTGTGACGAAGAAAATGAATTTACATGTGAAGAAAATAAGTCATGGGGACGTGCTCAACGTATACCAAAGAAATGGATTTTTGATGGTGATCCAGATTGTGTTAATGTTGCAGATAAAATTACTACATTGCACAGCTGTCCAACACCATTACCATGTAGCGAAGATCATCTTCCATGTCATAATGGTCATTGTATTCATAAAAGATGGCTTTGTGATCATTATAACGATTGTGGTGATGGCTCTGATGAAGGAAAGTTCTGTAATTCTAAATGCAAAACATTCTCACCTCAAGAATTCACATGCCGAAACTTCAAATGTCTTCGTAATCAATATCGTTGTGATGGTGAACATGATTGTGCTGATCATACAGATGAGGTCGAGTGTAAAAAGGATAATAACACATATCCGTCAGTTGACATGTAACGATTATCATTTGGCTGGTAACAAAGTTTTCTGATGATTCTGATGAGCCACTTCATTGTAACATAGATGAATGTGCCAAAATTGAAATTTACCAACGTGTACATAAGTGTGTCGATACTCTAACTAGTTATTATTGGGATTGTAATCAAAGATATAACTAAGTTAAAATTTAAATAATAACATCTCTTTTCACTAATTCAGATTGCTGAAAGATGGCAAAGTTTGTGCTGATATTGATGAATATGTATCGAAACTGCTGCAGTTTGTTAACAACATTTTTACTATGCACCTGGTGGTTATACTATTGTTAAGTGACGATCGTTACTATGAATGACAAAATGATGAACATACAGTAGAGGCAGAAAGTATGAAGCACCTTTTAATTTTTAGTAAAAAAGCAAAAATTAAATATGCACTACATTTTATTGTGTTATAATAATATTGAAATATAAAACTTTAACTTTTTAACACCGAATTAAAAGTAATTTAGCCCACATATACGTTTATTTAGCCCAATATTGGACTTATCGAAATAATCACCCATTTTTTTAATAATTGCTGCATAAATTCTTGGCATTCTACCGACTAATTTGTCAAGCCATTCTGCATCCAAATTATCCCACACTGACTGGAGTATCTCCCAGAGATTAATAATAGATGCAATATTTGTTTTTCGAACCTGCCGATCCATTTCTTCCCAGAGTAATTCGATGGGGTTGCAATCAGGAGTTTGTGGTGGCCACTCCAATACTGTGAGCACGTTTTTCTTTTCCGAATTCTTTAAAAATTGCGTGCATATCTTTCTTTTATGTTTGGAGTAATTATCCTGTATAAAGACTTATTGATTCCGAAATATTTTCTTAGCAGATGGCACAACTGGAGTTTTCAGAATGTTTCTTTACATTTCCTTATTCATAATCAACACAATTTTGTGCAAGCTACTTGCCGCCAAAGCATTTCCATACCATAAGGGATCCACCACCATGTTTCACAGTCACTCAAGTCATCTTGTGCAGTCATCTAAATCATTCTCTATCGCTGCGTAGTACGGAAATTCTACGCTTGGTTCCAAACATTAGAAACTGCGATTCATCGGTTCACATGGCTTTCCACCGCTGTTGAATCTTTGTGTTCCAGTGCCTATTTTAACCGTTTTTCCTTATTTCCTGGTGCAATAATGATTTCCGTGCGGCAACTCGTTCATTAAGATCTTTTTCTCGAATACTACTTTTTATTGAAGACATACTAACTTTCGGATCATGGAATTAATTGTACTTCAGAGTAACTTTGCTGGATAGACGTCTATTTAATAGAGAGATATTCGCCATTTCAATTTCTTGACCTTTTGATGCATTTTTTGGGCAGCGAGAACGTTTTTTTGAGTCGTGAGTATCACGATATCGTCTGTATCACGATAGCGCGCTAACGTACGTTGGATAGTTGAACGCCAAATATTCATTTTTAAGAAATTTAAACTTGAGAATATCCTTCTTCGTGATAAACAAATATTCTCTCACGTTGAATTATTGATGATTCTTATCTTTTAATCATTTTATCGCTGAATATTGTAAAAAAAAGTTCTTTGTAGGCCAAGATTTAAAAAAAATATAGATTTACCGTTATTTCTTAATATAAATATACATGTACGCTAACGACCCTCAGTTTTATTGGAAAAAAACACAATAATTTTAAATGCAGGTACATTAATCACTTTATCAAGATATTTACTGAAAGGAATTTTTTGCCTATTTTCCATAAATGTCTGTCTGTATATATTTTTTTAATTTTTTCAAATCACTCCTGAAATATAGTTATATGTTCAACAAATTGTTGTTGTTAAGACAAATTTAAATATCTAAAATAGTTGCGATATGTATACAACTTCAAAAGTTATTTTGATTTATTTAACATGCCTCATACTTTCTGCCCCTACTGTACATGTAAATGAAAAGATAGAACCCCATCATGGGTGATCTTCATTAACAAATATTACGTTCTTCAAGATCTTGTTAATCTTTTTGCTTTAGACTTTGATAGCCATATTGGTTGGATCGTTATTCGAAGAATTTAGACCTGCTTAGTTAGATGGTACACGGTGTAAAACACTGAAAAGTGGCGTAGTGGATCCAAGAGCTATTGTTGTTCACCCTGGAACTGGTTATTTGTATTTCACCTCATTGAATACGAACGTGATTGTAAAGATGGATTTGATGACCAGGCTACATGTCCTGCACGTACATTGTCGAGCAGGCATATTTCAGTGTGGTAATAGAAATTGTACACCATCAGCCACCATTTGTGACGGGACAGACAAATGGGGATAAAACCGATGCACGAAACTGTAATTTACTCTGTCTAGATTCTGATTTTAAATGTAAATCTAGCGGAAGATGCATACTTAATATCTGGAGATGTGATGACGATGTTGATTGTAACGATTGATGAAGATCCTGCTGTGTCGTAAGTATCCAATGAAACACAATCTTTTTAATTTAGGTCGATAATCATATTCTTGGTTTCAGATAAACGTATGTGTGATCCAGAAACTGAATTCAGTTGTTGGGATGGCAGATGTATTCCAAAATTATGGATGTGTGATTTTGATAATGATTGCGATGATGATTCAGATGAGCCAACTTACATGTGTCGTTGTTGTTGTTGTTGTAGCGACTGATGCGGTCCATGTCCAGATTCAGGAACTCTGGTACTGCCCTTGTGCGGTACCACCAATCTTCCTTCGTCAGGTTAGTTGGTTTTTCTGGACTATTGAAAAGGTGGTCTGCATCATGTGGCGTACCCTCACATACGTGACACTATTTTCATCAGATTTCTGGTTAATTTTATTCTTGTAGTTATTTAAAATGCGTGACCAGCCGGATCTTAACTGCGCTAGAATGGAACTGGTGCTGCGTGGTAGTTTGACCTCTTCTGCAGCGACCTGTGGTGGTTTGGTGTGGGGAACTCGAGGGGCGTAGTTCCTTATCGTGTCCTAAACAACTTTGGTGAGGTTGTTTTAAGCCCGTTTTATACGTAAGCTCGTCGATGTTACCAGTAGCTTTGTTGTTTCTGACATCTCCTTATGTCTCCAGGTGGTGTTTTTCGTGGATAAGGTGTCATTGCAGGAATGTTGCTCTTTGTGACAGGCCTATAGATATAGTTTTGTGAGCATTTCATGATTGCCGTGTTAATAGTGACGAACTTCCAGAAAATGGTCCTAAATGTAGTGCAGAAACAGATTTTAAATGTGGAAGTAATCATTGTATTCCAAAGTAAGCCTAATTTATCAGATCTTTTGTAATTTTTTATTTATTTTTTTCTTTAATTTTCCTTCCCAACAGATAATGGACTTGTGATTTTGCTGATGATTGCGCCAATAAATCTGACAAAAGTGAGTTAATTTGCAAAGGAAAACATCGTGAATATTCGGAATCAGAAAATGTTGTGGAAACGGAAAATGTATATCAAGCAAATGGCGATTGGATCACGAGGAGATTCTGGAGATAATACTGATGAGCTAAACTATGAAGGATATCAATGTAAACATGGATCGTTCCAATGTTAATCTGGACATTGCATAAAATCACACTACTATTGCGGTAGAGATCGTGATTTTCGTAATATGTTTGATGACATGGTGGATGCTTTTGTGCAGATTCAAGCAAATCAAGTAATTACCATGTGATTTAAATACTCAATTTTAATGTGATAATAAAAAATGTTTAGAAATAACTCGGGTTATGTAACTGTGCCAAGGACGGTTGAGATAGTTCAAATGAGTTAGGCTGCCATCATTTTAATACCTGTTCTTTTAAATAAAGGATTGTGAACATCATTGTACTAATCTTACTAATGGCATGTATTCCTGGGTATATAACTGCGACTGATCATGGAAAGAATTGCAATGATATTGACGAATGTTTGACAAAAAAACATACATGTAGCAACTTAAATGGAACATACTCTTACTCATATCGTGAAATTAGAGCATATGACTTTCTACCGGAACCCCAAAATTATAGAATATAACACAAATGGTGTTCTGGGCTGATAGTTGTGATAAAACTATTAAACAATCTTACATGGTTAATGCCAAAGATGTGAAAGTTGCTATTTGAACTTTACAAGAATTATTTACAAGAATTAAATATGAAAGGAAACCGGCATATGTGTCTATTGATTGGATTGCTGATAACCTATATTGAGCAGAAACAGATCGAACACAAGAGGTTTGGGTAATGGTTAACGCTTTCATCCGGCTGTAATTAACAATGGAATATAATTACCAACATCTATTGCAGTTGATCCACAACTAGGTCGAATAAAATGAACGATTTGATAAAAAAAGAACATTCGGAGATCAAAGTGACAGAAATTGCCAAACGAGATGATGAATTATGGAGAGGACTTAAAGATAAAACTGTAAGTAAAGATCAAATATTTCAAAAAATTACAATTAATTGATTTTTTGTTTTATACAAACTACTACAGGAATGGGAAGATAAAGACGCTAAACTCAAGGATGAATACATAGATCACATCAAAGAATTCGAAGCAAATTCTGAAAGACCAAAACGTCAACTTTTTGCTTATATGATCTGGTTGAATGAAATTAGCGAGTTTATAAAAAAGAACATCTTGGCATCAAAATGACAGAAATTGTCAGACGATAACAATTAATTACTATTAAATATAACAATTAAAATAATTGCAAACCAATATTTTATGAGGCCATTTAAAAATATTAAATATCTACCGTTAGCTCAATACCTACCAGATGATATTTTACATAAAATTAACGTTAAAACAATTAATGCGTTCGATTTGACTGAAACTGGGTTTTAACATGAGAATTGCGGACTGTGGATGGGGTCATTAACCATTAAAAAAATAGAACTATGTGGCCTTCTTTGTTTGGTTAATATAAAATTTTACAATCTACAATTCGCATGTAAACAGCCAGCTTGAAACAATTCTGAAAAAACAACAACAATTTCATACAATTTGTAGTTGTTTCAGTCAAATCGAACACAGCTATTGTTAAAATATTAGATTTTAGTACAATCGATTAATTTATATTTTTTGTCAAAAACTTATCATTATTAGTTTCATGATACCACCCTCAAAGTAATGGGTATTTTTAGTTCATTCTATGAACAAAAAAAATTCTGAAATATTAGTATCCTTTCGATATTTATCTTTTTGGATAATCATATTAATAAAAAGTTATTTAAAAAACTATCCACATCAAAATAATTACTATCGGTGCGTTAGTAAAGCAATCTACTTTTGGAAAAAAGCTGGGAACAATTGAATTAGAATATTTATGTCATATTTTTGTTTAAAATTGATTTGATGATGATTGTTTTTTGTAATTTCTTATTTTAATTATGTGTCGATCTTTAATCGTTTATTATTTAAGAATAATTTATATATAAAATTAATTTTGTAATAATTAGTAGATTTATTTTATTTATTTTAATAATAATATTTATTATTTATATTAATAAAATTAAAAATTAATTTCAAATTAAACTTTTCTAGTTTTTCTGGGTGTATAAAATCACATTGAAACAACGTTATTTAATAACTGGGTATTTACAGTAGCGATATACTGTCGAGACAACGTTTTTCCAAAGTAAGTATTTAATTTGTGTTTTTTTTTCTCAACGAATACATTTAGGTTGAAGCTACGTTATATTTTAACGTGTTATTTAATAACTGGGCATTTACAGTTGCAATAATGTTTGTGATAGGTTTTTTCAATGTAAAAATAACCAAAATGTAACCTCAACTAGTTATTCAACGCAAGTTATTCTACCGCAAAATAACGGTTATATAACTTTGTTTTGTTGCTTGGGTTGGTTTGAGCAACATTGATAAAAATTGTAAAAATTTTATTAAATGTATTATTAAAGAATAAATTATAATATCAAAACTAAAAAAAAAAAAAAAAAATAAAAAAAATTTCGATCTGTAAAAATTGTACAAAATTAAATTTAAGACTAAAATTGTTTAACATAATGTGTACTTACTAATAGGTAACCGTTTTTGTCGTTAAATCTTGGCCATTCTTTTAGTAATTCATTGAGAGTAGAATTTTCGAGATTTTGAAATTCTTTGGTTCTCAATGGTGCCGTTTTCTTCCAGTTTTCAACTATCAATTTCCAGGGCGAAATGTTGCTGAAAAGCCATATTTTTAGTGTTTCTAACTCATCTACAGGAAAAAAATTATAAATTATGTATATGTAAAATGTGGAGTGTGTAAAAATGTACCGATATTTGAAACCGTTTCATTTGTGTTAACAATGATGTTTGGAGGATCTTTATCGAACGTCGTATTACTCCATTTTGAAGGAAGTTTTCCTGTTGGATTTTTCTTATCCGGCTTACGAGACAGGAAATACGTTGCCTTAAAAAAATGTTTAAGTTTTCATTTTGATAATGCTGTGCATAAACTTACAGATTTTTCACTTTGGAAAAGTTCCTCTATAGCAGTGCCCCACTCTTTCATTTCTTTGTAAGTCATTTTTTTTTATTAACCATGTAATGGTCGACTATGCTCTGAGTCAATAACTTTTGCATCGATGGATTAAGTGTTTTGAATTTTTCATAATGTTTTCCAAAATACTTTTAACAGATTCTTTGTTTGGACACATGATATACTTTATCGCGGTAGTTATAGGTTTGGTTGAGCGTGTACAAATTTCATTAGTGATTTTTTCAAGCAACTCCAAAGCTTTACTTGTTGTAGCATTTGCTACTGCGTTTTCATAATCCGTGTTAACTCCCTAGCATTAGGTAAGTTTATATGGAAAAATATTTGATAAAGTTTTATAATTTATTACTCACCATTTCATTTTTCCAGTCATTCAATTTTTTTTTTAGAAGAGCTCGTTCACCAAAAAAATATGGCATAGTATGGAACATTTCATCAACATCGTTTCATGTTAATGCCTGTATATGGCTTATTGTGTTAAACCCGTGAGCTTTAATTATCCCTATTTAGTTGTACTGAGACCTCATGATTTTAAAAGAATCTGTGTTTCTCCAACATCTTTTTCTTCGAAAATTAATGGAGAAATAATAATGCGCGACACATTTGTACAGTCTTCAACGATTTCCGTTGTAGGATATTCCATTTTTAAATTTTATTGAACTCTAATTAACAGATTACACAAAGTGCACAATTTTACAATTAAACCCAAGAAAATCAACTTTATATATTTTACAATTCACAATTCACAAAAATTTATTAACTTCGCTTAAATTTCAAATTTTAATTATTAACTAATTTTAAATTTAAATCTGATAAGAAATTTAACTTTTATCCTTACTTCCTTTTATAAGGGTAATCGTAATTGAAATGTACAATTTCCTATTTTACTTATGCCGTATTTTGCGAATTTACGTGAAATCTCGTAAAAACAAAAGGCAAACTTGTAAAACATCAAAAATTAACAGTTATTCATTTAACATGATTTTTCTTTTTGTTATTAGATGATTTCACATTAAAATATAATATGGAATCCTTTAAATTGTGCATTCTTTACGTGAAATATCATAATAGTAGATTATGAGACAAACTTATTAAAATTATGTGGCTTTTTTTCTGTGTGAACCACAGATCAATGTTTTACATTAAGGATGATTCTGGAAAAATGTTGGGAGTACAACATCAGCATTCACCAGCTCTACATTGATTTCAGGCAAGCATATGATAGTATCATCCGCGACAACCTCTGGTCCGCACTCATATACCTTGGTATCACAGAGAAACTTGTTTCTCTGTGCAAACTCACAACATCGGGATCAAATTGTAGAATAGTAATCGAAGGGTCAGTTTCTGATCCTTTCGATATACATCAGGTGTTCGACAAGGTGATGCACTCGCGCCCGTACTATTTAATTTGGCGCTGGAGTACGCGATAAGAAAAAGACGAATTGAGACACAAAACTGCATATATAACAAATCTAGTCAAGTTCTTGGCTACGCAGATGATATTGTGCTTCTCGGACGTAGAACAAGCGATATTAAGGATAGTCTCTCTCAGCTTGAAAAAAATGCTAAACGGCTTGGATCATGCATCAACACCGGCAAAACTAAAGTGCTAACAACATATAAGAACATACCGCCTGGAAATCTGGATACTGGCGACTATGAAGTGGAACGCGTGGAAAACTTCAAATACCTCGGGTCTGTAATAACATCGTCAAATGACATGCAGGCAGATATCAAGGCCCGTGTCTCTGCCGCATACAGAGTTTTCTACGCATACTCAAAACTTTTGCGATCAAAATATCTTTCGCGGTCGTGTAAACTCACACTTTACAAAGCACTAATCCGACCTATCTTATATTTGGAAGTGAAAGCTGGACACTGACTTCCTCCGATTGTAGAATTCTATCAACATTCGAGAAGAAGGTCATACGAACAATTTATGGTCCATGTAAAGTTGCTGAAAATCAGTATAGAATCCGAATGAATCATGAAATCAGACAGCTTCTTGGAGGCTGCGATGTAATCGGATTCATTAAATCCAACCGGATTAGATGGTTTGGTCATGTAGAAAGGGCTCCTTTGGATAGAATGATAAAAAAGCGTCCCAACAACAACCAGCTGGAGTTCGTCAAAGAGGAAGACCTAGACAACGCTGGCGTGATGACATCATCCAAGACCTTCGTGATATAGGATGTCAAAACTGGGGTCAACTGGTCATGGCACGAGATGATTGGAAGCTGGTGGCACAGACGGCAAAATCCCTTCATGGGATGTAAACGCCAGAGAGAGAGAGAAAGGGAATTTGCCCATTTAAAAAAAAAGTAAATTGATATCTTTGAATCCTTTCTTGGATAGCAATAATATATTACGTGTAGGTGGAAGATAGAACAATTCAAATTTAACCTTTAATCAGAAACATCCATCCATTATATCATCAAATCATAAACTCGCAAAATTATTGGTTAATTATGAACATATTCGTAATTCGCATTGTGGACCACAAGCTCTATTAGCAGTTGTGAGACAAAGGTATTGGACAATTGGAGGTAGAAATCTAACAAAAAATGTTGTACATAACTGTGTTACGTGTGTCAGAAACAAACCAAAATTTGTAGAACAATTAATGGGTCAGCTTCCAAAAAGTAGAATAACTCAATGTTGAACTTTTCTGCATACTGGGATAGATTTTTGTGGACCAGTATATGTATATTCTGGAATTAGAGGTAAAAGATCAGTAAAAGCATACATTTGTGTGTTTGTTTGTTTTGCCACCAAAGCAATACATTTAGAGTTGGTTGGTGATTTGTCGACGCAAGCATTTTTGTCCGCATTACGGAGATTTATAGCAAGGAGAGGAAGATGTGCTGTTATATATTCCGACAATGCAACCAATTTCGTAGGTGCTAACAACCAACTGAAGGAGTTAAAAAATTTATTCTTTTCGCAAAATCATCAAGAAATCATCCAGAAAATGTTGTGTATAGAAATTATTCAATGGAAATTTATTCCATCTCAATCTCCTTGGTGGTTTGTGGGAGGCAGCCGTCAAGTCTGCAACACATCATCTTCGCAGAGTGATATCTAATCAAAAGTTGACACATGATGAATATTTAACAATATTATCCCAGATAGAGGCATGTTTAAATTCTAGACCAATTACACCCATTTCATAAAATGTTGAAGACTTATCATGTCTAACACTAGGACACTTTTTGATTTTCGATTCGTTAACATCAGCAATTGAGCCGAATTATGAAGAGGTCAAAATTAACAGGTTATTCAGATGGCAGCAAGTGCAACAAATTGTGCAATATTTTTGGACCAGATGGTCTAAAGAATATTTATCATCACTACAAGTATGAAACAAATGGAAAGCGAACACGTTAAATATAGAACCAGGTATACTATTGCTCATTAAGAAGGACAACATTCCACCAACTAAATGGTTAATGGCAAGAGGAATAAAAACACATCCAGGTCAAGATCAACATGTTAGAGTTGCTACCGTTAAGACTTCCAAAGGTGTATTACAACGTCCAGTTGTTAAACTCTGCCCATGGCCAATCGAAACTGAGTTAGCATATGTTCAAAACAATAATGTTGAAAGACGTTGATCTTTTAAGGTGGGCGAAATGTTCAATTTGAGTATTTGAATTCAGCTACATGAAATAAAAACACAGGAAATATACAATTTAATTATTGCAGTCAATTATGTAACCAACAACAAATTAAATTTTATGTTTTAAATATTTTAGGATGTAAAGGAAACAAACATTCAATCAAAAAAGAACAATTACATCGTGTGTATTTTCGGCATTCTTGTTAAAACAATCTTTCGTGCAACATAACAGCGTGTAACATAATCAAAAATCAAATTTATATAATTTCATGGTTGTAAGAATAAACATAATTAAATTAATACAATAAAATCAAAGAAGTTTTGTTACAGTCCACTTTCATTCTAATAAATAGAATCATTAAAAAAATATAAAATATTATCATATGTAAATTTAAATAAATTAAATACAAAATAATTTAAAATAAAATAAAAATGACTGAGAAAATTCTAAACTTCCCGAGCAGAAATTAGCTAGGGAAAGTCTGAATACAGTCAGGGCGTGATCAGGGTCAGATAGGGCAAGCCCTATCAGGGCAAACTGATGTGAGCCTGTTCCGGACCTGAATTAGAATACCCTTTTAGGACTAACCTTATTTGGATATAACCGACCCTGATTTGATTTTTCGTATCTAACCCTCTGTTGGGCAATCTGATTAGGGCCTGATACAAAATGCCTAACTAGGGTTTGCCCTATTTAATATTATATGGAAAACTTGATCAGTGCTGATCCGTTTTTCCAATTAGGGCCTGATTGGGGAATAGCGTTGCACTCATGATCAGGGCCCTATCAAACTAGGGCTAACCTGATCAGGGCCGTATTTGCACCCTAAGAAATTTCTGCTCGGGTTCCCATACAACTGGTTCAGTAATAATATATTACTGGCGACCAATAATACAACAATGGCCAGGTACTGGCAACCGTGACTGCTAGTACTCGGCCATTAAACAAAACCTAAAATAATATTTTCATATGTAAATTTAAATAAATTATTTACAAAAGAATTAAAATAAAATAGGAATGAAAAAAAGGGATTTAATGTAAAATTTACTGGTTATTTTCTATGAACTATAGATCGGCCGATTCATGGTTCCAGTTATGATCCAATAACAATTGCCAAGTACTGTTTACCTTTCATGGGCTAATGCATGGCCGTTCAAAGGTAGCTATATGCTCTTTTCTGTTAATCATAGAATAGCCGATGAATGGTTCTAGTACTGGCCCAATAACAATAGCCAAGTACTGTTAATTATTAATGTGCCATTGCTTGGCCGTATTTATAATTCCAGTAAACCCTGCTTGGGTCATTGTTCATAAATTTCAAAAATAAACTTAAACTTGTGGGATGGGGGTGATACCTTAAGGGTCGCGCCATGAACTTCCCATAATATTATAAGCTAACTAGTTGCCAAGACTCCTGCATAAGATTAACTGACACATCAAACTAACATAACTGTCTGTTTTGAGACTTTAAAGTTAAACAATATGATTTAATTGCGTCATCTAAAAATATGCTTTCTAGAACATACATCAAAGTAGAAAGAAAAATTACAAAAATATGTTAAAAAAAAGAAGGCAGTGTTAAGGACTGCCGACAGAAGTGAAAACTTAAATCTGTGTTTTTTGTATCTTCCAATTCCCATACAAGGTTGTACAACTGGTCCAGTAATGGTCCATTACTGGCAGCCAGTAATGCAGCAATGGGCGAGTACTGGCAACCACGACTGGGCCATTAACATAATTTTACTTGATGATAACTTCGGACAGTAAATGGTTGCCATTCTTGGGCCAAATACTGGCAACCAAGACTGGGCAGTTAAAAAAAATATACATTATTATCATATGTAAATTTAAATAATTTAAATACAAACTAATTTAAAATAAAATAAAAATGACGGAAAAAATTCAGAACTCCCCATACAACTGGTTCAGTTGCAAGAATGGCTGAGTAATGGCAAACACCGCCCTGACTCCGCCAGTACTCCGCCATTAAAAAAAATATAAAATAATATTTTTTATACATAAATTTAAATAAATTATTTACAAAATAATTAAAATAAAATTGAAATGAAAATAAATTAAAATATATACCAACCTTTTCTTTATTACCATAGTCTTTCAACCGACAAGGCGATAACTAAACTAAATGTGGAATTTTTCAAACTATGTATTTCTATAAGGGATAATACTCTAGTGAAATGTAAAAAAAATGACATAGATTGGCAAATTCATGGCCCAATAACAATAGCCAAGCAATATTTATCATTCATGGACCAGTGCTTGGCCATTCAAAGGTAACAATATACTGGCTATTTTCTGTAAACCAAAGATCGGCCGATGATTGGTTCTAGTATTGGCCCAATAACAATAGCCAAGTACTGTTAACCATTAATGGGTCAGTGCTTGGCCGTATGTCAATGTCTGGCAAAACCTACTTGGGAAGTTACTCTTTGAATCGAACAACTCGATCGCGATGACCAACTCTTAATTCAAGATGTATACGAAAACTCACAAGGTATATTTCGTATAGTTACAATCTAATACCAATTGAGCTGAGCAAATGACCTTCTGACTCTTGAGATTTTCAGACAATTCTTTATTAAATCCATAAAATTTGCTTTATTCGCTTTGAAGAAATTTTTCTATAACTCTTCATAACATTTTCGGATGAAAATTTAAAGTTCCACCAATAAGAAAAATAGATCCACCATTTTAACTATATAACTATGCTAATTTTCTACCCAACTATCATCTTAATATATAGCAACGTCAAAATATAAATTTTCTTTCCGTACAACAAAAACACCCCAGTCTTTACCGTTTACAATCAAAAGAAAATCATTAAATTTTTATTTTTTCTCTACTTTTTCGATTATATTTTTCTTTTTTTTCGTTTGTGTTTTTCTTATTTTAAAATTTTACCATCATTGAATTTGAAATTACACAGAAATTTTCTACATCATCGTTAGATTTTCTCAATTTTCATTTAAGTAAAGAAAGCAAAAAAACAAAAACTTAAAAAAAGCTGAACGCGTCTTTCCCTATTTTATGTAAAGCAAATATATAAGAAAATTCACCCACTCTCCACACCCTATCGCAACACTCCCTCCACTCAAAATTTAAGGGAAAAAATTGTGTATTCATATAACTCAATTTCTGCCATTTTTTATCCTTTTTCTTACATCTTCGGGAATATTTTAAATTAAACAATTTTAAATAAAATCTAGTAAAACTAAAAACTATGTAAATACTTGTATAGAAAAAAAGATGGTGTGGAGTGGGCGGAATAAAAAGAAAACCTATGATGGCAGTTTCACCGTTTTTCTTAATATTTTGTAAACTTTAAAGCAAAAAAAAAAAGAAGTTATGGTAGAAAGGTTGGTGGTTGTTAATTAGGCAAAAGTTAGTTGTTTGGGATGGTAGTGGGTAGTTTTTAAATAATTCATTATATTAGAATGAAAATTAAAGATGGCAACTATTTTACAGTAGCATGAGGTAAAAAAGGAAAATTTTGCGATTTTTTTGTATTTTTAAGCGAGGTTTAATTGAATGGGTAACATTTTGAAAAATTGTCAGAAATTCGAATATTTGAATTAAGTGCCTTGGATCTTAAATCTCAATAATCTCTGATGAACTGTTTTTCTTATACAATTTATGATCTTTAATCAACAAGTTATACATCCAATTTTAGGACATATATTTGTTGGTTTCGAAATTTAATGATAAATTTTTTAGCTATCACAGCAGTTTTCAATGATTTAACTCTTTGGAATTGTTATGTTGTGTTGTTTGAAAAAAAACTGCGAAATAGAAATCAACTGTGCTGACCAACTTTTTGTTTTTGAAAATGAGTTTATCAATATTCAATAATTGGAGGAGTCTTTTTTAAGTCTTATTTTAATTTGGCAAATTGAATAAATAACTAGACAGATTGTGAAAGAATTATTTTTTCGAATCACCCTTTAAATAAAAACCGATTTAAATAAAAGTTATGCTAACCAATTTCTGGATTATACCCTAATATTGAAATTTATATCTTTTTCTGAAGAAATGTTTGTTCCCAAATCGAAACAGGTTCATACGAGAAATTTGTTTTTATTTTAATTCATGAGATCTTTAATGTTTCGATAAACTTGTTGGTTAACGTTGTCTTAAAAAAATTCGTAGGGAAAAATTTCGTGAGAATTTGCGGTTTGAAAAGTTCGAACTAAATGAAATTTAGTTTTTCTGTTGAAAATAATCGATCCGAATTCTCGTGGGTAATATAAATTTAATATGTAGCATATTTTTCTATGAAACAATTCCATAGTTAAACAAGCATAAGACCAAGAAAATCTGAATGTATTTTCGTTTGTAGGTGAGATTCATGCGAACGAAATACGTTTATAGAATAGATGAAAAATTGGATATATTTTGTTTCAGAATTTTTTTATTCTTTTACTGAATACCTAGATCTTTTAACTTCAAAATATTGATTTTGTAAGCCAGAGTTTGTAGAAAACTGAAAACAATTAGATATAGATTTAAAAAAGGATGTCGATATTTATTAGTATGTATACCCAAGT
This sequence comes from Diogma glabrata, assembly GCA_963693315.1. Classification (NCBI taxonomy): domain Eukaryota; kingdom Metazoa; phylum Arthropoda; class Insecta; order Diptera; family Cylindrotomidae; genus Diogma; species Diogma glabrata. The sequence continues at coordinate 8,003,152 of OY856189.1, read as the reverse complement.
AGGTTTTGCCAGACATTGACATACGGCCAAGCACTGGTCCATTTATGGTTAACAGTACTTGGCTATTGTTACTGGGCCAATACTAGAACCAATCATCGGCCGATCTATGGTTCACAGAAAATAGCCAGTATATTGTTACCTTTGAATGGCCAAGCACTGGCCCATGAATGGTAAATATTACTTGGTTATTGTTATTGGGCCAGTACTGCAGCCATGAATTTGCCGATCTATGTCATTTTTTTTACATTTCACTAGAGTATTATCCCTTTTAGAAATACATAGTTTGAAAAATTTCACATATACTTTAGTTATCGCCTTGTCGGTTGAAAGACTATGGTAATAAAGAAAAGGTTGGTATATGTTTTAATTTATTTTCATTTCTATTTTATTTTAATTATTTTGTAAATAATTTATTTAAATTTATGTATAAAAAATATTATTTTATATTTTTTTTATGGCGGAGTACTGGCGGAGTCAGGACGGTGTTTGCCATTACTCAGCCATTCTTGCAACTGAACCAGTTCTATGGGGAGTTTTGAATTTTTTTCGTCATTTTTATTTTATTTTAAATTAATTTGTATTTAATTTATTTAAATTTACATATGATAATGATGCATATTTTTTTTAACGGCTCAGTCATGGTTGCCAGTATTTGACCAAGAATGGCAACCATTTACTGTCCGAAGTTATCATCCAGTAAAATTATGTTAATGGCCCAGTCGTGGTTGCCAGTTCTCGCCCATTGCTGCATTACTGACGGCCAGTAGTGGACCATTACTGGACCAGTTGTTCAACCTTGTATGGGTAGTAGTTAAAATCCTTTATATAACCCCTGAAATATAAATTTGGGCACTTTACAACGTAGAATTAAGAATTAGAGTTTATGTTTCTACACATAAAATTTTATGAAATTCGGTTTTCATTTCACAACAGCACAGCACTATGCAGAGAGAACGTTTATTTCGAAATAATGTTAATTGTTTCTATATAATTTGGTACAAAAAAGGTCTTTTGGTTTTGAGTACTTTGAAAATTGTTTCACAACAAACTTATTAGAAGAGACGACAACCACGACCATATTTTGATGTGCATTTTTTAAAACTAGTGTTTATTGGTTTTGTTATAAAATGTGACGAAAGGGGAGGTGAACTTAAGAAAACATGACATCTCAAATTATATTTTTTTAACTTATGAAATAAATAAAAAGTTATTTCAAACCACACAAACGTTTTCATAAAAAACGAAGTATTTAAGCACCGCAATGATAGCAGAATTATTTCAAATTAGTTATCGTAGCTAAAGCCTCAATGTATGTTTTTGTTATAAAATGTGTTGTTGAATCACAATCTTAAGAAATGGATAACTTAACAATAAATAATATAATAAAATTTGACATAGGTCAATATTACATTATTATTATTATTTGACATTGGTCAGTGTATTTCGATAACTCCAAATAATTGTTATTTCCAGCAAACTATGATTGTTTTATATTTCGTTGAAGTTTAATTTTTATCCACATAGACGCGTCAGTTTTTTTTGTTGATTTGTAAATTGCTTTATTTTTGATCATCGGTTATGAAAACCCCACTAACTTCAGTCTCTGATATTGACAAACAAGTTAACGTGAGATATCACATACCACTGGCCATATTAGTTGGACATTTGTAGTCAAGGTGATATATTAGGGTTCCTGGTGGATGAACTGTAGCCAGTCTACAGTAGCACTCTTAATCTTAGTTATGTAATATTCATTTTGGAATATATTGTAACAAACCTGCGTTGGTTCTTCTCGACTATTGAGCAAATACGACAGTAAAAATACGGATCTTTGGTTAACAAAATCTCAAACTTTATTTATCAACCAATTACAGCAGCTTCCGATTTTAATTACAATAAATTCTAGGGTCGCCAATTTATGTACGATAAATTTCACCGCTTTTCTACAATTTGAATCAATAATGTTCGGAATCGTAAGATCTGTATATACTATTCCACTAGGTTCAAATTCTTTCACTATTAGTACCCAGGCTCAAGTACCAACCGATTATTCCTTATGCTTGCAAATATTTATAAACACTTTCAATTGCAAAATTAAAACTGCTATCTGATATTTTGTTCGCTTATTTATATCCAAAAATAAATAAGTAGAAACTTCTGCTAATCCACTGTACTTTCTAGAAAACAATATTCGAAGTACGTACATCATCAATGGGCCACACCTATTTTAATTCATACTTGCTTTAATGTAAACTTTTGTATTAGCGAACAAATTCATGCAAAATGTATTAGTTAACTCATTCAAGATGGATTAAATCTTTGCAATAGCTCACTTTCAGCTTTCAGCTCACTTTCATCTTGGTACGGGGTCCCTTTTGGATGCGGAAGATAACATCATTAATTCGTTTGATTATTTTATATGGACCTTCCCAATCTTGCTGCAGCTTGGGTGATCTTCCCTTAGTTCTCCTGAGGTTGTATAGCCATACCAATTCTCCTTCTTGAAAACCGCCACTATTTGCAATTTTTTAAAAGAAAATACTAAATTTTTGCGGATTTTCCTCAACCTTTGCTAAATATTTTATTCTCTATATGTTGAAAATCATGAACAGTATTTCAAACGGTTCCCTCGAAATCCGTTATTGAAATTTTCAGGCATGCAGTTTTTTTCCGCATTTCCGATTCGCGATTAAACGCTACAGAAATAAGAAAATATATGATTGAAACTCAGCAGCTTCAAAACAATTTAAGACATACCTTTTATATTAAAACTCCAAGACAATCTGAATCAAATTCAGTACTTCTTGTTTATTTTAGGAAGTTGTTTTTCGTATAATACCGCTCACGTGGAATTAGTTTCACTATAAAACTACTCTATACACTAAACAAAAACAAATTAGCTACACAATAATAATTAGAAAACTTATAAACAGAAACCAAAATACTAACGTTTTAATTTTCCTGTTTAATATGTATTTTTTCACTTTTAAAGCACCGTACTATTGATTTAATTTTTTTAACCAAATTGCAATTAATCAAGAAAAAGACTAAATTTATTTTGTAATAAAATTTCTATTAATCCCATAATCTCCGAAAATGAATCATATGTTTGATAAAAAAATGGGTGGGAGAGAATCGATCAAACTCTTAATAACAATAAAATTAACAAAAATAAATCAAAATGAGCTAACAGTAATAATAATATGTAAGAAAATAATAAAAAGTTAATCCAAAAGTATTTGGTGTGATGCTGCATGTTGCACAGATTGTTGCATCAACAAATAAAGAAGATCAAATTTCTTAGATAATTTCATAATTAGATTACTACTACCGCTCAGCAACGCTGTCACATGTTCATGTTTTTGTTTGAGAATTATTGTATTTGTTAAAATAAAAAACGAGGAGAAACAAAATTTGTTTAATGATAATAAAAATAAACAAATGAAAAGAAAAAACAAGAAATAAGAACAGAAATATAAAAAGTTGTTTATATATTCTAACATGACTGGTTTTATTTAACATTTTAGGAAATAATTTACATGCGTTTAATTGAATTGAAGAATTTTAATATTATCTGCACATAAAGTTATGTGCGAAAGAAATTCTTTTGTGAATATAATATCAACAATCTTGTTAAATTAATAGGCCCTTTCCATAATTAATTTTAGTGATTTAAAAAAATTATTATATTATTTTAATATTTTTTATTTTTCGTGTTTCATGTCGAGTTATCGATAATTTAATTTAATTTTTCATAATAATGAGAAAATTATGGAAAATTAATATTATTTTCTACACATATTTCAATTATTTAAAATGTTTGATTTCTGAATTTTGGTCTTTTATGTCGTTTTCTTTTTGACAAAAAAAAAGCAGCTGTCAGATCCCTTTTTTTTGCATATCGTCTTCTTTTTGTACAAAAAATTGCTCTTTTTTTGATCTGAAAATATTTTTTCTGAATCTAGATTTTTTGGTAGATCAAGTGGCAAATACAATAAATTTACACAAATACATTTACAAATCTGTAAAATTAGTAAACAAACAAGTCGCCATTTATTTATTATTATTTTTTTAAAGTGAAATAGTTATTTGTTTACATAAATGTTTTGTTTAAATCGTGTTTTAAATCCAAAATTATTATTTAATTAAATTCTATTAATTAACCGAAACATTAAATGAGAGTTTATAAACACAACTACAAAACTAGATCAAACTTTTTCATATTCGTTTTGTGAAAAAAAATCTAAAAAAAATCACTTTTTAAGCTCTAGCAAAAAGAAAACGACATGAAACTGTATCATTAAAAAAATGGCGAAAAAATTTCAATCACAAGCGTATTTAATTCCCCAATTTTCACTTAATGCTCGATTAACAATGCAACATGTTTGAATCAACCAAGATTTTATCTTTCGGTGTATCTTTCAATGGCCTAGTCTTGGTTGCCATTACTCGGCCATTGCTGCAAATCTCGTTATCATTTTTGTTTCATGACTGGGCCAGATGTACAATTTGGTAGTATTGCTTTAAACATTCTTAACACTGTAAAAACTAAAATATGACTGTTTTTTTCTCTGGCCGTGGATGGCAGCCATTTATTGTCCGAAGTTATTATCGAAATTATGTTATTGGGCTAGCTAAGGTTGCCAGTACTCGGCCATTGGTTCATTACTGGTCGCCGGTAATGGACCATTGTGGACCTGGATAGATGTAAACAGAGACTTAATTTTTCGAGCAAACAACGTGCCATCATCAGGGAATACTCTACAGCTAAGAATGATTGTGACACACTAAAACAAACCAAGTAAATTTTAAAAATTTTTATAAATATACAACCCACAAAATTTGTTCACAAGTTCAACAAAAATATTGAAAATTACAGAAACAATTATATGAAACAACCACAAATTTATTTGATTTACAAATTATTTTTGGATTGGAAGGGAAAAAAATGGAACATTATCAAAAAATTTTGTGTGTTGAATATTTTTAAAAATTTTGTTTGATCCCATACAATTTCGAATAAATAAAAGATTGCAGGCATCATTGCAAGATTGAGACTATGCGATGCACAATGAACGAACATGTACAACTTTTTTGTGGCTCCCTAAAAATGATCACTCATTGCCGATAGCCTTGACAAACAATGAATTGCGAATCAATTCCCAAATTACGATTAGCCTCATTAAAATATTTGCATGACTCTTGTCAGTAACAGGTATATAAAATGCAGAGTCATCTGTTACGTTATAGATGTGTCAGTATCAATATATTGGACACAGTGAAAATTGTTCTATCCCATACAACGTTGTATAACTGATCCAGTAGTGGTCCATAACTGACGAAAAGTAACGCAACAATGGCCGAGTACTGACAACCATGACTTGATCATTAATATAATTTTACTAGATCATAACTTCCGACAATAAATGGCTGCCATTCATGGGCCAGAAAAAAAGACAACAATGACCTTTACAAGGTTGGACAGTTGGCCTAGTAACGTACCAATAATAATGACCAGTATTTTAGCAATGGCCAAGTGCTGGTCACCATGATATGGGTCATTAAAAAAATATAAAATTTTAGCATATGTAAATTTAAATAATTTAAATACAAAATAATTTAAAATCAAATTAAAATGACTAACAAAAAGAAATTTAAAGCATTACATCCTTACATCCAGGATTGTACAACTGGTTCAGTAATGAACAATGATCCATTACCGGCGACCAGTAATGCAACAATGGCCGAGTACTGGCATCTATGACTGGGCTATTGACATAATTTTACTGCGTGATACTTCCAGCGAATTCATGGTTGCTGTACTGGCCCAAAAACAATAGCAAAATATGGAGGGGCTGAAATCTCACAGCTCTGAGATATCAAGACTTCTGTCTGGGTTAGGGATTTTGATATAGTTTTCGGCAAAAACTTTTATGAAGACATGGTTTTTAGTTTTAAGCAGCGATGTATATCAAACATAACTCTTTGTTAGAGTACAAATATTTTTTTATCTCTGTTTAGATATGTATTACAAAACTAATACGAAATATCAATACGTTGCCGGAAAATTATAACAGATCATAAATTAAAATAATTTAGGGAAAAGATGATACACTCAGCAAACTACTCAAAAACCTCTCCATTTAGCGTTTCGAGAAAAGATTACAAAATCACAAATTCATATTTCTTTCACAACTCCAAAAATATTGTAAAAATTAAATAAAATCAATCTTTTTTCAAAATTCCAAAAATATTCCAAAAATTATTACAAAATGAAATATTCAAACTTTTTCCAATATTCTAAAAATTTTGCAAACATTATTACAAAATCAAAAATTGAAACTTTTTTCAAAATTCCAAAAATATTTCACAAACTGTAACAAATTCAAAAATTTCCATGTCCAATTTCATTTTCAATTACATTTACGTCATAAAAACAGCTACATTTTTTTTTCCAAAAAATTGGCTAAAAAAATAAATGAAATCCTTTGTTGACACACTTGACATTATTTTTTTGACAAACTTATAATGCCATAATTCTCAATAATAATAATAAAATTTCATTTCAAACAAATAATTGATTTTATTTTTTTCCAAAAACTGGGGTAAAAAAATATGCAAATTTCCTTGTTTTGACACACTTGACAATTTTTTTGACACACTTCCATACAGTTATCGAACACAGCGTCCTTTCGGCTCTTCCCGTAAAGTAAAGTAGAGTAAACCTATTTTTAGAAAAAAAAAATTTCAAATCCATCCAGCGGTTTTCTAGATTTCGTAGGTTGTGACGGCCAGCCGGCCGGCCGACAGACAGACACACATTTTTTTTTGCTTTTTTAGAATCAGTAGGTCCTAAAACGTCGAAAAAATGCCAAAAAAGTGGGGGTAAGAATTTCACTTTGAGCTCATGAATGTAATACTTAGGTCTTTCAGACCAAAGTAATTTATGTTATCCATTTCAAGTAAAGTGTACTCAAGCAGGGTTTGCCGGACTTTGAAATACGGCCAAGCACTGGTATGGGCCAGAAAACCAGAAAACCTTTTCTGAAAACAAAGGTTGTATATCTGGGTAATGGGCCATCAATGCCGACCAGTAACGCAGCAATGGCCGAGTACTGGCAACCAGCGGCATCATGCCTGGTTGCTATCATGCCATCATGAAATCAAAGGAATCATGCCTCAAACTTATTCTTACACCCGTTCCACTCGGCAATCGGCTGCCGCAACCGGTGAAACGGTAAAGATGATGCGCTGTCATTTTGGCAGATCGCCGAGAGACTTCTTTGTCCGAACTGCGGACAAATGGAATAGTTTGCCGGAACACTTAGTCTCAGGTGGCTTCAACCCACAGATGTTTAAAAAAATCGTTAATCTACACCTTAGAACGCCAGTTGTTGTGGGACCCAGGTCTAGACCTAGGTCTTAAAAGGTATTTATGTGTTGTTGTGACACATATTCTAAACCCTATTACACAACACATTTTATTAAAAAAAAAAAAAACCATGACTATTAACATAATTTTACTGGAGTAAAAACTTCGGACAATAAATGGGCCTTTAAAAAATATAAAATATCATCAAAGGCAAATTTAAATAAATTTAATTCAAAATAATTTAACGATTTAAAATAAAATAAAAATGTCTAATGAAAAAAATGTTTGCACTTATACCAACCTAAAACCTAATCAATATTATCTATAGTCTTTCAGTTAAGAAGCGATATTTCTAAACTATAGTGTAGGAGAAAATTTTTCAAATATATATTTCTAAAATGGATTTTTCTCTAGTGAATTTTAACCAAATCACATATTATAGATCAGTTAGTTCATGGCTGCAGTACTGGCCTAATAACAATAGCCAAATAATGTTAGCCATTGCTTGGCCATTAAAAATAAAGTATGCTGGTTATATTTTACAAACCGTAGATTGCCCGATTTACGGTTCCTGTAATGGCCCAATAACAATGGCGAAGTATTGTTTTCCACTAATTGGTCAGTGACGGGTCATTCAAAGCTAACTATATACTGGCTCTATTCTGTAAACCATAGATCGGCCTTTAAATTGTTCTAGCACTGGCCCAATAAGAATAGCCAAGTACTGTTAACTATTAATGGGCAAGCTATGTCACTAGTCTCATCAGTCAAAACAGAAAATAATATTGCATAGTTTAATTTGGCAACAATTTTGCGAACAACTATTTTGTTGTAGTTCCCCATACAAGGTTGTACAACTGGTCCAGCAATGGTCCATTACTGGCAGCCAGTAATGCAGCTATTGGCGAGTACTGGCAACCACGACTGGGCCATTTACATAATTTTACTGGATGATAACTTCGGACAATAAATGGTTGCCATTCATGGGCCAGAGCAAAAAAAACAGTAATGGCTCATACAAGGTTGTACAGTTGGCCTAGTAACGGGCCAATAATGATGACCAGCATTTTAGTAATCACCAAATACTGGCAACCATGACTGGGCTGTTGTAAAAATATACATTATTATCATATGTAAATTTAAATAATTTAAATACAATCTAAAATAAAATAAAAATGACGGAAAAAAATTCAAAACTCCCCATACAACTGGTTCAGTTGCAAGAATGGCTGAGTAATGGCAAACATGACTGCCAGTACTCCACCATTAAAAAAATATAAAATAATATTTTTTATACAGAAATTTAAATAAATTATTTACATAGTAATTAAAATAAAATAGAAATGAAAATAAATTAAAACATATACCAACCTTTTCTATATTTTCATAGTCCTTCAACCGACAATGTGATAACGAAACTATATGTGGAATTTTTCAAACTATGTATTTCTATAAGAGATAATACTCTAGTGAAATTTTTAAAAAATCACATAGATCGTTAAATTTGTGGCTACAGTACTGGCCCAATAACAATAGCCAAGCAATATTTATCATTCATTGACCACACAAGTAGCACAAGCGATCATTATCTCTACTTAAAGAAGTAGTTAAGAAGGTTAAATCGGGTATGCACGCCTTCTTCAAGAAGGAGTTAATTCTGAATTAAGTTCAAAAGGGACCACATGGGCGGTCAGATAGAAGGAATTAAGAAGTGTGTTTCTTTCTTGTTTCCTGCTTCATTTGGCATGTCATTCTTCTTAACTCCAATCTCACTCCTACTTCATTCGGTATGCCATTCTTCTTAACTCCAACTTTACCCCTGGTTCATTCGGTATGTCAGTTTTTAGTTTCGACTTTACTCCTGCTTTATTCGGTATGTCATTTCTTAGTTTCGACTTTACTCCTGCTTCATTCGGTATGTCATTTCTTAGTTTCGACTTTACTCCTGCTTCATTTGGTATGTCATGTCTTAGTTTCGACTGTACTCCTTCTTCATTCGGTATGTCATTTCTTAATTTCGACTTTACTCCTGCTTCATTTGGTATTTCATTTCTTAATTTCAACTTGACTCCAGTTTCATTCGGTATGCCGTTTCTTAATTTCGACTTTATTCCTTTTTCATTCGGTGTGCCGTTTCTTAATTCTAGCTTAATTCTTTCGAAAATACAAACTTTACACATAAAATGAAATTATTTCCATCTCACTTTATCTACATAAATTTTATGACAACGCGAGAATGACGCAGGAAACACATTGTAAGAGTAATAAAAAGATAATGACACCGCATAACATATTGATGCGATTCATGAAACATGCGACTTTTAATCGGATTTTCGAGCAAAAGTAAATCGGAATTTTCAAACGCAAGGAGTTTTATGATGAAATATCATCTTCTACCACCGCTAAAACTCACGCGCCCTTATTATTTTTCATATTTATTAAAATTTTCGGAAATAAGCACAAATTGAATGTTTAAAAAAACCATAAAAGAATAGTATTTCTCTCGAAAACTAAATATATTTTTGCTCAAAATTTAATAGTTTACAAAAAGAAAATTTAAAATTCATATTTTGAACAAAAATTTTCAAATTTGTATTTTTACCGACTTATTTCAAAAAAATTAATAGAAAATATTTCACGAAAAGATGGCTGAAAAATAAATTCTGAATCGTCATACCGAAATAAGAAGCAAATCTGACTTAAATCGGTATTTTCTTACTAACATTCCGAAAAATTGCGGAATATCGACTTTTTTCGGTATGTCGATTAAGTTGTTGTTGAACACAGCATTTTTCGCAAAAACATTTCCTACCGAAATAACAAGAAAATCTGACTTAAATCGGTATTTTCTTACTAACATTCCGAAAAAGTGCGGAATATCGACTTTTTTCGGTATGTCGATTAAGTTGTTGTTGAACCACAGCTGTTTTTGCAAAAATATTTCCTACCGAAATAAGAAGCAAATCTGACCTAAATCGGTATTTTTTTAATTAAAAACTTTTATGAAGACATGGTTTTTAGTTTTAAGCAGCGATGTATATCAAACATAACTCTTTGTTAGAGTACAAATATTTTTTTATCTCTGTTTAGATATGTATTACAAAACTAATACGAAATATCAATACGTTGCCGGAAAATTATAACAGATCATAAATTAAAATAATTTAGGGAAAAGATGATACACTCAGCAAACTACTCAAAAACCTCTCCATTTAGCGTTTCGAGAAAAGATTACAAAATCACAAATTCATATTTCTTTCACAACTCCAAAAATATTGTAAAAATTAAATAAAATCAATCTTTTTTCAAAATTCCAAAAATATTCCAAAAATTATTACAAAATGAAATATTCAAACTTTTTCCAATATTCTAAAAATTTTGCAAACATTATTACAAAATCAAAAATTGAAACTTTTTTCAAAATTCCAAAAATATTTCACAAACTATAACAAATTCAAAAATTTCCATGTCCAATTTCATTTTCAATTACATTTACGTCATAAAAACAGCTACATTTTTTTTTCCAAAAAATTGGCTAAAAAAATAAATGAAATCCTTTGTTGACACACTTGACATTATTTTTTTGACAAACTTATAATGCCATAATTCTCAATAATAATAATAAAATTTCATTTCAAACAAATAATTGATTTTATTTTTTTCCAAAAACTGGGGTAAAAAAATAAATAAAAATCTTTCTTTTGACACTCTTGACAACATTTTTTCGACAAACTTATAATGGAATAATCTAGATTTTGGTCTCCCATACCAATCACGACCATCAAGATTTCTCCAAATTCAATGTTCCTACTCGCAATCACTTAAAATGAACGTTTTTTTAACCAAAAATATGCAAATTTCCTTGTTTTGACACACTTGACAATTTTTTTGACACACTTCCTTACAGTTATCGAACACAGCGTCCTTTCGGCTCTTCCCGTAAAGTAAAGTAGAGTAAACCTATTTTTAGAAAAAAAAAATTTCAAATCCATCCAGCGGTTTTCTAGATTTCGTAGGTTGTGACGGCCAGCCGGCCGGCCGACAGACAGACACACATTTTTTTTTGCTTTTTTAGAATCAGTAGGTCCTAAAACGTCGAAAAAATGCCAAAAAAGTGGGGGTAAGAATTTCACTTTGAGCTCATGAATGTAATACTTAGGTCTTTCAGACCAAAGTAATTTATGTTATCCATTTCAAGTAAAGTGTACTCAAGCAGGGTTTGCCGGACTTTGAAATACGGCCAAGCACTGGTATGGGCCAGAAAACCAGAAAACCTTTTCTGAAAACAAAGGTTGTATATCTGGGTAATGGGCCATCAATGCCGACCAGTATCGCAGCAATGGCCGAGTACTGGCAACCAGCGGCATCATGCCTGGTTGCTATCATGCCATCATGAAATCAAAGGAATCATGCCTCAAACTTATTCTTACACCCGTTCCACTCGGCAATCGGCTGCCGCAACCGGTGAAACGGTAAAGATGATGCGCTGTCATTTTGGCAGATCGCCGAGAGACTTCTTTGTCCGAACTGCGGACAAATGGAATAGTTTGCCGGAACACTTAGTCTCAGGTGGCTTCAACCCACAGATGTTTAAAAAAATCGTTAATCTACACCTTAGAACGCCAGTTGTTGTGGGACCCAGGTCTAGACCTAGGTCTTAAAAGGTATTTATGTGTTGTTGTGACACATATTCTAAACCCTATTACACAACACATTTTATTAAAAAAAAAAAAAAACCATGACTATTAACATAATTTTACTGGAGTAAAAACTTCGGACAATAAATGGGCCTTTAAAAAATATAAAATATCATCAAAGGCAAATTTAAATAAATTTAATTCAAAATAATTTAACGATTTAAAATAAAATAAAAATGTCTAATGAAAAAAATGTTTGCACTTATACCAACCTAAAACCTAATCAATATTATCTATAGTCTTTCAGTTAAGAAGCGATATTTCTAAACTATAGTGTAGGAGAAAATTTTTCAAATATATATTTCTAAAATGGACTTTTCTCTAGTGAATTTTAACCAAATCACATATTATAGATCAGTTAGTTCATGGCTGCAGTACTGGCCTAATAACAATAGCCAAATAATGTTAGCCATTGCTTGGCCATTAAAAATAAAGTATGCTGGTTATATTTTACAAACCGTAGATTGCCCGATTTACGGTTCCTGTAATGGCCCAATAACAATGGCGAAGTATTGTTTTCCACTAATTGGTCAGTGACGGGTCATTCAAAGCTAACTATATACTGGCTCTATTCTGTAAACCATAGATCGGCCTTTAAATTGTTCTAGCACTGGCCCAATAAGAATAGCCAAGTACTGTTAACTATTAATGGGCAAGCTATGTCACTAGTCTCATCAGTCAAAACAGAAAATAATATTGCATAGTTTAATTTGGCAACAATTTTGCGAACAACTATTTTGTTGTAGTTACCCATACAAGGTTGTACAACTGGTCCAGCAATGGTCCATTACTGGCAGCCAGTAATGCAGCTATTGGCGAGTACTGGCAACCACGACTGGGCCATTTACATAATTTTACTGGATGATAACTTCGGACAATAAATGGTTGCCATTCATGGGCCAGAGCAAAAAAAACAGTAATGGCCCATACAAGGTTGTACAGTTGGCCTAGTAACGGGCCAATAATGATGACCAGCATTTTAGTAATCACCAAATACTGGCAACCATGACTGGGCTGTTGTAAAAATATACATTATTATCATATGTAAATTTAAATAATTTAAATACAATCTAAAATAAAATAAAAATGACGGAAAAAAATTCAAAACTCCCCATACAACTGGTTCAGTTGCAAGAATGGCTGAGTAATGGCAAACATGACTGCCAGTACTCCACCATTAAAAAAATATAAAATAATATTTTTTATACAGAAATTTAAATAAATTATTTACATAGTAATTAAAATAAAATAGAAATGAAAATAAATTAAAACATATACCAACCTTTTCTATATTTTCATAGTCCTTCAACCGACAATGTGATAACGAAACTATATGTGGAATTTTTCAAACTATGTATTTCTATAAGAGATAATACTCTAGTGAAATTTTTAAAAAATCACATAGATCGTTAAATTTGTGGCTACAGTACTGGCCCAATAACAATAGCCAAGCAATATTTATCATTCATTGACCACACAAGTAGCACAAGCGATCATTATCTCTACTTAAAGAAGTAGTTAAGAAGGTTAAATCGGGTATGCACGCCTTCTTCAAGAAGGAGTTAATTCTGAATTAAGTTCAAAAGGGACCACATGGGCGGTCAGATAGAAGGAATTAAGAAGTGTGTTTCTTTCTTGTTTCCTGCTTCATTTGGCATGTCATTCTTCTTAACTCCAATCTCACTCCTACTTCATTCGGTATGCCATTCTTCTTAACTCCAACTTTACCCCTGATTCATTCGGTATGTCAGTTTTTAGTTTCGACTTTACTCCTGCTTTATTCGGTATGTCATTTCTTAGTTTCGACTTTACTCCTGCTTCATTCGGTATGTCATTTCTTAGTTTCGACTTTACTCCTGCTTCATTTGGTATGTCATGTCTTAGTTTCGACTGTACTCCTTCTTCATTCGGTATGTCATTTCTTAATTTCGACTTTACTCCTGCTTCATTTGGTATTTCATTTCTTAATTTCAACTTGACTCCAGTTTCATTCGGTATGCCGTTTCTTAATTTCGACTTTATTCCTTTTTCATTCGGTGTGCCGTTTCTTAATTCTAGCTTAATTCTTTCGAAAATACAAACTTTACACATAAAATGAAATTATTTCCATCTCACTTTATCTACATAAATTTTATGACAACGGGAGGAAACACAGGAGGCAGGAAACACATTGTAAGAGTAATAAAAAGATAATGACACCGCATAACATATTGATGCGATTCATGAAACATGCGACTTTTAATCGGATTTTCGAGCAAAAGTAAATCGGAATTTTCAAACGCAAGGAGTTTTATGATGAAATATCATCTTCTACCACCGCTAAAACTCACGCGCCCTTATTATTTTTCATATTTATTAAAATTTTCGGAAATAAGCACAAATTGAATGTTTAAAAAAACCATAAAAGAATAGTATTTCTCTCGAAAACTAAATATATTTTTGCTCAAAATTTAATAGTTTACAAAAAGAAAATTTAAAATTCATATTTTGAACAAAAATTTTCAAATTTGTATTTTTACCGACTTATTTCAAAAAAATTAATAGATATTATTTCACGAAAAGATGGCTGAAAAATAAATTCTGAATCGTCATACCGAAATAAGAAGCAAATCTGACTTAAATCGGTATTTTCTTACTAACATTCCGAAAAATTGCGGAATATCGACTTTTTTCGGTATGTCGATTAAGTTGTTGTTGAATACAGCTGTTTTCGCAAAAACATTTCCTACCGAAATAAGAAGAAAATCTGACTTAAATCGGTATTTTCTTACTAACATTCCGAAAAAGTGCGGAATATCGACTTTTTTCGGTATGTCGATTAAGTTGTTGTTGAACCACAGCTGTTTTTGCAAAAATATTTCCTACCGAAATAAGAAGCAAATCTGACCTAAATCGGTATTTTTTTAATTAACATTCCGAAAAAGTGTGGAATATCGACTTTTTTCGATATATCGATTAAGATGTTTTTGAATACAGCTGTTTCACAGTTGGTTTTCTCAAAACATTTCCTTGCGTGCCGGTGAGGTGTAAACACCGAGAAGAAATGTGAATTAAATTTAATTATAATACAAAAAAAAGAACTCAACTAAAATGGAACAACAAAACATTCCCACGGACAATACTGATGAAGCCGCCGGTAATTGCCATTTTTGTTAAATATTTCCTGAAAATTTTTTTAGCTTATATCTTCGATTCAATTCAATCCATTCAGAACCAATGGACGCTCAAACTTTTGAAAGCATCGATTGGGATTCAATCGAAGTTCAGAGCATTGAAAGCAGCAAGGTGAATATTTGGAGGATATTTTTCGCCGCCGTTTCGCACAATTCGAATCAACGGACACTCAAAATTTTGGAAGCAACGATTGGGACTCAATCGAAGTTCAGAGCAGTGAAAGCAGCAATGGATGTGAAAATTTGGAGGATATCCGCCAGCGGTACGCATCACAATTTGTTTCATCATTTCATCTCATCTTCATCTCATAATCATCTCGCTGTACAAGCTCAGTTTTTGCAAATTTTTCGCAACTTCGTCAGTGCAATGAATCGCTGGATTTTGCGTCGAAGCGAGAACACAACAACACAATTGTGAATTCGGACCGTATTTTTAGTGATAAAATACCCTCGATTTTCTGTATATTTCAAAACAAAAAGGTATTTGTATCTTTCACCATTCATTAGTAACGTATTTTTTGACATGGTTTTTACCTGGTACGAGCGATTATATCTAGGCTATAAGTGTATGAAATAATTCAAACGAAGAAAGCAAATACTTTTTATTGTAGTCATTGTTCTCTTCGTTTGGATTTATGTCGTTTTACTATAAACATCAAAACTGTTCATGTGTCATTAAAACTGTAAAACATTTCCTCAAAAATTATATTAAAGATAATTTTATGTAAAACAGAAAGCGTTTTCAGTTTTATTATGTTTACAGTTACACTTTATTTATGTTACAGCTTATATATGCTTAAATAGGTTTTGCATGTCAAAATAGTGCGAAGATGCACATTCCGAATTAAGAACAAATATAGTCTATTGAGAGGAAACATAGCAACACACACATCGAAATAAGTCCAAATTAATGCTTAATTTGGTATTTCATGTATACCAAAACAAATGTAAATACATTCCTTTTTAAGTACGTCAAATTATGTTTGGCACCTGTCAAAACAGTTGATTTCGAGCTTGCAAAGTGCAAACAACAATTTGCAAAAATGTATTCAGTTGTGCGACATAGAAATTCTTTCGAAGCAGTTCCGTCAAATTGGGTTATTGTAAATGACAACACAGAAACTGTTTGGTAGCCAAAAAAAAAATGTGAGGCATTTACAACGGGAAGCAGACTCATTTCCAGACACTGTATCGAACACATGGTTTGCTGGAAAGGATATTGTTATAAAACGTAATTTCGAATCTTGGGAAGACGCAAATAATGAAGCTGATCGACTTTTGAAACTATCCGCATCTGAAAATGAGCTACAACAAGAAAACCGGCCCACAAGACAAAACAAACATTTGGTAAAATTGCCGGCGAGTTTGGACGTACCAACATTCAGTGTTCCACCACACAAATAATTGGCCACTCCGCAACAACAATCATTATTGACAATCACATTGCCTGGTTTAGTAGATAAAACTATGCCAAATGCTCTGTATATAAATGACGAAGACATGTGCAACGCTGAGAGTAGTTTGCAGAATGTAAGAATATATTTTATCTCTGTTGTATTATTCATTGTATCAATATAGTAACAAATAAAATAATCTTTTAGGATTCAAGCTATGGTTCGATTTTTCAACATATACAAGGAAATGCATCGGAAAATGCATCCGAACAAGAACAACTTTTTCTTGTTGAATCACAAACTGGTGAAAAACAATATCTAAAATATTCGCTACTATCAAAAGAAGCATTGGCGATGTTATCTCAAGAGCAAATCCCAACTACAGCCGCACCAATCGTTGATTCAAACTTAAATATTGGACAAACACCGATGGACAGTGCATTTGCTTCATCCTCGAATTCATCAATGGTTCATGCAGTCATTGATGAATCTTTGTTAACTCAAGTCAACGTTAACAATCAACGTGATGAACTTATACCACAACCAACAGTGGTGCAATTGTACGGTGTTCTGAAAAAGATGTCCGATGAAATCTTTATACTCAAATCTGGCCTGAAATTGCTTTTAGATCGTCAAAGTCTTACCGGCACCGGTGCGAATAACGATCTTAATATCGTCAAATGTCAACATTGTTATCACTGTAATCCAACTATGATGGAAGAAGTGCATAGTGCACCACCAATACAAAAAATCAAAACACAAGCTGATCTTACCGCTTTTGAATCACAGTTGCAAGAAGATGCTAAATTTAAGGAGAAGTTCGTGACATGTTGTCATAGCATCATTGGAACGAAACGGGCCGAAAACGAGTTTGGAGCTTGTTGTTTAGAATTATCACGAGAACTATTTGAAAAATCGTTTTGGGCATTGACTACGTGGCTTGGTACTACACAAAATGAAGGCACGAAGTTTGCATTTTCCGAGCATATTGTTTTTCTGGACATATTTCGATATGTCATTTGTCAAACTACGCAAGCTATTCCTGCTAAGAATTCGTTCGCCACCTTTTTTCAAGGTATGTAATTATAGTGAGTGTTTTGTAATTTAATTTGTTGTGTACTAATATGATGGTATTATTTTGACAGGCAGAGCAAAAAATTGTGCGCAACAAGTGAAAGTGCAAGACGGTCGGCGTTGTGCATCGCGCAAAAGAGGACCCAGTACTAAACGAGTGTCGAAAAAGGCTCGAACTGATTAAGAAATTGATGAAAATACAATTGATGGCGCAGTAGGTCATGCCGAAAATCAGGAGGAAATTTCTACCGAATCACAGCCATAACCATATGTGAAAAAATTCAGTATTTTAAAGTGCCTTTTTAATTCCAAAAACAAATAAAAACTATTATGTTTAATACATTTTATGTTTAAAAATTTTTATTTCATGAAAAAAAATATACGTCAATTTTGAAATACAAAAATCAAGGTTGTTCTTTATTTCAAAGTATAAATTAATGGGACAAACACATGACGTAATATTACATTTTCATCTTCATCTTCAACAGAATCGTCATAGTCACCAATATATTTTAATTCGAACATTTTTGCTTTCACACATTCAATTGGATACATTTTACTAGGTAACAGAACGTGATCTGCTCTATATATATGTAATACACGCGACGGAAATGGTTTAATAAAAAAATCATTTAAATTTTCAAATGGTGAGCCACAAATATATTTTTGCTCACTCCGTTTATCATATACAATAAATTTTGTCATAACAACTTGCAAGTCCGCCCGAGTTGAACTTTAACTACGATTTAAGTAGTCGACATTCTCAAATGAACCTATTTTAGTCTTTTTCGTCCTTTATTGCCTGTAAATAAGAGCTTTTTATTCTCGATAAACTTATTAACTCCTACAAATTCTAAAAACATACTATTTAACATCTAATTAGAATCTCAAAAAACTATTTTCAGTCTACTTATTCTTATGTCGTGCTATTTTGAAAAAAAAAATTGATCTGAGATCAAAAAAATTAGCTGTCAGATCAAATTAGCTGTCAGTTTGTGTTCTTTGGCAAAAAAGATTGATTTTTATTTTGATCTAGATCAAGTTTTAAAAATCTAGATTTTTTGGTAGATTTTACAAATACATTGAAATATTATTTTTAATTGTCAAATTTATGTTAAAAAAACCGCCATTTTAATAATTATTATTATTTTGTTCAAAAATAATTTATTATTATTTAAATTTCTAATTAATAATAAAGTTATTACAAATAAAATGATAAAACGTAAAATCTATCATTTTCAAATGTAAACATAACCAAACATATCAAGTGACAGAACAAAAAGTCAAAACAATTTACTACTACATTTACAAAAGTAGATTGATTTATTTTATGCTGTTCGTTGGCAAGTAAATAAATCAATTTTTTTCCATCAAGCCAAAGAACGCGACATTAAAATACTACATTACACCTAAATAAGCCTGTTTTTCAACACCTTACTAAGTACTTATTATATCCTAAGAACTTAAAAAGTCCTATCAATTCTATCAATGTACAAAAATACATCTTATTTGAATCTTCAAAAACTATTTACGATTCCGATCTTATTTCACATCAAACTCGACAAACATTTTTATACATGAAGATAGCGCTCGTATATTTAAGTTCTAAATTGGAAATGTATGAGTGTGATTTTGTTTGTAAAGGATGCGTGCATTGTTTCGCCATTTTTTTAATGATACAATTTAAAAAAACAAAATTCAGAAATCAAAAAAATTTAATATTTGAATTATGTGTAGAAAATAATACTAATTTTCCATAAATTTCTCAGTATTATGAAAAATTAAATCAAAATATCGATAAATCGATATGAAACAAGACAAATAAAAAATATTAAAATAATATTATCACTAATCACTAATCACTAAAATTAATTATTAAGAGGGCCTAATTGTTTAGCGAGATTATTTATATTAGATCAACTGAAAAATTTCTTTCGCACATAATTTTATATAACATTAAAATATTAAATTCCATTAAATACATATAAATTATTTCCTAAAATGTTAAATAAAACCAACCATGTTAAAATATATAAAAATACATTTTACTTTTCTATATTCTTATATTTCTTGTTCTTTCTTGTTCTTTCTTTTCTTTTGTTTATTTTTATTATCGCATCAAGCAATTTTTTTTTCTTTTTGTTTTTTAATATTACGGAAAAGACCGAAAGAAATTTTTTTAACGTCTATT
Source organism: Diogma glabrata (assembly GCA_963693315.1). Lineage (NCBI taxonomy): Eukaryota > Metazoa > Arthropoda > Insecta > Diptera > Cylindrotomidae > Diogma > Diogma glabrata. The sequence goes on along the minus strand of OY856189.1, from coordinate 7,983,251 downwards.
TAACACCTTAAATGGGATTTTTTTCCGGTAAGTAGCCCTTGTAGGAGCTATGTAGATGTTATTTTTGTATTGAAAATAAGTGATACTTAAATACTCTAAATTCTAAATAGTAGAATTTGTAGGTTTTAAAGAGTAGTTAAATTTCGACTCGGGCGAAGTCAAAAAATACTTATTACCTTCTGAAGTATTTAACAAAAAATCTGAAAATTGAATTTCTCCATAATACTAATAATCTCCATAATAATCTCAATAATAATTACATAGTAATTAAAATAAAATAGAAATGAAAATAAATTAAAACATATACCAACCTTTTCTCTATTTTCATAGTCCTTCAACCGACAAGGTGATAACGAAACTATATGTGGAATTTTTCAAACTATGTATTTCTATAAGGGATAATACTCTAGTGAAATGTAAAAAAAATGACATAGATCGCGAAACTTGTGGCTACAGTACTGGCCCAATAACAATAGCCAAGCAATATTTACTATTTATTGACCAGTGTTTGGCCATTCAAAGGTAACAATATACTGGCTATTTTCTGTAAACCAAAGATCAGCCGATGAATGGTTATAGTATTGGCCCAATAACAATAGCCAAGTACTGTTAACCATTAATGGGTCAGTGCTTGGCCGTATGTCAATGTCTGGCAAAACCTACTTGAGTACTAATTATTTCGTTCTGAATTTTTGGATTCACGATAAGTTGAATTTTTTCCTGAAACCTAAAATTGTTTTTTAAATTTCATTTTTATGTTTCATCATATGAATGGATATTTAATTTGAGCGTATTTAAAATAATTTTTTTAAACAAATCGATGACAGCAACAGAAAGCGGTTTTAACCCACAGTAGCCTTCCACCTGAGTATGCCACTGCTAGAGTATGCTGAGCAATAATTTAATAAAGCCATATGCGCAACCAAATGACTCGAACGAATTTTCGCTTATCACATGCAATACTTATAGTAGACTATAGAGCAATTTAATGTGACTTTGAAAAATTGCTACACAAAATAACATATTTAATTTAACATATATTAATTTTATTCATTATATAAGGTTTACACAGATATGTAGATGATAACCCGAGTCGAAATTTAACTACTCTTTAAAACCTACAAATTCTACTATTTAGAATTTAGAGTATTTAAGTATCACTTATTTTCAATACAAAAATAACATCTACATAGCTCCTACAAGGGCTACTTACCGGAAAAAATCCCATTTAAGGTGTTACATAGACGTTAAAAAAATTTCTTTCGGTCTTTTCCGTAATATTAAAAAACAAAAAGAAAAAAAAATTGTTTGATGCAATAATAAAAATAAACAAAAGAAAAGAAAGAACAAGAAAGACCAAGAAATATAAGAATATAGAAAAATAAAATGTATTTTTATATATTTTAACATTTAACATTTTAGGAAATAATTTATATGTATTTAATGGAATTTAATATTTTAATGTTATATAAAATTATGTGCGAAAGAAATTTTTCAGTTAATCTAATATAAATAATCTCACTAAACAATTAGGCCCTCTTAATAATTAATTTTAGTGATTTAAAAAAAATATAATATTATTTTAATATTTTTTATTTGTCTTGTTTCATATCGATTTATCGATATTTTGATTTAATTTTTCATAATACTGAGAAATTTATGGAAAATTAGTATTATTTTCTACACATAATTCAAATATTTAAATTTTTTGATTTCTGAATTTTGGTCTTTTAAATTGTATCAATAAAAAAATGGCGAAACAATGGACGCATCATTTACAAACAAAATCACACTCATACATTTTCAATTTAGAACTTAAATATACGAGCGCTATCTTCATGTATAAATATGTTTGTCGGGTTTGATGTGAAATAAGATCGGAATCGTAAATAGTTTTTGAAGATTCAAATAAGATGTAATTTTGTACATTGATAGAATTGATAGGACTTTTTAAGTTCTTAGGATATGATAAGTACTTAGTAAGGTGTTGAAAAACAGGCTTATTTTGTTGTAATGTAGTATTTTAATGTCGCGTTCTTTGGCTTGATGGAAAAAAGATTGATTTATTTACTTGCCAACGAACAGCATAAAATAAATCAATCTACTTTTGTAAATGTAGTAGTAAATTGTTTTGACTTTTTGTTCTGTCACTTGATATGTTTGGTTATGTTTACATTTGAAAATGATAGATTTTACGTTTTATCATTTTATTTGTAATAACTTTATTATTAATTAGAAATTTAAATAATAATAAATTATTTTTGAACAAAATAATAATAATTATTAAAATGGCGGTTTTTTTTACATAAATTTGACAATTAAAAATAATATTTCAATGTATTTGTAAAATCTATCAAAAAATCTAGATTTTTAAAACTTGGTCTAGATCAAAATAAAAATCAATCTTTTTTTTGCCAAAGAACACAAACTGACAGCTAATTTGATCTGACAGCTAATTTTTTTGATCTCAGATCAATTTTTTTTTTCAAAATAGCACGACATAAGAATAAGTAGACTGTAAATAAGTTAAATAAGTTAATAAGTTTATCGAGAATAAAAAGCTCTTATTTACAGGCAATAAAGGACGAAAAGGACTAAAATAGGTTCATTTGAGAATGTCGACTACTTAAATCATAGTTAAAGTTCGACTCGGGAACGTACACTAAAAAAACTAAGTAAATTTTACAAATTTTTTATAAATATACAACTCACAAAATGTTTTGTAAGTTTACCAAAAATATTGTAGACTACAAAAAAATTATTTGAAAAACCAAAAATTTATTTGATTTACAAATTATTTTTGGGTTTGAAGGAAAAAAATTGTAAAATTATGTGTGTTATATATTTATAAAAATTTTGTGAAAGTTTCTTGAGTATACGCCGATGATGTTGTCATCCGCGGCCGAAGTGAAGCTGTAAGGAGTAAGACTTTCAAATCGCTCAAATATGATGTCTAGACTAACTAAATTATGAAAAAACTAAGTTTGCATGTTTCCTAAGCAGGATTTGCCAGAATCTGAAACAGGGACAAGCGATGGTCTCGTAGTGCTTCACAGTACTCGGCTTTTGTCATTGAACGAGTATTAGAACCATGCATTGCCCTATCTGTGGTTTACAGAAAATAACCATGTAATAGTAGCCTCAGAATGGCCAAGGACTGGTCTATGAGTGGTAAACAGTACTCATGATTGTTGTTATTGAGCTATTGCTGGCACCATGAATCGGCCGATCTACGGTTTATAGAAAATAGCCAGCACACTTTACTTTAAATGACCAGGCAATGACCCGTTAATGGTTATCATTAATTGGCTATTGTTATTAGGGCAGTACTGCAACCATGAATTGACCGATCTATGTTATTTGGCCAAAAATCACGAGAATAATATCCGTTTTAGAAATATTTAGTTGGAAAAATTTCACAATCGCTTCTCGGTTGAAAGGTTATGATAATATTGATAGGGAATAAGTTTTAAATTTATCTTCGTCAGACATTTTTATTTTATTTTAATTCTTTTGTATTTTATTTATTTAAATTTACATAATATGATAATCGAAAGGTGAAACATATCGGACGTGTTTTCTTTTAGTCTTGTTTCCAAATTTAACATTAAATAAAATTAATTATATTAAAAGGAGAGAAAGAAATTTGGTAATTTTTTGCGATAGACAAAATTTATGGTTTTTCATATTTTCTGATAGTTTAAATTGTTGAAATTAAAAAGTTTTGTTTTAGTGTTTTATGTTACACAGAATTATTTCTATTGTGCAACAATCTGTTAATTAAAATTACAATAACCCTTCAATTTGTTTTTGTAGAATCATAATGTCAATCTGTAAAATATGCGCGAGTTACATCATACGATTTCACCAGAAGTTATATTAACACCGTAGTATAATTCCATAAATGTTATCAAATCTGTTAGTCATAATATAAATAATTTTTAAATCAAATAAACAACAAATCTTTAAATTATATTTAAATCAAATACCCAAGTAGGTTTTGCCAGACATTGACCTACGGCCAAGCACTGGTCCATTAAAGGTTAACAGTACTTGGCTATTGTTCCTGGGCCAATACTAGAACCAATCATCGGCCGATCTATGGTTTACAGAAAATAGTCAGTATATTGTTACCTTTGAATGGCCAACCACTGGCCCATGAATAGTAAATATTACTTGGCTATTGTTATTGGGTCAGTACTGTAGCCATGAATTTGCCGATCTATGTCATTTTTTTTAAATTTCACTAGAGTATTATCTCTTTTACAAATACATAGTTTGAAAAATTTCACATATAGTTTAGTTATCGCCTTGTCGGTTGAAAGACTACGGTAATAAAGAAAAGGTTGGTATATGTTTTAATTTATTTTCATTTCTATTTTATTTTAATTATTTTGTAAATAATTTATTTAAATTTATGTATAAAAAATATTATTTTATATTTTTTTTTAATGGCGGAGTCAGGGCGGTGTTTGCCATTACTCAGCCATTCTTGCAACTGAACCAGTTGTATGGGGAGTTTTGAATTTTTTCCTTAATTTTTATTTTATTTTAAATTAGTTTGTATTTAATTTATTTAAATTTACATATGATAATAATGTATATTTTTTTTAACGGCCCAGTCATGGTTGCCAGTATTTGGCCCAAGAATGGCAACCATTTATTGTCCGAAGTTATCATTCAGTAAAATTATGTTAATGGCCCAATTGTGGTTGCCAGTACTCGCCCATTGCTGCATTACTGACTGCCAGTAATGGACCATTACTGGACCAGTTGTACAACCTTATATGGGTAAACAACAAATCTTTTAACAAATATTATTATTGATAATATTTTAAATACTAAATTAATCTTTTAAACATCAATATCAAATTAAATCATACTATAGATGTTCAGAGTAAATACAAACATAAATATCATTACATCCAAATATTATAATCATAATGTAATTTTAGACGTAAGTATAAAAGAAACTCGAAACATTTAGATTTCAGATTTAACTTTCAAATGTGAACAAGATCGGCTTAGAATTGTAAATAAATTGTTATGAAATTAAAGAAATTGTTTTTTTTGAGTAACCACAATTGTAAAATCATAACTCGCGCAATGTTTTGATAAAGAATCATTAATTGTGACATGTATATGCTGCAGTGCCTTTTTTCATGCAAACAGAATCCGCAACTTTGCAGAAATTTCAGCATCAGAAGAAAAAGTCATAAAACAAAAAACACCTATACCAAACATGATTTACCGATGCTGTAAATGCAAAGCTGATGCCAGTTCCCCGTATGAAAGTGTTATAGCGGTTACAATTGGTGATAAAAATATTGAAAAACTTGAAGATAACTTGAAGAAACCACAAATATCAGCAATTGAGACGGAGCTAAAGAATCTCAATGAGCGTAATACAGAATTTGATAACAAAATTTGTTCGTCAATTGAAACCTAGGCAACCTATAGGCAAAATCGGCAGAGTAACATGATCATTTTCAATTTAAATTATAATAATAACCCACAAGAAGATTTAAGTAGAGTTCAGGTTATATTCCAAGACAATGCCCATTAAAAAACAATATCAAGGTCGCGCGACTCGGTGTTTATACTACTAACAAAGTAAGACCTTTACGCTGTACGCTTCAGTCGCATGATGAAGTAATGTGGATTGTAAGCAATAACAAGAAATTAGGTAACTTGTTTCAAGAAAAGGTGTTTATTTATAACTACTGATAAAACACCAAATGAATTAATAAATTTAAAAACCGTTCAATCACAACTCAACGAAAAAGTCCAGGCAGGTGAAACTAGCTGTAGAATCAAAGATCTAAATGGTTATCCAACCATTGTGACAAAAAACTAATAAAACAACATAAAGCAATTTCAACTAACAGTCAACAACATCTTTTTATGTACATGCAAAACGTCAAAAGCATATCCAACAAACTTTTCGATCTTAATACTAATACAACTAATACTTTAAAACAATATGATATCATTGCATTTACTGAAACCTGGCTAACGGATAAAGTGACTGAAGCAATGATTTTAAACAATAACTATGTAATTTATACAAGTGACAGAAATCTAAAAACTACTGCTAAAATGAAGGGTGGTGGTGTTTTGATTGCTGTTCATAAGAAATATGCCAGTTCCATTTTATTGTATGTGCTTACAACCAAATGTTTGAGCAGCTAACTGTATCAGTCAAGGTAGGATATTTACGTTTATTAATAATTTTAATTTACATACCACCGAATGCAACCATAGATCAATATGAAGAGCACATCAAGGTCTTAGAGAAAGCCATCAACGACCATAGCGAACACAAAATTATAATCTTGGGTGACTATAACATACCAGGATGGTCATTTTGTAGTGCTTTATTGCATATTTATATCCAACTTTGGAGAGTTATAACGCAATGAAAAATATAAAAAAACTCTACATACCCATACTCAAATTTCTCCTTGGAATGAATTTGCAGTGAATTTTAGGAGAAATTATAAATAAGTATCTGACAGCTAAAAATCGTATATATGAATAATTTATAGGCTACTCAAAACGTTGTTATATAAATATTTTTGAAATTAGAATGAAAATGATTGATGAAGTGAAATTCAATATTATTAATGTTTAGATATTTAATTTAATATTACTTCGGTCTGAAAGACCTAAGTATTACATTCATGAGCCAAAAGTGAAATTCTTACCCCCACTTTTTTTGGTATTTCTCGACGTTTTAGGACCTAAAAAAGCAAAAAAAAATGTATGTCTGTCTCCTTGCGATTTTGCTGCTTAAAAAAACAAGGTGTGGAAAGTCACTATGACTTGTTTTTAAATCAAAATTCATTCCATGTTTTACTTTAAAAACATTAAGTATTCTGTTTTCGATATTCAAAGAGAAATCCGTCCGGCCGTCATTACCTACGCTGCAGGGAAAACCGCTGGAGGGATTTCAAAAATTTTTTTCTAAAAATAGGTATACTCAAGGGACATGTTCGAAAGGACGCTGTGTTCGATAACTGTACCGGAAGTGTGTCAAAAAAACATTATGTGTGTGAAAAATAGCAAATTTTCATATTTTTGGCTTAAAAAACGTTCATTTTAAGTGATTACGAGTAGGAACATTAAATTTGGACAAATCTTGATGGTAGGGATTGGTATGTGAGATCAAAAACTAGATTATTGCATTATAAGTTTGTCAAAAAAATGTTGTCAAGTGTGCCAAAAGAAAGATTTTTATTTATTTTGTTACCCAATTTTTTGGAAAAACATAAAATCAATTATTTGTTTGAAATAAAATTTTATTATTATTATAGAGAATTATGGCATTATAAGTTTGTCAAAAAAATAATGTCAAGTGTGTCAAAAAATGATTTCATTTATTTTTTTAGCCAATTTTTTGGGAAAAAAATGTAGCTGTTTTTATGACGTATACATACCTAATTGCAAATGAAATTGGACATGAAAATGTTTGAATTTGTTATAGTTTTTGAAATATTTTTGAACAACTGTTTGGAGAATATCAGTGTGGTTTCCGGCAGGGCCGAGGTACCACCGATGCACTTTTCTCGATAAGGATGATTTTGGAAAAGTGCCGAGAGTTCAACATACCTGTGCACCAACTTTTCATTGGTTTCAGGCAGGCCTACGACTCTCTCGAACGAGAGACTCTATATGGTCTGCTCTGGTGTCAATGGGAATTCCTGGTAAACTGGTATCACTATGCAAAATGACAGTACAGAACTCTCAATGCTGTGTGCGAGTAGAGAACGAAATATCAAAGTTTTTTAAAGTCGACTCCGGTTTAAGACAAGGTGATGCTATCTCTCCTATACTTTTTAATTTAGCCTTGGAATATGTGTGCCGTCAAAAGAAACTACCGACTAATAACATTATCTTGTCAATAAACTCAGTACAGATGATTGCTTACGCTGATGATGTTGTCATCCTCGGCCGAAGTGAAGCTGTTATGAGTGAGACTTTCAAGTCGCTTGAGAGTGGTACCAGAAAAATGGGTCTGCAAATTAACTACAATAAAACCAAACATATGAATGTTTCAAGGGAGGCTGAAAAGAAAGATTTGATGTGCGGCGATGAACGAATTGAGGGAGTTGAATCTTTTAAATATTTGGGATCAATGCTTGACTCAAACAACAGCATACTTACAGATATAAAAGCTCGAATCGCTGCAGGTAATCGAACTTTCTACTCAATTAAACCTCTCCTTGGATCACCGTATGTATCAACTAACACCAAGCTCAAGTTATACAAGGCATTGATTAGACCGGTTGTGATGTATGGGTCACAAACGTGGACCCTTACACAAAATGACGAATCGCATTTATCTGTATTTGAGAGTAAGACCCTACGCTACATTTTTGGTCCACTTAAGACAGACGATGGAGAGTATACAATCCGGTATAACTTTGAGATCAGAGACCTTCTTGAGGGTCCTGATATAATAGGTTGTATCCGTTCTAATAGGATTGCTTGGTTTAGGCATGTTCTACGAGCCGATTCACAGTCTGGAATGATTAGAAAAATGTACGTTAGTACCCCAGGGAGTGGGCGACCGCGAGGTAGACCACGACTACAATGGGAGACTGACGTAATAAACGACCTTAAAAAAATCGGCTGCCATGGTAATTATGTCGCTGTTGCGAATGACCGTGGTGAATATTCAAATCTGATCAACCTGGAAACGCTCCTACATGGAGCATGAACGCCTTAATAAAAATAGTACACTATTTTTTTCTGTGACTGGACAAATATTAATATAATTATTGAAAAAATAATATTAAGCAAATATTACAATATGTATATTAACCATACGAATTTTTCTTGAATAAAAACTTAAAATTAAGTTTCATTTTATTTGTCAAAACCAGTTATTAACATCAAGAAGAAAACTGTATAACTTTTCATAACATTAAAATAGTCATAAATGTTCATAAATATTCATAATATTCATCATTTATGTGTATATATGTATTTATATATATATATATATATATATATATATATATATATATATATATATATATATATATACATATATATATATATATATATATATATATATATATATATATATATATATATATATATATATATATATATATATATATATATATATATATATATATATATATATATATATATATATATATATATATTTATCTATCCGGGAAAAAAGTACATACTTTTTTCCCGGGAAAAAAGTAATTTATGAAAAGTAACATTTTTGCACCTGTCAGCAGAAGTAAAATGTTAAACTTTTTTCCCGTCACAGAAAAAAATAATTTTTTTTAAATCTTTCCCTATGCATGAATTGTATTTTTAATTTTTATTTTTCCGAAAAAAAGAAAGTAAGAGGAAAGATCGGAAAAATGAATTTAAACACTGGGCGGTAGCGATTGAAGGCCTGTCAAATCTTTCAAAAATGATTGACCAAATATCAAACATGTTTTCTTTTGATTCTAATTGTATTGTCATGATTATCAGCTTGTGACATTTATTTATTTTTAAACGCTTGACATTGGTGTTTAAAAATTTAAAACAAAGACTGGACTAACCGGCTTTGTTGATAAGCTTTGTTTATTTTTGTAACTAAGACTCAAAAAGGTTAAAGATTAAGAAAGACAAAAAAAATTATTTTAGTATAAATACAGTTTTGCTAACATTTAATTATTAAACGCAAAGTGTTAGTTTAACGATTCACTCAATCATATACCAAAATTTAAACAATGAAGTTTTTCTTACTTGTAGCATGCATTCTTTGCTTGTTTTTTGAAGGTTTGTGTGAATAATAATTAAATATATTTTCAAATTATGCAAATCAATAATTTTTTTCGTGTATAGGATCAAAAGGAGCAGACCCAGATTGTAGCAGCGCTGTGGATGCAGGCCCATGTATGGGATTTCATCCAAGATACCATTATGACTCTAGTCAAAACCAATGTATATCGTTTAAATATGGTGGATGTCGAGGAAATGGAAATAATTACCATACTCGAGATGGATGTGAAGACGCCTGTAAGACATAAGATTAGATTACATCTGTGATTCTGTAATTTAACGAAAATAAAATCTCCAAATGTTTGTGTTCAAATAAGCTGACTCTTTTTATAACGAACCCTATTGGTGAGAGTATAACATATAACCTTTAGAAATAGTAAACTTTTAAGGCATAGTAATTTACTCTTCTTGAAATAACTGAAGCAGAATCGACCCAATCTTCAGAGCAAAGTATAACGAGTATAACCTTTAGAAATAGTAAACTTTTAAGGCATAGTAATTTACTCTTCTTGAAATAACTGAAGCAGAATCGACCCAATCTTCAGAGCAAAGTAATTAATATTAACAACTCGGAATCAATAAGATGCAATACCTATAACGAATGGTGTCACTTACAGACTTGTTGTTCGTTCATAATGCTTCTTACTTCTGGTTCAATGTACTTTGCACGTTTTTTTCCAAATTTTAGGTGCTTATACACTTTGGGTTTTAAATAATCGTTCAAGTGTCGGCGGAATGCGGAACGTGCAAAATGATTAGCAACTGAGACGGATCAAGGTTTAACGCGACCCATGCCAATAAGAAGTGATTTACGTAAAAATTTTAAGTCAAAATTGTCAAATAGAAAATATGCCTACATGCTGATATTTCCGAGAAAAAAAATCATATAGTTTTAAAACTGCGTGAAAACTGTGTTTTTTTTGCCTACAGTGCCCTCTAGCACTCACATCGATACTACTTCCATCACGCGGTAAGAATTAATTGAAAGTGTATATTTTGAAATAAATTTAAAGAAATCGGAAGATCGATTTTAAATTTTTTAAAAATTAAAACTAAGGGAGAAAGCTACCCTTTAAATTTTAAATTAAAACTTTTTAGTCTTGTGAAAATCGTGAATATTTCTAACGCATTGATATTTTTTAAAAAAAATTACTACGAATAAAAAGTATACGTATTCGAGAATCACTCGATATATACGTGTTCGAGGATTTTTTTTTTTTGGAAAATATAGCGGTTCCAAATATTGAGAATTTCGTGATTTTTGGCTAGTCGAGTTAGTTTTAAATATTCACAAATTCGGTTCTATTAAAGATAGAAACTTCTAGTTTGTTGTATGTTAAAGTTAAAAGATTTGTCAGAGATTTGCAGTTTTCAATGATTGTACAATACCGACGTTTTAAACCCGAATTTGATTATATTGCTAAGAGCCTACATAAGCTTCCAAGAAAAGATAAAGCATTTGAATATACCGAACAGCAAGACGATAGGATTATGGAACTTCAATTAAGATAATGATCTGCACCAGTTCTGGTTTATCCTATGCAATCTTAAATTTATATTAAATACTGATACCAGCAATGATGGTATAGGAGGAGGGGAAAAGAAATCGATGAAATTGATGGGAAAGAGAAAGTAATAACTTATTACTCGATGACACTGTCCAAGCGAGAAAGGGATCATTGTGCAACCCACAAAGAATTGCTGGCTATAGTGCTATGTGTGAAACATTTCCACAAACACTTGTAATTCCATTTGAGTAATGATCATGGAGCATTGAATTGTTTATTACAATTTAAATACCCGGCGGGGTAAGGAGCACGATGGATCAAACGCTTACAGGCTTATGATTTTGACATTAAACATCGAACAGGAACTGCACATGGAAATTTTAACGAATGCCAGGTAGAATGCAAGCACTGTAAGGTGTGTGTCTAATACCAATCAGGAATCAAGAACCATAATAACTGAAGCAGCAATAAGCAATTAGATTCATACAGATCAAGAAAGGAATTTGAATCTACTATATTTCAAAAATCTATCAGATGCTTGGAATCAATAAATCCAGAACAACTGCTTCATATCCCTATAGCTGAGTAAAGAGTTGATTTTCATGTTATCTGTTGATCTAGCACATTAAAGGGTTGATTATGGGGAAGCATTACTGGGTTGAAGCATTAGAAATTGCAGTCCAACATATGATCACACCGTACATTAAGATCGGTCTGATCACCGAGATGTAAAATCATTGGGATATGTGAGGTGCAAGATTTCATATTTTTCCATGGCATTTTTACATGAGTATAGATAGTGCTACTGTAACTTTTTTGGCTCTTTCTGTGATATTTGATTTCCAGGTGAGTCCACCTAGGTATTCAGCACGTACATAGGAATTTTGCTAGATCTGCAAGTGCAAGATCACTTCTCTCTAGAGCAATGGAGCCAATATCAGGGATCCCCTGCTTCCTGGTAAAAAGAATCGCTACTGTTTTTGCAGAATTATTTTCTAACCCACATTTTTGGCCCATGTCAATGTTATTGCAAGGGTAGTTGGGACTGGCTCGTCTAATGTACTTTGATTAGAGTCGCCACTTGATTATTTTATTCAATGCCAACCCCCCCATGTTATTTGTTAAAGAAACCTAAATGGCAAGGTGACGGAGATTTATATCAAGATAAAGATATGAAAGTCAAAGATGTAAAACAAAATCAAATCAAGCAAAACAAAGATTCAAATTTATTTTAAACCCTTTGAGTCTATAAAAGCATAAAAATTCTAAAATTTTTATACGAACTACTCTAATATAAGAACCACTTTAATATAAGAACACCTCAAACTCATCTTCTTTTCTCCCGCTCTAGTGTGGCCCAAACCACATTCAATTTTTTAAGTTTTCGCACTTGAGAAGCTCTAGATTGTTGTCGAAAGCATAGTTCTTAAACAGCAAATGCTCTTTTCGTTTATCGTTCTCAAGACTGTCATTCTAACTTTACCAGACTAAAGAAACGTTTTTCGCTAATTTTACAGTTTTATATCCCCTTGTGTCTTTAACATATTCAATAGCAACAAAAATAAAAGCCGAGTACCAACTTATAACAGGAAAAATACTAAACCTAACAATAGCATTTCCTTATACATAGTTTAACTGTAACGAATACAAATTAATCCAAATATAAATATTAATGCTGAGAACTACATGTTATTTGCAAGAATTATGATAGAACAGAGGAGTAATTCTTGTATTCAATAGTCATTAGTGATGTCAACTATTTAGTTAACACACATTTGGTTATAAGCCCGGCAGCCTGATGTTCCAAGCCACGAGGCATAAATTTATCAAAACAAATGTTTCTAGCATAATTCGATGTACTTATCGCCAAGGCATACCATCGCTAGTAAGAGGAGCGCCTTCGATTATCACACATTTGTTATAAGCTCATTAAATAAGACAAAACAGAGTGTTGCTTGAGCGGTGGAACCAATGATTCATCGCAAAAATAAAAGACTGTGTAAGCCGCAGTTCCAAATCAGAAACGTAATAAAAACGATTCACGGCATGCCCACGACTAATAATAAGAGGTACGCCAACGAATTCAATCAGTTCATTTTACACCCCAAAACATTGGAAAAACGTATAGGAAAATCTCAAAAACAATACACAAATTGCCATCTGATTGCTGAAAGCAATCTACGAAAGATTACGTATCAAATCTACGAAAACCTTCAAAGCTCTTATGGCAAATAGTCTATCGCCAATTGTTCTGAAAAGAAATTGGGCTGCATCTTCATTCTTGCATGTCTGACTAATGAAAGATCAAACATAAAAGGTTTCGAAGTTTTAGAAGAAATTTTTACTTAAATACGGGTTTTGAATAAAGATTTTTTTTCTTCAATAAAACAAATTATTTCACTTCCATGTAAACAAACACAAAAATGTAAAATAAAATGAATATTTTAATATTGAACTTCTTCTTATAATTATTAACATAAAATTCTACAAATTTACTAAATAAATAGATAAACTGGAAATATATATACGAAGATATATAACAAATAAATTATTTATTTGACAACTCAAATAAGTTTGTTATTTAAATTCCTAGTAAACGCCACACAATGGTTCAAAACGCATTAAAACACGCGCATAAGTGAAAAAAAAAATTTTTTTGTTTTCTCATAACTGACTATTAGTTTTGTTTTCTAACATATTAAGGATGTCAAAAAACAGTTTTACCAACAAAAAAAAATTAAATACATCACTATTATGAACGTAAATTAAAAGAAAAAATAGTTGTTAATTATTGCATATATTTTTAATTATTTTTATTGAAAGTTTATGTCAGCAGTACCATAAGCACACATACATGAGACTTTATATTACTCTTTAAAAATGTTTATGCACATTACTAGAACCTTTTAAAGTCACAAATTCATGTATATAGTTTGTATGTATATATATATGTTAAATTTAAATCATGATTCTTATTTCCTTTAATATGATTGCTCGCCTAATTTTCAAACATCAAGCACTTGAAGGGCTTACTCTGGCTTACGACCAAATTTTTTGGATATTTACTAGTGATGTATGTACTAAGCGAGGCACTTAAATTCATCTGCATATTTCTGCCTATTCTAGAGATATTTCATTATTATTGCAAAAACTGCCCGAAAAAAAACGACAAATTTACATTTTTTCGTAAAACCGTCCTTAAATCGTTATTTTTTTTTTCTTTTCTTTGACGTAAATGTGACATGGAAATTTTTAAATTTGTTATAGTTTTTGAAATATTTTTGGAATTTTGAAAAAAGTTTGTATATTTGATTTTGTAGAATTCTTGGAATATTTTTAGAATTTTGGAAAAAGTTTTAATTTTTGATTTTATTTTAATTTTTGGAATATTTTTGGAATTAAGAAAAAAGATTCAATTTTTGATATTTGTTTTTTTTTTTTTAATAAAATGTGTTGTGTAGTAGGAATTACAATATGTGACACAATAACACATAAAAACCTTTTAAGACCAAGGTCCCACAACAACATACGTTCAAAGGTGTTGATGGACGTAAATCTTTCTTTTTTTGTTTTTTTATAATTTTTGTTAAAGAATGGATAACTAAACAAAAACTCATATCACTGATAAAATATGACATAGGCCAATATTTTATGATAGAATAGAGAAAATAAAAGTAAATTAAAAAGTAAATAGCAAATTTTTAAAAAAATTTGCTGAAACAAAACAAAAATGTAGTTGCCAATAATCCAGCCGGTGGCATATTCCTTGATCCTGTGACGCACCGTCTTTCTTATAGATTAAAGCCCACACATAGTTATATGAAGGCTCGTTTCCCTAAGGAAGCAATAGCGTCTAATCATCAAGGATTATTTCACAGCTAAGATTGAGGGTGCTACCGTTGACTGAATACAGTTCATCCGCCACCACCCCTAAGATGTCACCTTGGCTAGTGATATCTCACTGCTATTGCCAGTGGTATGTGATATCTTACGTCACTTCGTATGTCAATAGCAGGGACTGGAGTACGCGGGGTTGTCACACCCGTTGATCAAAAATTATTTTTACAATATTTATACAATATTATTATTTTTGCAGTATTTATACAATTTTGGAAAAAGTTTGAATTTTTAAGAATTTTTGGAATACTATTAGAATTTAGGACCAGTTTAAATATTTGATTTTATTCTAAGTTTTGGAATTTTGAAAATAGTTTAAATTTTTGATTTTGTTATAATTTTTGCAATAGTTTTAGAATTTTTGAAAAAAGTTTTAATCTTTGGTTTTGTAATAATTTTTGGATTATTTTTAGAATTTTGAAGAAATTTTGAAGTTTGATTCTATTTAATTTTTACATTATTTTTGGAATTTTGAAAGAAATATGAATTTGTGATTTTGTAATATTTTCTCGAAACGTTAAATGGAGAAGTTTTAAGTAGTTTGCTCAGTGTATCATCTTTTCACAAAATTATGTTAAAATAAAATACTGGTACTTCTACAGAGAATTTTATTTTTGATATACATATGGCTGCCTAAAACTAAAAACAATGTCCTCAGAAAAGTTTGTTTCTGAAAACTAAAACCAGACCGAAGTCTTAATATCTCAGAACTGTGAGATTTCAGCCCTTCACATATTTTATTATTTAAATAATAAAAATTAAAAAAATACTGTCATAACATTTTTTTTTTATTGATAATATTAAATTTTTTTTATAATTTTAAACAGTTTCTTCATCATCTGTGTCTTGTTCTTGAACTGTAATTTTGAATAATTGTTTCACATCTTTGTGATGTTCGTGTGTTTTGCGATTTAAAGTGGATGTTCGCATTTTTGGTATTAATGGGTCCGAAAAAAACAAGAAATCGAATAAAAATATCTGTAAGATAGTGAATTCTTGAATCTCTTCGTGCGAATCTACTCCTGAAAGTCTTAAAATTTTTGTTGCATTGCTCTTGAGCTTCTTTGGACAGTTGTCCTGTTACAAAATTATATACACATTCATTTATTATTCAATAGTTATTTAATTTCCAGTAAAATAAAGTTTTTCTCTTACCGACTAGCAAAATGGACTGAGCTATGATGTCATAACTGTGCATCAGTATATTTGTGTACTGTTGTTGACATAGGCTACCAATCATACTATTTTACAATTGTATTTGCAGTCTCCAGTGTATAATTAAAAAATTTATTAGGATCTATATCTTCAGAGCAATTTATTGCAGTGAGAATAACGTTAAGTTGATGGATAAGTGCAAGACTGTGATTTCTGCAGTGACTTTTTCACTTTCGAAAAACCGCCTAGACGTATTGCCATCATTAGAAGATCCAAAACCTAAAGTATTCGTCACGAAAAATCAAGTATTGAAAGTTTATCTTAGTTGTAAGAAAAAAATGCAAAGATTATCTTTTACATTGTTACCTTGTTTTGGCATGTCAACAGATAAATTTAATTTTTTCTTAAATTCATCTTGGATGTGCTAAAATTTCTTATAGGTACTCTTCATTTTACACTGGATTTTATATTTATAAATTTTTGTAAAATTGTACCTAATTTATATTTTTATAACAAGGTTGAGTTTACCTGACAAATTTAAAAGGAAAGGGACTAGACTTGATAGTACCGGCAAAAAGTTTCTAGATGAATTTAAGAAAAAATTAAATTTATCTGTTGACATGCCAAAACAAGGTAACAATGTAAAAGATAATCTTTGTATTTTTTTCTTACAACTAAGATAAACTTTCAATACTTGATTTTTCGTGACGAATACTTTAGGTTTTGGATCTTCTAATGATGGCAATACGTCTAGGCGGTTTTTCGAAAGTGAAAAAGTCACTGCAGAAATCACAGTCTTGCACTTATCCATCAACTTAACGTTATTCTCACTGCAATAAATTGCTCTGAAGATATAGATCCTAATAAATTTTTTAATTATACACTGGAGACTGCAAATACAATTGTAAAATAGTATGATTGGTAGCCTATGTCAACAACAGTACACAAATATACTGATGCACAGTTATGACATCATAGCTCAGTCCATTTTGCTAGTCGGTAAGAGAAAAACTTTATTTTACTGGAAATTAAATAACTATTGAATAATAAATGAATATGTGTATATAATTTTGTAACAGGACAACTGTCCAAAGAAGCTCAAGAGCACTGCAACAAAAATTTTAAGACTTTCAGGAGTAGATTCGCACGAAGAGATTCAAGAATTCACTATCTTACAGATATTTTTATTCGATTTCTTGTTTTTTTCGGACCCATTAATACCAAAAATGCGAACATCCACTTTAAATCGCAAAACACATGAACATCATAAAGATGTGAAACAATTATTCAAAATTACAGTTCAAGAACAAGACACAGATGATGAAGAAACTGTTTAAAATTATAAAAAAAAATTTAATATTATCAATAAAAAAAATGTTATGACAGTATTTTTTTAATTTTTATTATTTAAATAATAAAATATGTGAAGGGCTGAAATCTCACAGTTCTGAGATATTAAGACTTCGGTCTGGGTTTAGTTTTCAGAAACAAACTTTTCTGAGGACATTGTTTTTAGTTTTAGGCAGCGATATGTATATCAAAAATAAAATTCTCTGTAGAAGTACCAGTATTTTATCTCTGTTTAGAAATTTATTACAGATCATATTGTTACGTTTTTCTCAACCTTCCTTCGAATTGGCCTAACTCACAATTCGATAAACGTAATTCCCAATCTCTTCTGAGTTCGATCACTGATTAGTAGGCACAAACACCAGGTTTTATTAAGTATTCTACTCCTTAATTGTTCCACAACAACAGGAAACAATACAGCAAACAATATTCCTAGCTAGAATATTCTTTCAACAGCTTCAGAAACTCCAACGGTTTATTGTAGAAATTTCCAGTACACCACGTTCAAAATAATACACAAAATATT
This sequence comes from Diogma glabrata, assembly GCA_963693315.1. Lineage (NCBI taxonomy): Eukaryota > Metazoa > Arthropoda > Insecta > Diptera > Cylindrotomidae > Diogma > Diogma glabrata. The sequence continues at coordinate 7,965,017 of OY856189.1, read as the reverse complement.
TCTACTCAATAACACTTATAACTTTATTACACTTATAACTTTACACAAAAACTAATTTAAAGATCACTTTTTATAATTTTAACTTCACTATCGCAGGTTTAAGATAAAACTAATTCAAAACTGCAAGAGGTAATTTTATTATATACCTTCTGCAATACTTCTAGATAATTCGATATCACTTTCCAGAAACCTTGAGAAAATATTAGAATATTCGATTATTTTACGTTATGTTGATTTGATTCATAAAATCGTTCATGTTGACCCTATTTCTAAGAAGAAGACAACAACAACAATATTCATTTCATTAATTTGTTTGTTGTGTTTTGTTGATTTTATTTTCCTGGAAGTGACCGTAATTGTCTAGATTATTCTGTAATCGTAACAATATATTAACATAATTTTGTGAAAGATGATACACTCAGCAAACTACTCAAAACTTCCCCATTTAGCGTTTCGAGAAAATATTACAATTTCACAAATTCATATTTCTTTCAAAATTCCAAAAATAATGTAAAAATTAAATAGAATCAAACATCAAACTTTTTTCAAAGTTCTAAAAACAATCCAAAAATTATTACAAAACGAAAGATTAAAACTTTTTTCAAAAATTCTAAAACTATTGCAAAAATTATAACAAAATCAAAAATTTAAACTATTTTCAAAATTCCAAAACTTAGAATAAAATCAAATATTTAAACTGGTTCGAAATTCTAATAATATTCGAAAAATTCTTAAAAATTCAAACTTTTTTCAAAATTGTATAAATATTGCAAAAATAATAACAATATCAAAAGTTGAAACTTTTTTCATAATTCCAAAAATATTCCAAAAATTAAAATAAAATCAAAAATTAAAACTTTTACCAAAATTCTAAAAATATTCTGAAAATTCTACAAAATCAAAAATACAAACTTTTTTCAAAATTCCACAAAAGATTTCAAAAACTATAACAAATTCAAAAATTTCCATGTCACATTTACGTCATATAAACAGCTAGCTAATTTTCTTTTCCATGAAATTAGCTAAAAAAATAAACGAAACCATTCTTTTGACACACTTGACATTATTTTTTTGACAAACTTATAATGAAATAATTCTTAATAATAATAATAAAATTTCATATCATATAAATAATGAATTTATTCTTTTCCATAAAATTGGGTAAAAAAATAAATAAAAATCTTTCTTTTGACACACTTGACAACATTTTTTGACAAACTTATAATGCCATAATTCTCAATAGTAATAATAAAATTACATGTCATATAAATAATTAATTTTATTTTGTTCCATAAAATTGGGTGAAAAAATAAATAAAAATCTTTCTTTTGAAACACTTGACAACATTTTTTTGACTAACTTATAATGCCATAATTATCAATAGTAATAATAAAATTTCATGTCATATAAATAATTAATTTTATTTTTTCCATAAAATTGGGTAAAAAAATAAATAAAAATCTTTCTTTTGACACACTTGACAACATTTTTTTGACAAACTTATAATCCCATAATTCTCAATAATGATAATAAAATTTCATTTCATTCAAATAATTAATTTTATTTTTTTCCCAAAAATTGGCTAAAAAAATAAATAAAAGTCTTTCTTTTGACATACTTGACAACATTTTTTTGACAAACTTATAATCCCACAATTCTCAATAATGATAATAAAATTTCATTTCATTCAAATAATTAATTTTATTTTGTTCCCAAAAATTGGGAAAAAAATAAATAAAAGTCTTTCTTTTGACATACTTGACAACATTTTTTGACAAACTTATGATGCCATAATTATCAATAGTAATAATAAAATTTCACGTCATATAAATAATTAATTTTATTTTTTCCATAAAATTGGGTAAAAAAATAAATAAAAATCTTTCTTTTGACACACTTGACAACATTTTTTGACAAAATTATAATGCCATAATTCTCAATAATAATAATAAAATTACATGTCATATAAATAATTAATTTTATTTTGTTCCATAAAATTGGGTGAAAAAATAAATAAAAATCTTTCTTTTGACACACTTGACAACATTTTTTGACAAACTTATAATGCCATAATTATCAATAGTAATAATAAAATTTCATGTCATATAAATAATTAATTTTATTTTTTCCATAAAATTGGGTAAAAAAATAAATAAAAATCTTTCTTTTGACACACTTGACAACATTTTTTTGACAAACCTATAATCCCATAATTCTCAAGAATGATAATAAAATTTCACTTCATTCAAATAATTAATTTTATTTTTTTCCCAAAAATTGGCTAAAAAAATAAATAAAATTCTTTCTTTTGACATACTTGACAACGTTTTTTGACAAACTTATAATGCCATAATTATCAATAGTAATAATAAAATTTCATGTCATATAAATAATTAATTTTATTTTTTCCATAAAATTGGATAAAAAAATAAATAAAAATCTTTCTTTTGGAATCTATAAAATAAATAAAAATCTTTCTTTGACAACATTTTTTTGACAAACTTATAATGCCATAATTATTAATAGTAAAAATTAAATTTCATGTCATATAAATAATTAATTTTATTTTTTCTATAAAATTGGGAAAAAAATAAATAAAAATCTTTCTTTTGACACACTTGACAACATTTTTTTTACAAACTTATAATGCCACAAATCTCAATAACAATAATAAAATTTCATGTCATACAAATAATAAATTTTATTTTTTTCCATAAAATTGGGTAAAAAACTAAATAAAAGTCTTTCTTTTGGCACACTTGACAACATTTTTTTGACAAATTTAGAATGCCATAATTATCAATAATAATAATTACATATCATGTCATATAAATAATTAATTTTATTTTGTTCCATAAAACTGGGTAAAAAATAAATAAAAATCTTTCTTTTGACACACTTGAAAACATGTTTTTGACAAACTTATGCCATAATTCACAGTAATAATAATAAAATTTCATGTCATATACTTCAAAATACTTCAAGAATTAGTATTTACACGAAAAAAATACTAAGAATTATTTAAAAGGGAGCAAAATAATTATGCGCGTGTTTTAATAGGTTTTGAACCATTGTGCGCCATAGCAACAACCTAGTGCGATGTTTTTTAATACTATCCTCCTAGTTTAGTTCATACTCAAACCAATTTTTTACTATACTAGCAATTTTGTATTAAACTAGGTAGTAAAGTTTAACTAGTGTTTACTAGTTTTTATACATATGGCCCGTGTAAACGTAAACGAAAAAACCAAAGATAAATAAAACTTAAATTTAAACACTGCTACCACCACTATCAAAATGATTTTTTAGTTATTGTAAAAGAATATTTGACCACAACCATGCTTGCAGGTGTATGGATAATGGAACCCTTAACTCACAGTACAGTAAAGCTTAAAAAGCATTTTAGACAAAGACAAATTACTCTGAATCTCAAATTAATGTACTTCATATATGTTGATAAGCTTTGTTTATTTTTGTAACTAAGACTCAAAAAGGTTAAAGACTTAGAAAGATTAGATGATGATTAGTGATGACCTCTACAAAAAAAATATTTTAATATCCTTGAAAAAAATAATGATCAACTAAAGCTAGTTTAACGGGATTTAGTTATAATATAATAATCTTGTTTTTGGTTAATTTGCTACAAATTTACTAAGTTTAATTTAAGCTGAGCATGTTTTATAATACAAAACTAACTAAGTTAATTAATAAAGTTAATATTAAATTAAATATTCGAAATCAAAATATTTTGAGTCGTGTAGTTAAAATAATTAAAGTAAATTAGTTCATTCATAAATTGATTTTTTTTAAACTACAAATGAAAATTCTTCATTTCTTGCAATGTTATCAAATGTACTTGAAGATGGAAAATCGAATCAAGACGCCGATAAGATAAGAAATTTGAAATTTCGGCAATCGCTAGTGTAATATAAAAAAATAAATACGTATTTTTTATTTCTTGATTTAACTTTTACTTCTTAATTAATCTTTAATCTTTACTTGTAGCATGCATTCTTCGCTTGTTTTTTGAAGGTTTGTGTGAATAATTAAATATATTTTCAAGTTATGTAAATCAATAATTTTTTTCCTTGTATAGGAGCAAACTCAGATTGTAACAGCGCTGTGGACGCAGGCCCATGTTTTGGATATTTGCCAAGATACGGTTATGGGTCTAGTCCAAACGCATGTAAAATGTTTATGTATGGTGGATGTCAAGGAAACCAAAATAATTACCTTACTAAACGAGAATGTGAAGCAGCCTGTAAGAAAGATTAGATTACATCTGTGATTCAGTACGTATGGAGGGATCAGTTTTTATTAATTTGTTAATTTTTTTCTATTTTTTGATCCACGGGTGTGACAACCCCGCGTACTCCAGTCCCTGCTATTGGCATATGAGTTAACGTGAGATATCGCATACCACTGGCAATAGCAATGAGATATCACTAGCCAAGGTGATATCTTAGGGGTGCTGGCGGATGAACTGTATTCAGTCAACGGTAGCACTCTCAATCTTAGCTAATGAATATTCCTTGATGCTGGAACGCTGTAGCTTGCTCGAAGAAACAAGCTTTCATATAACTATATATCTGAGCTTTAATCATTGAAAAATATACTGCGTCCCATAATCAAGAATTATGCCATTGGCTGGACTATTGGCAAACCAATTTTAGTTTTGTTCCTGCAAATTTTTAAAACAAATTTGCTTTTTATCTCTTATTTTATTTTTATTTTCCCTATCCTATCACGAAATATTGGCCTATGTCATATTTTATATGTGATGGGATTTATGGTTTAGTTATCCGTTATTTAACAAAAAATATTTAAAAAAAAACAAAAATAAACAGATTTGTGTCCATTAACATCCTTAGAACGCATGTTGATGTGGGACCTTGGTCTTAAAAGGTTTTTATGTGTTGTTGTGACACGTATTGTAATGCCTACTACACATCACATTTTATTAAAAAAAAAAAAAAAAAAAAAAAAATTTAACGAAAATAAAAACTCCAAATGTTTGTGTTAAAATTTTAGAATAACTCAAAAACTGTGTACCGCAAAATTCTAAAAAAATTGCAATGTTTTGGAAATTTGGTGCTCTTTCAAATGATACCCCACTCGTTTGGGTAAAAAAAGTTTTTTTTACCCTCCTTACACCCATCCCCTAAACACACAGAAATATAATTATTTGAGAGTTCGCCATAATTTTCGTTCAAAATATAGCAAACTTCCTGTCTCCATGAATTTTTTCAATTTTTTCTGTCTATCAGTGTCGAAACATAGGGGGGGACGATCTGGAATTTACACATTTTTTAAAATAACTCAAAAACTGTGCACCGCAAAATTCTAAAAAAAATTGCAATGTTTCTGAAATTTGGTGCTCTTTCAAATGACACCCCACTTGCTTATGTCAAAAAAGTTTTTTTTCACCCCTCCCCACCCCAATCCCTTAAATGCACAAAAAAATAATTATTTGAGAGTTCGCTATAATTTTCGTTCAGAGTTTATCAAACTTCCTGTCTCTGTTAATTTTTTCAAATTTTTTTGTTAATTAGGCTCGAAATGCCCCCCACTTGCATTTCGAAATGCCCCCCCCTTGCTCGAAATGCCCCCCCTAGCCAACTTTTTGTGTCACTTTATTGATAATAATTCAAAAACTAAGCATTGCAAAATTCTTAAAAAAGTGGCAATATTTCTAAAATCAAGTGCTCTTTCAAATGACATTCCACATGACCTGGTTTTAAATGATGTTTTTACCCCTTAACATTCCCACCCCTTTAATAAATATAGTTATGAGCATCTGCCACTTTTCTATATTTTTCATTAAAAACCTACTCATTTTTCTATCATTCCAAATATATTTCAAGATTTTCGATGAAGTAGGATCGGAGTTAATCGAGGCAATAAAACATCGAGAAAACCTCATTTTTCAAAATTATACAAAAAATGGTGAGGTGTAAAATTCCGAAATATATTTTTAAATAATGCTGAAATGAAGCCCTTTCATATGATACCCTACTCGTTTTGATAAAAAAATGTATGTTTTCAAAGGCTTTACATCGTACCTCTTTAGAACAAACGAACACAACTTTATTTATTTTTTAGCCCGCCATGTTGTGTGGATAGGTTAGTTTTATAAGCACCTCAAATTTTAAGTTCATCGGATTAATGGTTCACGAGATAATAGAAATAATGTGAAAAACACGTTGTACTCTCACCAATAGTGTTCCGTATAAAAAGCGAAACCCTAAAAAGACGTTGTTTTGCTAATTATTATTATAACCACTTCAAGTAGTTCAAACAAAAGTTATATAATTTTTTAAAATAGTTGGTTTTGAAAAGTCAGAATTGTATTTTAGTTTGCGTATTTAACACGTAATTCGCTACCCATCATTTTTTATTTCTAAAGGTTGTCAGAATTTCAAAATTTTGAAGTTTTGACTATTTGACTTTAGTATTTATTAATAAAAATGTAAGGGCTATTATTTTGAAAACGTACATCAAAAAAAAAACAACTATTTTTTAAAAATCTGAAATTTTGATATTTTGTTAGTATTGACGAAAGGAAAAAAGTAATTTCTGCTTTTATTTTTTGTGTACTCTGAATCGGAGTTATGCGCGGTTGAATTTTGAGGCTTTTTCACGTAGTTTTTGGTAATGGTGGCAATGTTTTGTGAATAGGTGCCACAAATTTCATCCGACTTACGTATATTTTTGCAAGTAAAAAGGAAAACAATTGAATAATTGAAATAAGTAAGTTTAAAATTAATAACTTTTTTCTTTTCCGCTAGGCGGCGCGTAAAACCTTGGTTTACTTCAAAGCTCATATCTCAAAAAGTAGGCTTTTTTTTTTTGTTTTTCACAAATTTTAAAGTAAACATATGCAGCTATGAAATTGAGAAATAAAAAGTCAGCAATTCAATATGGATTTTTTCTTACGATTTTTTAAAATTTGGTATATGAAAAATTCACATGTGTTTTTTTATTAAGTTAATAATCCTGTACTAAATGTGGATCTAATAAATTAAACTTTTCATATTTTAACACCTGCAATAAATTTGAACCATTTTTTGTGTATTTCTGATTGAGAAACAGGTTTTTATTCAGAATAAGAATTGGAGATCCCAATGATCGAAGATTTTGTTATAATTTCAACATCACCAACACTAACATTAGAAAAAAACATTAAAAAAATATTTTTCCTATAAACATTATAATTTAATCAATATTATAAATAAATACATTAAAAAATTAATTTATATATTTTTTTTTACCTTTAAATTGAAATATTTATGATCATCAGAAAAAGAAAACATTTTGGCAATTATTTTATCGGGTGTAGTGTTATCCGGTAAAAAACAGTGGAATCCTTGAGTTCTTTGTTTTCTTCCAAGAACATTTCGTAGATGTCGGTGAGGGTCCATAACACCAACCGCTTTGATTTCTTAATTTTTGTCGATCCTTCTGTAATAGTAACAACATCTTTAAGGCCAGACATTGTTCTACTAATTTCCTCTGATAAGAAGTATGTTTGAATTTGTTTTACTATATTTTGTGACAAACTGTGCACTTGTTTGCTTTGAGGCCAACTGTAAGGACTTACTGTTTCCAACAGATCCATGGCGAATTCTACAAGTCGTCTTGATGCAATAAATTCATCCTGGATACGTTGATTTGACCAAAATTTACGTGGTAGAGTTGTCAACAAAAACACTTGTTTTGATTTACAGCTGGCATCTTTAAACTCTTTTTTAAGGTTCATAAGCCATGATGTATATTCACATTCCTCGTTTGGTGATAACGCTTTAACTGAATCTACTTGAAATATTCTTTGACTTATTGCCGATGTGACACTTGCAATTTTTTTATAACTTCCTGTTGTAATATGATTTTGTTTGATTGGAGATTCGGCTAACCTTCCAAGAACATTGTTAATGATTGATGATATAAAATAAAAAAACGTTATAACGCAATTGAAAAATGTCAAAAAAACTCTACATACCCATATTTAAATTTCCCCTCAGAATGAATTTTCAGTGAATTTTAGAAGAAATTATAAATAAGTATCTGACAGCTAAATACCGTAAATAAGAATATTTTAAAGGCTACTCAAGACGTCGTGTTATAAATCTGTTTGAAATTAAATTAAAATTTAGAGTAGTTTAGACTAAAATTTAATTATATTTTATACTAAAATGAAAATCAAATGGATTATCATTATTTTATTTTGTTTATTTTATCTTTGTGAAACTTTGTTTACAAAATAAAGCGAAAATTTCCAAAAAAATGAATTTCTTCGGTTTTCGTTTGAGTATTGAGTACAACTATTTTTAGTGATAGTTTAATTAACCTACGAATTTTCTTAATATCCCTTATTTTATTTTGTGTAATAAGAAGAAAACACTAACTCGTATATTTCATTTGGTCAACGGGTAGCAAGTCTCTTTTTTTAAAGGTGTATTTCATATGAATAACTACGTATTGTAATAGTTTTCACATATTTAACATAGTTTCACATATTTTAATTTCGGTAGCGGGTTGTACGTTCATAAGGACCTACGTTTTGTCCTATACAATTTTAATTTGATTTCATATTGTTGTTGTAGCGTCGGGTGCGGCACTACTGTTTCAGCTGCATGTCCGGTTTCAGGAACTTTGCTTTTGTCCTTGAGTGGTACCACCAATCTTCATTCGTTAGGTTGGTTTTCTGGACACTTGAATAAGTGATCTGCATCATGTGGCGTGCCCTCACATGCGGGGCAGGTAAACAATTTTTTGGTCAATTCCATTCATGTAGTTGTTATATCTTAATTACACTAGAATGGATCTGGTGCTACGCCGCAGTTTGACCTCTTACGTAACGACCTGTGGTGGCCTGCTCGATTGCTGAAAAACTCGATTTAAGGCGTAGTTTCTTATTGTGTCTTCAACAGCTTTAGTATGTATTGTTTTTAAGCACGTTGTATACATAAGCTCGTCGATGTGACCGGTGACTCGGTTGTATCTAACATCATGTAAGAAACTTTTCGCAGCTCGCCTTGTGCCTCTAGGTGGTGTAGTCGTGAATAAGGTACCATTGCAGGGATGTTGCTTTTTGTGACAGGCCCATAAATATTGTTTGGTTTGCATTTCATTATGTTTCAGGACCGGTTATATGTTACATTCCTCGTGCAGGTGATCTCGGTAAGTCATCAAATGACCTTCAGTTGTAGTTCCCAAGGCAGGGTTTTGTGTTATTCACAACTTATTCCAGTGAGATTCAGCTACTTGGGGTGCCCATATGGGTGCAACATAATTTGAAATAGATTTTTCTATAGCTTTACATATTGCAATTATTGTGTTTTTTGCCTTTGCCCAATTACTGTCTTTGCATAATGAACCACCAATTAGTGCTTTCCATGTATTGTTCTTGTTTTTCGGTCTCGAGTTCACCTGTTGACAATTGGCATTAAAATTAAGTAGTGGGTCAAATGTTACTCACGACAGTCTCGAATTTTTAACAAAAAACAAATACAAAGAAAAACACAATCACATAAAACAAAGTAGGGCAAATGCTGAAAAGAAAGGCTGAGGTAAAGACATGTGTGTGTCATTGTACATTTTATTTAAATTCGGTTTCACGCCCGATGACTGATTTTTGTAGGCGGCTTATCTTTTTTTATATCCGTATTACGACCATGGTCACGGCGTTCTAACCTTGTTAAGATTCCAACACGAATGGATGTTCCTCGGGTTTAATTTGTGCCCCGATTCAACAAGTCTACCGCTCTTTTCAGAAAAGTGGGCACTAAAATATTACGTGCTCTATGGTCTCCTGTATCTCTTCACACGTCGGACAATTGGGCGTGTCTTCAAGCTTAAACCTGTGAAAGTCAGTTCTAAAACAACAATGACTCGTAAACAACTGAGTTAAGTGAAAAATCATTTCTACGTGTCGTCTGTTTATGCGATGTCTCGATCAATTTTAGGTAGATTTCATATAAAAATCTACCTATTGCAATGGGCTTCATCTCGGAATTTCGGAAAAATGTTGATGTCAAACGACTATGAATGATAAGCGGAGACGGAAAAACAAAAAAAAATTTATATATATATATATATATATATATATATATATATATATATATATATATATATATATATATATATATATATATATATATATATATATATATATATATATATATATATATATATATATATATATATATATATATATATATATATATATATATTGTGACGATTATGGAAGACTATAGAACACAACAACAATAGAACATCTTTCAAAAAAATTCTCGTTAGAGAATTTAGTTCTACAAAAAAAATATAAAAATCAATAAAACCAAAACAACGTAACCAAAGTAAACATTTGATAGGAAGTTTTATCGAATAAAAATTGGTAAATAAAACAATTGAAAAGAATGGATTTCATTTCAGGTGTCAATATTTGAAGATCGTCTTATTGTTAATAAAGGAAGGGAAAAAGTGTTCATCTAGAATATTACAGTAGTATCGAGGCTATTTCATGTAGTATATATAAGAGGGATGTTCGAGGATAAAAGTAGTATAAAATTGTTAGCGATACAAAAAGTATAAAAAAATTTAGCAGTGATATAGGCGAGTTAAAACTAACATTGTTATAAGTAGAAATTATTGTATAAGTGATATTGTGAAGAATTATAAGTGTTAGTACAAGAAGAACTAAAAGGGGAATAGTAATAGGAGAAAAATTTTTATTGTAAAATCTTGAACAAATAAAATTCTAACGTTTAGAAAATCCATTGTGTTTTAAATTTCCTGTTTTAGTGATCGAACTAAATAATTGTAACTGGGCGAAGAAACGTTACAATATTTATATATATATATATATATATATATATATATATATATATATATATATATATATATATATATATATATATATATATATATATATATATATATATATATATATATATATATATAAATATATATATATATATATATATATATATATATATATATATATATATATATATATATATATATATATATATATATATATATATATATATATATATATATATATATATATATATGTATATATATATATATTTATATATATATATATATATATATATATATATATATATATATATATATATATATATTTATATATATATATATATATATATATATATATATATATATATATATATATATATATATATATATATATATATATATATATATATATATATATATATATATATATATAACGATATGAGCTATAACAGAATTTACCGGCACCCTCACGATCGCATTTCTTGACCTACAACGAAAATTTTTTCTGTATACGGGGCGGCAAAAAATATCTTGGACAAGTTCGCGAACTGGCCATATCCGGGAACAGGTTAAGTAGCTAGAGCCAAAAAGTCGAATAATCTAGGGCGTTATAACTTCCGTGGAATCATAATATTTTAATAAAGTTTATCAATATTGAGTATTTGAACATATTTCTACCATTTTTTTCCAAATGACAACCTTGGCGTTCCAGGTCCTGAAAAATCAGCAGTTTTAAAAATTTAATAAACTTTGTTGTCCTTGATTTTGCTGAAAATGGCCAATCTCACTTTTGAATATTTACGCATACGTTAACTAGAACATAAATCTTTCCAAAATTTAAAAAAAAAATAGTTCAAGTCTAGAGGTTGAGACACCAGGGCTGTTAGAACGAAAACAAACACAAACGGCCATGCCTTCCTCATTTTTGAGTTTATGTTGTTTAAACTCATACTTACTTTTAGATAAACTTTTCAACTATAACCGCCGAGATTTTTAACTTTCTAACCCAAGAGGTTTCAATGTAATTAGCATTAAACCTAATGCATGCCATTCAATTACAACAACAACTCCCATAAAAATATAAAAATATCCCATAGATATATTAAAAAAGTTTCTTTTGTTTTTTTTTTTTGTTTTTATTTTTTTCCGCAAAAATTTCAAAAAAAATTAAAACAAAGCTGAGTCATTATTTTTTTAAATTAAGGAATATTTTCTCATATGCATATTGATTACACAAGTCTTCCTAAATTGTAGATATTTGAATTATTTGAGGTGTAAAAGTTGATTGACAATTTTAGATTATAAAATTATGTGTGGTGGTGTTGTAGGTGTGACGTTGTGAAAACGTTTATTTGCTCTTTGGTGGATTTAATATGTTATTAAAAGTAGTTTTAACCAAATTAAATAAAACTGTTCCGAAATCGCATTGATAAAGTAGTTTCCGTTAATGGATTTTGTTTGGTTTGATAAATTTTTTGGATTATTCTGCACTTGGACTATTCTACTTAAATGTTTTATTTAAACTAATCTGACACATCCAATTCTATTTGTACACAAAGCTGTCTGGTCCCGAAATCTACCTATTTCTAGCGGATATACGTGCCGCTTTGACTTTATTTTTGTTGTGACACATTAAAAACAAAAATAAAACCTAAAATAGGTAGATTTTCCTATGAAATCTACATAAAACAAAACATGAATACACATTAAATGAGCTTACAATCGATTTGATTGCGCGTCTTTTAGTTAAAACTTAAAAAGTAAAATATTTGAACATTGAGCAGTATATTTGAACATTAGATGTTTAAAAATGCCAATTGGATGTCTGAGATGTCGTCATTCTATCGCCATTGTCGTCGAAGGTAAAGGAGTGGACCTGATAGTACTACTTATAGTACGCATCGTGGCATGCAGCTGGCAGTCAACTTCTTGAGTATGTGTGCTATTCAATCTGACTGGTGCGCCCTACTCAGCCACTGAGTAAACCAGACTTAGAGCAGTTGTGCGGAGGGTAGCTGGTGTAGCATGTCGAGCCCCATGTCGAGCCCCATGTAGCATGTCTAGCCCCATGTCGAACCTGCCAGTTTGTGCAATATATTGTTTCTCGTTTTAAGTTTTTTGACGTATTCTCTAGGTGGAGTTTAAAAGAAAGAGTTCTATCGAGAGTAATGCCAAGGTACTTTGGCTGTTGGTTGTATTTAATGACAGTTAAATAACACTGATAGTTCGTGTTTTGTCAGTTTGTTGTTTAAGTGGAAACAAGAACTCTCGGTTTTACTTAGATTAGGAAATAAACTCCACGTTCGAAAATAGTCATTCATTATCGCCAGGTCAGTTGAGAGCAGATCTTCCAAGAAACCCATGTCTTTGTTTTTGATCGATGAAATTAGTCCGTAGGTCCATCGTCCCTTGGTCGAGTTACTGGTGGCCCACTTATTTCAATGACTTTTTCCGAAAAAAACATTCAATAGCGTTTGGTTGTTCTGGGAAGAGTGTTGTGCTGACTACTTAGATGGCCAAAACCCATTTTCAAAAACCCTGGTAGGATCAAGCTTGTAGTGATGCTATCCAGCACAAAATAATTACCTTTCTAAAATGTTTACAAAACTAAAACACGAGATTCACAAAGTAGAACTATAAACTGGCGAGACAAGCCGTTACAAAGATATGAACACCAACAAAGAGAGAATTGTTATGTGTTAAGCATGGAACACTTGCTGGCAATGCTGTAACCGAATTCATATCAACCGAAAACAATCCTTACCTCGAAGCTGGTTGACAAGATTGGGAAGTAATAGTTGACATTATTCCTATATATAGTTATAAATATAGTTCTGAAAGCAAAAACAGTAAAAAACTTTTGTAAACTTTCAATAAATAATTTAATAATTAACTTTTGTTTATGTATAAAAAAAAGCGATGTTTAATATAAAATAATTATGCGAAACATTAAATTTTCAGAAGCTGTGTTATTCATCGAGTTTTTTGCACTTTTGGTTGAGTGAATGATGGTTTATTTTTTACAACAATGTTATGTGTTATGTCTTGAAAAGGACGGTTTAGCAAAAAATTAAAATAAAATTAATATTTTAAGGAATATCGATTTATTATTGCATATTTATAGATCAATGACTCCTAATTGTAAAAATCAATCTTCGAATAATTGTTACTCTAAAAATTTAATCTAGTTTACATATCAATTGTGATTGAATTTTTTTTTATGCATTAAGTACGACTTTTACCATAACATCTTTTGCATTTATAAAAATTAATAAAGGTATCAACATTTAAACACTTTGAATTAAAAATATTTCAATTCAAATAAACCAAAATAGGCCTTGATTGATACTTATATTCAATTGTTTGAAACAAAACAATTTTTCTCTAAACTTTTTCTTATAATTTAAATTTTCCTTTCGTCTGTTCACATCTTTAATTGTTTCAAAAAAATTTAATAGAGAGAAAATGGTAAGTATTAAATATTAATTAATATTTTTGGACTAAATTGCCGGAGCGGAGCAATGCTGCAATTGGTCTAATTGTGCATTGTTCTAAAACTTACTTTTAATATCCTCTCAGAATCCATCTAACCATTCTATTCGAAGTAGAATAACGAATCGGCAAAAAACTGAATTGGTGGAACGGGTGGCAGCCAATTATTCGACCGCTATGGGTCGGTTCCAAGCCATAAATGGCCAAAAAACAAAACAAAATTTTTGGAATGATTTGAGCTGTGAATTGAATTTAATGGGAGGAGCTGTGAAAACATCAAACGGATGGCAAAAGGTAAACATGTTAATATGAGTTTTATCAAGGTATATAAACTATTTATAATTTCTTTACATACTACAGTCATTTACTGATTTTCGTAGTTCAATACGAAACAAAATCAAATTAATCAGACAACACAGCTGTAGAACGGGGGGTGGTGAAGTGTTAGAGCTCCAACTGAGTCCACTGGAAGAGCATTTAACAAGTGTGATGCCTTCGTATCACGTGGATGGAATCAGAAGCCGTGAGGGAGGACTTGTAATAAAATTATAAACAATTCTATCAAGCATTTTTCTAATTTTCTTTTCTTATAGCCTTCAAATGAAATTCCACATTACTTAGACAGGGAAAGGATAGTAGAGATAATAACGCAAGAGAATGTGGAAGAGTCTGCAAGTTCTGGAAATCTCACATGTGCGATGGATGCCAACCATTTGAGTCAAGTAGCTGAGACTTCTATCGATGTTGTGGTAAGCCCTGTATAATATAATGCACTTATAAAGGTATTAAGTACAATTATTTAAGACTTTAGCACCAACGGCCGAACAACCATCATCTTCAACAGGTGCCGAGGTTCCATCCCAAATACGTGAAATTACACCACTAGAAAATGAAAGTCCAACACGATCTCGTCCTCGTAACATGTTCAAAACATCTTTGAATAAAAACAGTCAGGAAGCATTGCTTTCACAAAAGACGCAAATAAAGCTACAGCTTAAGGAAATTCGGTTGTTAGAGGTGCAACATACGGCAGCTACTGTCCAAAGAGAACGGCATATTCAACTACTGGAGATTGAAATGGCCAGAAATGAACGGAGACATTTAATTAGAGAGCGAGAACATAATCAAGCTACCGCCCAACGAGAGCGACAAATACGTATTCTTGAAAAACAATTAGGAATCAATGATTTATAAATATTGCATAAATCTATATTCGTTAAATATTAATTTTATTTTAATTTTTTCCTAAACAATTTAATTAAATAATAAATAATAAAATTTAATCAAATAATTTTTTCCTACCTAAACCCCTAAAAGGACGCGTTTCAAGACAACATTTAACATTGTTCTAAAAAATAAACCAACAATCACTCAACCTAAAGTGCAAAAAACTCGATGAATAACACAGCTTCTGAAAATTTAATGTTTCGCATAACTATTTTATATTAAAGATCGCATATCTTTTTTATACATAAACAAAAATTATTTATTAAATTATTTATTGAAAGTTTACAAAAGTGTTTTACTTTTTTTTGCTTTCAGAATTATATTTATTACTACATAGGAATAATGATAACTATTGTTTCCCGAGTTTGTCGACCGGCTTCGAGGTAAGGGTTGTTTTCGGTTGATATCGATTCAGGTACAACATTGACAGCAAGTGTTTCATTCCCGACAGCAGTAGTATCTACGTAATTATTCAAAATCAAAAAATTATGGCAAACAGCAACCGCATTAATTATGTTTGCGCTTTTCCGAGGAGAGTAACGGAGTTTTCGTTCTCCTAATATGCACCGGAACCTATTTTTCCAAATGCCGATGGCTCTTTCAACTTGACTTCTAATAATTTTGTGCCTGCGGTAAAATTCTTTATGCCGTGGAGTAGTTCCTTCTTCGCCTGCCGTTATAAGGAAAGGCATTAACGGAAATCCTTGATCACCCAATAGCCAATATTTTTGAGCATCGGTAGTGGTATACTCATTTTGAAACATAGCGTAAAGCTTACTGGTTCCATACACAAAACTATCGTGCACCGATCCTGGATATCGCGCATTTATATATGTTATGATGTTGCGGTCGTTCACAACAATCAAAGTGTTGATACTATGGAAACCTTTACGGTTGACAAATACCATTTCCACTTCTTTTTTTAGACCAGCTATAGCGATTTGTGTTCCATCAATTAATCCTATTATTCCCGGAATCCCTTTTTTAAAAAATTCGTCTGATATTCGGTTTCTTTCGCTTTCTGCTACTGGAAATTTTATGTATTTATCCATTAAAAGATTAAGAAGGTTAGTTACTTCTTCTATGCATTTACTTATAGCTGGCTGTGAAATGTGTCCAATACTTCGTATTTGGTTCTGATAAGAACCACTGGCATAAAAGTTGAATGCTATTAAGCACTTGGTATCAAATGGAATATTTTGATAACGTGTAATACGTGTTTTTTGCTGGCGCTGAAAACGTCCCAAAGGAATAATATTGTTACCCGTAACGCGTCTTTGTTGTTGACGATGAAGACATTCTAACTCTTCTATAAGTTGAATAGCCAAAGCGGGGGTAAATCGATAGTAGCTTTTAAAATCTTCTTCTTTCATTTCATAAGGATTATTCTTAACCCTCTTCACTCTATTTAAAGTTCTTTGGCCATGCCAGTAATCACATGCTATTTGCGGTATAATTGATGTCATGATCTAGTAACACATAAAATAATTTTATTAAATAAAAAGCAATTAACAATGTTACCTTTAACAAAAATACTACACCATAATACATAATTTAAAATTTTCCAAAGAAAATACAGTGTACTGGCACGGCCAGAGAAATATTAAATAGAAGCCAGAAATTAATTCCTATGAAATATGTCAAAAGAGAGATATGTCAAAATCAACATAAGCAAAATGTTTTACACAAGCGAAAGATATTGGGAAAATGTATAGTTTATTTACTCAAACGAATTCATTGAAAATCAAATTATTTACAGGAGAATTCGATAGCGAGATTTAAAATTATGTACATGAAAGATTATATAGACAAAAACATGACAATATAACTTTTTTAATGATAAAGCTACATCACTTATAAAAAATTTGTAATCAAAAATATTTTATAAAAAACAAACATAATGAATTTGTTTGGTTTTCGTTTTAATAAAATAAACTATGTACTTTTTATAGATATCGATTTAAATTTTAACATTTCATTGAAAGAAAATTTTACTAAACTTTAATTTAAAAAATGAATATAATAATTTACTTATTCTATCTATAGAAAGGAATTTCGTCTATATGTCAAAATTTAGATACACAATACGTTTAATTCATCAATATTTTTTAAATAAGCGACAGCAAGACAAAATATATTGTCGGTTGTTTCTTTTAAAACAATCAACGACGTGAAATCTAAATGAATTGGTCATCCAAAATTTAAACGAATGAAGTAAAGACAATTTCTTTTTATCGCTTTTTTTTAACGCAAAAGTGATAAAACACTACAAAATGACCATCCAGGTTACGAATGGCATGAAGAAGATAACAAAACAAAGCTACAAGGATATCACAAAAGTTGTAGTGTTAGAAAGCAACAAAATATGTTACGAGGCATTTTAATTTACTAAATCTTTTGCAATACAATAATTTTAAAAATGTCGGTGGTAATGTATTAGATCTAGTCTTTTCTTCAGAAAAATTAACGGCTAATATTTGTGATGATCCATTAGTAAATTTAGATGCTAGTCATGCTGCATTCGATATTACTATATACACTCAAAAAAATTTGCCCGGTAAGATTCACAAAATCGTTTTGTAAAAGTGCTAACAAAATTTTTTTGTGAATTTGCCAAGAAATGCTAAGCTTGATACAAAATTTTGTATAGTCTATTTGACTTTTTTAAATCTGAAAAAAAAAATTATAAGCCAACCAATTGTTTTTGTGATTTGGATTACACATGTAGAAAATCATAAATATTTCTAGATACAAATTTTTTTCATTCTTTTAACAAAAATATTGTTAAGGTTTATGTTGATTTTTTTTAATTTTAAATCATATCTCACTTATTCATAACAAAATAAAATTCAATTGTACAAAATTTTGTAAAATTTTGTCAACAGAAAAATGACATTCTACAATTTTTATTATCAAACTTAATACGAATATTGTCGATTTTTTTTATACTTTACAAAGAGACTTATGCAATTTAAAAAACAAACACATTTTTTACAAAAAAAAAACTTTGCTTTTACAAATGCTTTTATAAATTTTCATAAATTGAAATTATATATAACCAAAATTGGTATTATACAATTTCAGTTTCAATTTGGTTGTCTAAAATTGTGATTATTTAGCAAGGTTTATTCATGATAAATAGTGATAGTGCAAATACATATGTAAATGATAAATTTAGAAAACTATACTCTATGCACAGGTAAGAAATTTTACATATTTCGATATTAATAGGCTACTTACCGATTTCGTAGATATTGGAATTGACTCTTAGATATAATGGATGAAATGAGTTGGATCAGATCTATAACATATTTCAAAACCTACGTAATCGGTGACAGCCAGCATAAAGTAAAAAGATATCAAAACTTGTTCATTGTTTTTTTTAGATGCTGGAATTGAATTTACAGTGCTACCTCAGTTGGAAAACTTAGGCTGTGATAATATAACGGCGTATAATATGTTTTAAATTTGTTTTTTTAAATAATGCAGAAATTTCGAAATAAAAATATAACATAAAAAAAAATATAATAAAAATTATATAATAATAAAAAATAAAAATAAAATAAATGTTAGCAAAAAATTGTGTTTTATTTATTAACGAAGAACTAATATATATGAATGACTGTTTTACAAAAAAAAATATTAAATCCATAAATGTCTTTTGTTGACCAAATAAAAAAATTTATTATTTTTCGAAAACTTTTGTGAAAGCACAAATTAATTTTGAGGATTTTACAAAACATTCAATAAAATCAAAAATGTTTCGGGCATTTTTACAATTTAATTATAAAGCTTACAATCTTTTATTGGAAGAATTTGTAGTGTTTACAAATAATATTTTGTATATCTATAATATTTATTGTAAAAATGTAAATTTAACAAAAATTTTTGTGTGTTGTATACAGGTCGTTCAATAAGTCCGTAGGATAAGTAAGAAAAAAACAACATTTTGACAAAACTCGATTTTTTTATTCAACATAGTTGCCTTCGAGGGCGATACAACGAGTATAGCGATTTTCCAACTTTTCTATACCACTTTTATAGTACGATTTCTTTTTCTCGTCAAAATAGGCCTCAGTTTCAGCGATTACTTCATCATTGGACTGAAATTTCTTTCCAGCAAGCATTCTCTTGAGATCTGAAAACAGGAAAAAGTCGCTGGGGGCTAAATCTGGAGAATATGGTGGGTGGGTAAGCAATTCAAAGCCCAATTCATTCAATTTTGCCATCGTTTTCATCGATCTGTGACACGGTGCATTATCTTGGTGAAACAACACTTTTTTCTTTTGCAAATGTGGCCGTTTCTTTGCGATTTCAGCCTTCAATCGATCGAAAAGTTCACAGTAATACTCGCTGTTGATGGTGGTTCCTTTTTGGAGATAGTCGATGAATATTATTCCGTTCGTATCCCAAAATACAGACGCCATCACCTTACCGGCCGACTGTTGCGTCTTTGCTCGCTTTGGATTCGGTTCGTCGACTGCTGTCCACTCAGCTGACTGTCTTTTGGATTCTGGTGTGTAATTGTGAAGCCATGTCTCATCCATTGTCACATATCTACGATAGAATTCCCTTTTATTGCGGTTTAACAGTGCCAAAGACTCCTCTGAAGCATCGATTCGTTGTTGTTTTTGGTCGACTGTGAGCTCACGCGGCACCCAATTTGCACAGAGCTTTCGCATACCCAAATGTTCATGTAAAATGGTAAAAACACTACCATCTGCTACCTTTACAATGTCAGCTATTTCGTGCACCAGTATTTATAAAAAAATTGTAGAACGTATGTAGAATTTTGTTAGTTACACTTAGTTTTTTTTTTGAGTGTATGTTACTAACACCAATGAACTACGCCACAATCAAAGAATTTACAATATAATAAAGCTGATTATGAAAAAATGAAAATTAAATTAAATGAAATAAAATTTACAGATATTTTAAAAGCAGATGACAACGATGATGTAAATGAATTATTTGATAATCTGTACACTCATTTGCATAAAATTATAGATGAAAATATACCTGTGGCAAGATGTTGTAACATCACTTTTTACATTACAGCTTTGATACCTTGGTTATTACTACTGAGGATATTGAAATCTCAATAAATAAATTAAAGGTTGATACATGTCCGGGACCCGACAATATACATCTCTCTCTCTCTGGCGTTTACATCCCATAAAGGGATTTTGCCGTCTGTGCCACCAGCTTCCAATCATCTCGTTCCATGACCAGTTGACCCCAGTTTCGACATCCTATATCACGAAGGTCTTTGATGATGTCGTCACGCCAGCGTTGTCTAGGTCTTCCTCTTCGACGAACACCAGCTGGTTGTTGTTGGGACGCTTTTTTATCATTCTTTCCAATGGAGCCCTTTCTACATGACCAAACCATCTAATCCGGTTGGATTTAATGAATCCGATTACATCGCAGCCTCCAAGAAGCTGTCTGATTTCATGATTCATTCGGATTCTATACTGATTTTCAGCAACTTTACATGGACCATAAATTGTTCGTATGACTTTCCTCTCGAATGTTGATAGAATCGGAGGAAGTCAGTGTCCAGCTTTCACTTCCAAATGTGAGCACAGGTCGGATTAATGCTTTGTAAAGTGTGAGTTTGCACGACTGCGAAAGATGTTTGGATCTCAAAAGTTTTGAGTATGCGTAGAAAACTCTGTATGCGGCTGAGACACGGGCTTTAATATCTGCCTGCATGTCATTTGACGATGTTATTACAGACCCGAGGTATTTGAAGTTTTCTACACGTTCCACTTCATAGTCGCCAGTATTCAGATTGCCGGGAGGTATATTCCTGGATGTTGTTAAAAGTTTAGTCTTGCCGGTGTTATTGCATAATCCAAGTCGTTTAGCATTTCTTTCAAGCTGAGAGAGACTATCCTTGATATCGCTTGTTCTACGTCCGAGAAGCACAATATCATCTGCATAGCCAAGAACCTGACTAGATTTGTTATATATGCAGTTTTGTGTCTCAATTCGGCTTTTTCTTATCGCGTACTCCAGTGCCAAATTAAATAGTATGGGCGCGAGTGCATCACCTTGTCGAACACCTGATGTTATATCGAAAGGATCAGAAACAGACCCTTTGATTACTATTCTACAATTTGATCCCGATGTTGTGAGCTTGCATAGAGAAACAAGTTTCTCTGGAATACCAAGGCATATGAGTGCGGACCAGAGGTTGTCGTGGATGATACTGTCATATGCTTGCCTGAAATCAACGTAGAGCTGGTGAATGCTGATGTTGTACTCCCAACATTTTTCTAGAATCATCCTTAATGTAAAACATTGATCTGTGGTTGAGCGGTTGGGACGAAAACCACACTGATAGTCACCGATGATAGATTCGGCGAACGGGATGAGTCGAGCAAGTACAACATTAGCTAGTATTTTATATGCAGTGTTCAACAGTGCGATGCCACGATAATTTGCACACTTTAGACGGTCACCTTTCTTATGTAGCGGAACAATGAGAGCTGTTTTCCATTCAGCAGGTAGTTCTTCTTGGTCCCAGATTGCAAGAATCAGATCGTATATACTTGAGACCAGAGCTGCTCCTCCATTTTTCAGAAGTTCTGCGGGAATTCCATCGAAACCTGGTGATTTGCCATTTTTCAGTTTTTTAATGGCAGCTTCCACTTCTTCTATTGCTGGGTAAGGGACAAAAATCTCCTCAGTTGATGGAGCAATTGCTCGAATAGGATGAGCTTCGTTTGTCCTATTGAGTAGGTCTTGAAAGTGGGATCGCCACACTGCCAGCACATCACGTTCACTTGTTGTGAGTTCATTATTTTCATTTTTGATGGCTGTAGATCTTGGGTGGAAATCTTTTGTCAGATTCCGTGCATTGGCAAAGCACTCTTTTGAATTTCCGTTGGCCGCATGTTGGTTGATGTTTTCGATGCAACTCTTCATGTGTTCGCGTTTTTTTTTACGTAGAAGTTTTGCTGAGGCTTTCCTGGCGCATAGATAATCAGCTTGGAAGCTTCGGGTGTTCCTTGTTAACCATTTTTCTCGCAGTTTTTGTTTATTTTCAACGGATTGGCGGCACTCGTCGTCAAACCATTCGTTGTGTGATTTCGGTGGTCGTTTTCCGATTGTAGTTTGTGCTGCGGCTATAATGGTTGATTGAAGCGTTTGCCATTCTTCTTGTATGTTTAATGGCATCTCAGAAGAGATGTCATGCTCTTCTATGTTTTGTGTTATTATTTCCTGATATCTCTTTAGCGTTCCCGGATGTTTAAATGCTTCGACATTCCAGCGCACGGTCGTTTTTGCTTGTCTGTTAAATGTAGATGACAACTTGCACTTGTACTTAAAGATGACAAGCATATGATCGGTGTCCATATCAGCACCTCTGTATGATCGAACGTCAGTTATACTTGTAGAGTGTCTTTTAGAGATCATGACGTGATCGATTTGATTTTCCGTTCTTCCGTCATGTGATTTCCACGTTGCCTTGTGAATTCTCTTGTGAGGGAAGAAAGTGCTGGAAATTACTAGATCATACATCATAGCCAGATCGGCTGCGCGAAAACCGTTATTGTTGCTGGTATGATGCTAGCTGTTAGGGCCGATATGTGTTTTAAGTTCTGCAATCCTACCGATTTGAGCATTAAAGTCACCTACCACGGTTTTTATATCGTGCCGCGGGATGTTATTAATGACTTCCTCGAGTTCTAGGAAGAACAGGTCTTTAATATCATCTGCTTTATCTTCAGTAGGTGCATGAACATTGACGATCGTTACATTGAATTTTTGCGTGCGGATTCTCAGTGTGCATAACCGCATATTAATTGGGCAGAAGTCGATAACATGCTGATTCACGCGACGGTGTATAAGAAAGCCAACTCCAAATTCTCCTCCGTTTTGATGACCGCAATAATACAGACTGTATCCTTTCGCTGTTTCATGGATTCCACTGCCTGGCCATCTTAGTTCTTGTAATGCCACTATATCCAGTGTGTAGCTCTCGACTTGTTGGGTTAGTTTTAGGAGATCTCCTGGTCTTCTAAGGCTTAGCACGTTCCAGGTTCCTATTTTTAAATCGTAGTCCAGGTACAGTTTCCGAGGTCGTTCCAATAATGAATCCGAGATATTCCGAGAAAATATATTCTCAAATTCAGATATCATTTTAGGTACAGGAATATTATTATGGTTGATTGGATTTGAAAACTTTGGACCATAACTTAATAATGTTTGAATATTTTGTGGAACTACTACATCAGTCAAATTTTCAATATTATTGGGATTAAATTGTAGGATCGGTTCAAAAGAATTTAACTTGTTGTATTTTAAATCTAGCATTTGTTGGTGTATCATTTTTTCAATTATTTCTCTTACAACAACAATTTTTACGAACAAATTGATGGTCTTGCAATGGGTAATCTGTTATCACCGGTGTTAGCACATATCGTCATGGAAAAACTTTTACTGGATTCACTTAACTGTTTATCCAGAAAACCAACTTTCATTAAAAAATATGTTGATGATATAATAATGGCTATACCGAAAGATTTAGTTACTTCAACAAAAACGGTTTTTGAATTGTTCGACGATAATATAAAATTTACAGTAGAAGAAGAAAACAATAATAAAATAAATTTTTTAGATCTCCAGCTTATTAGGAAAAACAATTTAATAATTACAAATTGGTATAAAAAAGAAACATGAAAACCATTCCACAAGGCACTAGTAATAACTCACAATTTCCAAATTTTTAATAATATATTTTTTTTATTATAAATGAAATATTAAACATATGCACAGTTTGAATGATTAAACCACAATCAAAATTTTATTTACAATCAATTTAAAATCTAAACGGACTATCTTTTTATACATAACAATTATTTTTTATGGCTATATGTTAAAATTATATATTTTTATTTAATTAAACAGCTGATCCATATTATAGTCGAATACGCAAAGCCCAAAGTTTATAAATTGTATTAAGTTTATGATGTTCGTAAACAAAACAACATCAAATAGATTATTAAATTATGTATCAGCCCATCCATTTTCAATGAAAGTTAATGTGGCTAAGTCTTTCATTAAAAAAATTTTTAGTCTAAGTGACAAATCTTTTTATGGAGATAATATAAAAATTATTAAAAATATTTTAAAGGAAAATAATTATCCATCTAAATTAACAAACAAATTAGTACATCAAGAGATAAACAAACTAAACCATATTACATCAACATCCATTAGAAATAATAACATACAAATTATCATCCCGCAAAATATCACTTTACAACAGCAAAATCCTAGTTCCAGCCAAAATGTTCAAGCTCCGTTAATTGGGTCTGTAACATTTATACCTAAGTTAACAGATAAATGCATGAAAATAATTAAACAACACACAAAAAATTCAAAAATCGCTAATAAAATACCAAACACCCTTTATAACAGCTTATTTTCCAAAACTAAAGATAAAATAAATAAATTCGAAAAAACGAATCTGATATACGAAATACCGTGCAAGTGCAAAAAAACAGTATATATAGGACAAACAAAACAACAACTAAAACATCGTATTCTTCAACACAAAAGGGATGCTCGAAATAAAAGCGATTTGACCGCATTAGCAAAACATAGTGTAAATGATGAACATATTTTTGAATTTGAAAACACTAAAATTTTAGATATAGAAGAGAAGTTTAAAAAAAGAAATATTCTTGAGGCTGCACATATCCAATTAAAACTACCGATGGCATGTAATGCACAACTAGATACCAAGTTTCTACATAACGAATACAAACACCTGTTAAACTTGAAAAAATTTTTTTCAAAAAAGCCAACGTAGCTTTTAAGAAAGTTTTTTATTTTCCTAGTCTTTTTGTTTATATAATTTTTTCAATTCATTTAAGTTTTTTCAATTTTTGTGTCAATTTTTATAATATTTGTATTTAATTTTTGTTTAGCTTGAGAATGGCAATGTGCCGAAATATTGTTTTTTATTAATTTAATAATAATAAAAAAATAATGTAAAAGACTGATTAGTGTAAAAAATAAAATAAATATTATAATCGAACAGTCTAAAAAATTTTCAAAAAATATACTTATTTTTGTAATGGGAACCAGCACTATCAGAAAAATATTTTATTTTAATTATTCTTAATTTAATATTTAATTTTTTAAATTCTAAAGTAACAGAATTTTGGATGCGACATGCATAATTTTTAGCGAAATCCAAACAGACGGTCGTATTAACTATCTTGCAGAGAGTCTTTTGCTTCGTTTAATAAAAATTCGAGCCTGAATTTTTGCGATAAAATCATGTTATACAACATTGACAAAATCTTTTCCTAATTCTTGCAGAAACAGTTCAACCGTTTCTTCTTTAAGCTGACGTGCACATCTTATATCTTATCTTTTTACAATAGTGAATAGTGCTCCTGTGCGTATGGGTTTTCATAGCGCGTATAAAGATGAAACTCCTCAACCGATGATGAAAGAAATTGATATTACAAAAAAATTCAAAAAACCAATTTTTGTGTTTTGTTGAAGTTTGTTTGTTGCCATGGTTAACATATTTTCAAAATTTTTCAAATTAAGTGAAATATAATAAAAGGAAAAAAATATTTGCCAGCAAAAAGTTAATAAATGTCATAATAAATATATAAAACAAATAAAACCGTTTTTATAGTTTTTTTCAGAACGCACTAACGACGGCGGGTAGTGCGTTCTTGTCGCTTGAAAATTGAAGAGTTCTTCTCTTCATTTATGTTTGAGAAATATGATTGGAATTTAAAAAAAACACTGAACGAATGCATTTACGTACGGCTGCAACTAAAAAAACGGTCTCAAATATTTTGAAAAAAAAAATCGTAAAATTTATTGAAAAAAAAAATAAATAGTTGGAAAATGTAAAAATCATATTTTCTTTGTAAAAATGGAGCGCTTCCATACATAAAAACTATTATCATAACATAACCATTAAAGAATATTTTTTTTGTAACACATGCGTAAGAAATATTCAATTTTGTACTAGAATAGAATAAAAGAAAAAACTACTTTTCCGCACATATGACCACAATATATTTTGTAAGCCTGGACCGTAACGCCGCCTGCATGTGAGATTTGTAGTTAAATCTATCCATATATCTATCTATATATAATATTTTTATAGCACTAAAATATCAAAATAATAATTTAAACAACTTACCATATAGTAAAAACAACTTAAACACATTGCAGCATTTGAATTGCAAGAAAAAACAATTTATTTAGGTTTTCAAAGTTTACAATTTTGACAGCTTTTATTGGATTCCTATGTGTTGTTTTAGTTGGATTCTTATGTTTATATTTTCGAGCTAGTATAATTTACAACTATTACAATGAAGATGGCGCACTTTAATTATTTAAAAAGCTTAAATTTGTTTATAACTTTGTTAAATAAATGATTTGTTGAACAATTAAATAAATATTTATAAATTTTACGCACTTGTTACAAAAAATAGTGTGTATTACTAGTATGAGTTTTCCAAACGCGAGTTATTTGCTCCTGTTGCTTACTAACTCTTGTTTGGAAAACGCATTCGCACTAGTAAAACAATCTACTATTTTTGTTTTCATAATGATCATCTTAATTATATTTTGTTGAATACACAATAATTTAAAATCATCTGCAGCGCTGAGAAGTTCTTGATTTTCCTATTTGTTTATTGCTAATGACGATTTTTATGACCCAAAATTTAATTTTTTTAATTATGTAATTTTTTCTATAAAATATAAACTAATCTTAGAATTTTTACTGTACTAAAACTAAATTTCATTGGTTCCATCAGGAGATATCGAAATATAAACACGAAGCCATCAAAAACTTTGAAGGCGTATAACTTAAGAATAAAATTTTTTTTTGAAATTTAAAACTTGGTATTAATTTTAGATATATTAAATTAACCAACATACCAATTTTCGTTAAAAAAACTCGCAGTTCATGTTTTTTCCGATCCACTTGAGAAATTTTCACTCTGTACAATGCATCTGTTAAATCTATCCTCATGTACGCATCTATAATCTGGTCGCCATCAGTAAATTATTTAATTTTTGATATTGAGAAAGTACAGCAGAAATTGCCATGAATTATTGTTTCTTTATTATATCATCAACAACAAACTGGATTCTACAAACCTTCTTTTGCAACTAAATTTGTATGTTCCTGCACGTAAATTCAGAAATAATATAATAATTTTTTCAAATTCCTTATGCTTAAAGTTCAGTTGCTGATAAGTCTACAATATGCAATATATGTTTTCTGGCCGATATACATGCAAAGTGGATTGATTTATTTCACCCGTCACTAGGATATTTCAAAACTCTATTAAATGATAATGTCAAATATATAATTAAACAAAATTTTAAACCTTTAGATTAAAATGTTATTTTGCATTTCAATTTGGTAAATGGGAGTGAATCCCGTAGAAATAATAAATAAAAAAAATAGAAAAAATAATATGATAATATTTTATATTTGTTGGAGATTTTTGAGAATTATATTTAACGGTTCAGCCGTAGTTGCCAGTATTCGGCCATTGCTGCAACACTTGGCTTCATTATTGGTCCGTTACCAGACCAACTGTTCAACCTTGTATGAGCCATTGCTGTTTTTTCTCTGGTCCATGAATGACAGTCTTTTATCGTCCGAAGTTGTCATCCAGTAAAATTATGTTAATTATGTTAATTGCCCAGTCATGGTTAGCAGTACTTGGCCACTATTGCATTACTGGTCGCCGGTAATAGACCATTACTGGACCAGTTGTACAATCTTGTATGGGTTTGAGAAAGGCAGAATAAATTTGATTTGCGACCATGAACGAATGAGGGAGTTGAATCTTTAAATCTTTAGGATCAATACTTGAATTAAACTGGACTCAATTCAATCGTCTGCTTTGCATTTTGTGGATGATTGATAGTTAACACCATTGTTTCCCAATTGCATCGTTCTACTGTTGCCACTGAAAGAAATATGGATATCGTAACCATATTTTTACAGAACTATAATATGATTGATTTATATGGTACCAATAAAAATACCAAACTATAGTCAAGTTTTGGATATATTATGGTTGAGGGGGAACCATCATATAGTTGCACAAGAACCATAATTTAGTTGAGCCTACCATAATATGGCTGCATAGTAACCATAATATGGTTGCATAGGAACCATAATATGGTTGAGTTAGACCATATCACAGTTGAAGCAGAGCCATAATATGGTTGAGATTACCATAATTCAATTATACTGGGACCGTAATATGGTTCACTGAAAGTAATAATATGGATATTGTAACCATATTATGGTTAATTTTTAGATGTATTATAGTTGATCTAGATGCATATTAAGTTGAGGAGGAACCATAATATAGTTGAATTTCAACAATATTATTGAAAGCAATGTATAAAATTGACACAAAACAAATTCTTGAAATTAAATTTAAAGTTTTTTATTAATATATGCTTTAGTTTTTTATTTAATTTTTTAAACTTAAACTTTGTTACTTTTAAAATATTTTTATATGAAGAGAGGTGGAAAAAGCAAGAAAACATAAACTGCATCAACAGCAAACTTCACACTTACGCATCTATTAAATATAAAACACAATTAGCTTTTTTTTTTTAAATAATACTAGAAAATTACCTACCTAAGCACAACAAAAACTTATAATCACAATAATTTTTTAATTTTATATTTTAATGCAATTTATTCGACATATTAAATAAAATTTCACTTGTTGACTTAACATTTCATACTGAACTGAAACCAAAACATAACATAACTAAATACATAAACGCCGTATTAAACATAATATTGGATCGATGACTATATTATGGTCAAAATATTCATTAAAATCAACTATAAACTATGGTTGTCAGAACCAAATTCAACAAAATTATGGTAAATAACTTAAAGTTATGGTATGGACACCTTAAGTTTTTTGTTTTTGCTACCATAAATATTTTGTTATGATTGATTTAACTAAAATATGGTGTTCGTAACTAATTGAAAACCAAAATATTTTTTTCAAGGTGATCTCGTTGTTTTTGATAATCATCGTCACCCAAAGTGCTTCGCGAAATTGAATGCATTTACCTTAAACATATTGTTTTACCCCAACTACTCGTCAATCGATAAATACAAGCAGTTTAACTGTCGAAAGACGCGCTCTTTTAAAAACAATAAGCAAAATTTTTCGTCCGAACTGTAAGCAAATGAATTGCTTTGCCGAAATCAATAGTCTCGGATAGCTTCAGGACGTATTTTGCGGATGACCCAGATCTTAAAAGATATCTAAAAGTTGTGACACATTTGACAATTTCTATTACAGAACTATTTTTATAAAAAGAAGCCTTTCTTCGTCCGGCTTTTAGTCGGGCGTGCATTTTAGTTTTTATAAGCAGAAACACGAGCAACTTGTGCAGTGTATTTTTAAACAGCACTTTGATATAAGATTATTAAAACTCAACTTCGATTACATTGTATTCCATATTCTTTTAACAATCGTCTTCAAATTAATGAGAAAGTGATCTTCAATGGTTTGTTGCCCTTTTCTGTGATAAAAAAAAACAGAAAAAACACCTACGTTTGTGATGCTAAGATGAAATATACATCGTAAAACCTATCTTCAATCACAATTAATGCTTAAGTAAACAATTTTACGTAACCCATATTTCTTATCTCAATTCTTTGAGTCATGTAATCTAATCTATTTTGTTTTTAAAAATAAATCTCCCTTCTTCCATATATCTTATTTTTAAACCCTTAAACATATTTTAAACGTATCCTTAATAAAAATAAACAAAAAAATCTTTTCACTAATCAATTTTTTATGTTTATACATTTTTTGCATTATCTTAAGAATTAGAATTTTTTTATTCTTTTGTCTTCTTGTTTTATATTAGATGCGGAAAAAACTAATTTTAAAATATGTTTTATATAACAAAATATATATTAAAAAAAAAAAATAAGATAACAAAGATATACAAATTTTATTTAAAGGTTCCTCAATTTTTTTCTTAAGAAACTATATTCTTATATAAATTTCTTTATTCAGCCAATAAGAAGTTTTAAAATTCTTAAGGTAGATTCTCATTGGTTTATTTTTATATATATTCTTAAATTAAATATATATATAAAAAAACTATAATATGAGATAAGGGTGGAAGAAAATATATTAAAAATTCTATTTTCTAAGAAAGTTTATTTTTATAAGAAAAAGGGATGGGTTCGATTATGTTAATTTTAATTTTTTCGTTATATTTAAGGAAAATAATAATAAAAAAGGATGCTTCATTGTTTAGTTTAAGATAAAAAGAATTCTTTTTAATAAAAATGCTTATCTGAAGGTTATTATGCTTATGAAACTACATGTAATAACTTTGAATACCTTTTTTGTTTTTACAAATTCGTAAGACTTATTAAAGTTTTATAATGATTAAAATTTTTTGTTTTATGTAGATCCTTAAACTTACCAAGGACACACTCTAGATAAAAATCGAAGAGTATTTTGGCTTTTAAAATATAGATGGGGTTGATAAAAAACTTTCACTTTCATTAGAAAAGCTTATTGTTATAAAATATACAAAATAACTTAACTGAGCTTGTTGTTATAGAAAAAAAATGCTGGTGATTGTTTGTGACCTTGTTTTATCACTAGTGGCCAGCAGTTTTTTAATTTTACTTTACTTCAATTTTTAATTGTGTTCACGACTAAGATAGACTAAAAAAAAATGTTACATACCCGAAATTTTGTTTTGTCTTTTGTTTTAGATCATCCTCTATCTAAATAGTTTGCTAGCATCATCTCTAATTTAAATAGAAATGCTGCAGCAGGCAGCGATTAAATCTCAATGAAATTCCTATTTATTGTGAAAGATAAGCTTTCCCCAATCTTATCGAAACTGATTAACCAATCAATTAATAGTGGAAAATATCCTGATAGTCTTAAGGTAGCAAAAGTTTGTCCAATATTTAAAAAAGGAGATAAGACCTTGATTTCAAATTATCGTCCTATATCTGTCTCTAGCTCTTTCTCAAAAATATTTGAGCGGGTTCTCCTTACTAGATTAAGTGCATATTTAAGCCAACATAATATCATTAACAAAAACCAATTTGGATTTGTTCATAAATCGTCTACTGAAGCCGCGGTTGCAAATGCTCTAAATGAAGTTTATGTCGCTCTTGATCAGAATCTTTTCGTTGCAATTTTATTCATTGATATCCAAAAAGCATTTGACTGTATTAGTCATAACATATTACTCCAGAAACTGAAAAGTATCAATTTATCTCTGACATCGCTATCACTATTTGAAGACTATTTTAAAAATAGAAAACAGTTTACTGCTGTCAATGATTGTTGTAGTTCAATGGAAACGGTGTTGGCCGGTGTCCCACAAGGTTCACCTCTCGGTCCACAATTTTTTAATTTTTATGTTAATGATCTATTTAATTTGAACCTTAAAGGACAATTACAATTATTTGCTGATGACTCTGCCTTGGTATATTCTGCTGAATCCGTCGAAGAGCTGTTTGATAAAATGAAACTAGACTTTGGTCTAATATCTGAATGGCTCTCGGCGAATGGTCTAGCAATAAATACAGATAAAACTAATTATATCTTATTTCAAAATAAAGTTACGCCTGTCGGTTTGCCTAGTTTTTTTGAGTATAACTCAAATAAAGTGGTTCAAGTTGACAATGCTGTTTACCTAGGTATGGTTATTGATTCAAGACTGAAATTTAAGGACCATGTCCTACACGTAAAGAAAAAAATAGCACCCATGGTGTTTGCAATACGCAGATCACGCAACTATATTTCAGAACAATCGGCTTGGCAGTTATATCATGCACACATAAATAGTCATATTAATTATATGAATATAATTTGGCAGACTTCTTCTACGTACGAAATGGTTAATAAACTACAAATCCTTCAGAATAAATCAATTAAAACGATTAGACAACTACCTAGATTAACGCCCACACTTAATTTATACAATAAATTTGTACTACCCATAGAAGCTTTATCATATTATCAGCACCTTCTCTTTATACATAAAATTAAACTAAATCTAATAAAATGTAATATCAACCTCAATTACATAAAGGATGTACACAATTATTCCACTAGAAGGCAGTCGAATTACTACATTCCGAGAGTCAATTCGAATAGAGCGGCTTGTAATGTTTTCTTTTGCGGTCTTATAAAATATAATAAATTACCGTCATCCATAAGACATATTGCTAATTTTACTAGATATAAGGCTGCTATAAGGGAATATACTTTTAATGACTGGCACTTATCAAATAGGTTCAAATTAAAATCTAACCATAATAAGTAAAAAGTAAGATAAAACTTGATTTAACTTCTAAAAAATGGCAACAGTTTTAGTACAATCCAAATAAATAAAAAGATATACACATTGCTAAATTTATATAAGTTGATTTATTCTTGCCAAATTGCATAAAAAAATCTAAATTATTAGTTAAGTATTCACACAATTGTTTCTCCAATATAGTATTTGTAACCATTCTTACATTTTTGGAATCATTCAAAATAATGAAATGATTTACTGTACATTTATATAATTGATTTATTCTTGCCATGTTGCATAAAAGAAATGATAAAATAAGATTAGCTTAGTAATTAATAATTATTCACACAATTGTTTTTCCAATACAGTTTCTGTAAACTATCAGGAAAAAATAAAAAAATAAATAAAAAAAAAAAAAAAAAAATAGTCAAAAAAAGTGTATGTCTTTTGGGGGGTGAGTGGGTGGAGGTGTGGATGATATTAATGCATCGGAACTTGATAAAACTTTGGTATATGATCCAGGAAGTAAATTCTATCTGGATGAGGTGACTCGGTCATATGACTTTTAAAAAAATCCGACTCAAAGAGAGAGTCACTCATTTATTCGAACTCAAAATTCTATGTTTTGCGATTCTAAGTCAAAAAGTTAGTGATTTCAAATCGATTTTCATAGAATGACTATTTGACATTTAAAAAATTTTATTTCAGTCAGTTTTATGTAAATTTGTGTTTTTAATGATACATAATTTTAACGTTAATAAAAAATGGACATTTTAATTAGGCGTCAAATCAGAGAAAATCACAGAAATTTTTTTTCGATAAGATAAAATACATATAGGTCTCGATTTATGCAGAACGTACGTTCTACGCTTTCATTTTAGAACTAAAATTTGTACCAAAAATAAATGGATGCATTCCATGGAAATGGATGACGAAGAGGATGATATTGCTCCACAATATAGACGATCAAGAACCGAATACAGTAAATGCAGTAAATTTTCTAATAGGGCCAAATTGCTCTTCAATTTTAATGGTTATTTCAATATATTTTAAATTAAAATTTTAAAAATAATAATTTCTATAATTCATTGATTAAATCTATAATCATTAATTAAAAAAGTAACACAGGCTAAAGGTAAAAAATGATTTGGAAGTAAAAGCTAAAATGAGCCAAAATTGAAATGCTTAACCACACTTTTTTGGCATTTCTCGACGTTTTAGGACCTACTGATTCTAAAAAAGCAAAAAAAAAATGTATGTCTATCTGTCTGTCCGGTCGGCCGTCCGTCATTACCTACGCCGCAGGGAAAACCGCTGGAGGGATTTCAAAATTTTTTTTTTTAAATAGGTATACTCAAGGGACAGGTCCGAAAGGACGCTGTGCTCGATAACTGTACCGGAAGTGTGTCAAAAAAATCATTATGTGTGTCAAAAATAGCAAATTTTCATATTTTTGGCTTAAAAAACGTTCATTTTAAGTGATTACGAGTAGGAACATTAAATTTGGAGAAATATTGATGGTCGGGATTGGTATGTGAGATCGAAAACTAGATTATTGCATTATAAGTTTGTCAAAAAAATGTTGTCAAGTGTGTCAAAAGAAAGATTTTTATTTATTTTTATTACCCAATTTTTTGGAAAAAAATTAAATTGTTTGTTCGAAATGAAATTTTATTATTATTATTGAGAATTATGGCATTATAAGTTTGTCAAAAAATGTTGTCAAGTGTGTCAAAAGAAAGATTTTTGTTTAATTTTTACCCAATTTTTTTAGAAAAAAATAAAATTAAAAGTTTGTATGACATGATATTTTATTATTATTACAGAGAAATATGGCATTATAAGTTTGTTAAAAAATAATGTCAAGTGTGTCAAAAAATGATTTCATTTATTTTTTTAGCCAGTTTTTTGGAAAAAAAATGTAGCTGTTCTGATGACATAAATGTAATTTAAAATGAAATTGGACATGCAAATTTTTGAATTTGTTATAGTTTTTGAAATATTTTTGGAATTTTGAAAAAGTTTGTATTTTTGATTTTGTAATAATTTAGATTTAAACCCTCCCTATTGCGTTTATAAGGCAAGCTACTTCCTCCCATTGCTATATAGTTTACCTTTTCCATCCTCTGTTCCATCCTCCTTTTCCATCCTCGGTTTCGAACCAACTCCAAATCTTCCTCTAAATAGTCAACTAGAGCGACCATTTGGCTGTTTGTTGGCGCTTAAGCTAGTTTTTTTAGGCAGTCACAGTTTTTTATTTAATGACTTTTTTGACATTTCAAATGAGTTTGAAAAAAGTCATATGACCCAGACAGAATCGAGATTTATTACTTCATTTTCGAAATTTCGAAATTCATTTGAAGTCATAAAGTTAGAATTGACCCCCAGGTTACCTACAAAATGGAAGATCTAGCTTGGTTCATTTCAAAATTGGACCAAATTTGGTATTTTTATTTATTTCCAATATTTCTGCGTATCATACTTCCGGTTTGTAGCTGCCGATTAAAATGTTTTTTTACGTGTTTATCGCTACTATAGCATACAGTTTCAAATCGATTTTTATGAAACGTCGGTAAAAGGTTTCAATCAATAGGAAAAATTTTTTATTAGCTTTTGGAATACATTGCACAAAGGGTTGTGAGGTCCACCATACAACAGGTGTTTTTTTCACTACATTTTTAATGTTTATTTGGAGCATGCAACATTCGTTCGTGAAATAATTTTGATGACACTTTAAAAAAGTCAGACAAGTGCGAATAAAATTCGCTCACCTAGGGTTCCGCGAATGTAAAAGAACACAATATCAAAAATAATAATAATAGGGTTACCAACAATTACACAACATAAACCCGAATAAATTCTATGCGAACCCGGAGATTTCATTTAATTTTCATAAATTCGATTAACAGCCTCAAAGATATTATAAAATATGAAGGGTCTAAAACGTCCCACTCAGAGGTGTTAAAACTTTGTATAAGAACTGAATCTAAAAAATTATGGTGCAAATTATGAAACTTTTTGCAATCCATACAATTTTAGAGCGATCTAGTTTCGAACCAATGAGAAAATTTTTAAACTTTAAAAAAGTTTATCATTCTCATCAGGGCTAGCCGACTAGATAAACTCTACCAAAAAATGTTAACGCTAATGCATATAAACCAAAAATTGGGTTACAGCTCTAGCGAAGTGTAAAAACAAAAAATTTACATAAACATACATTTAATAAATTCAGGTTTAGTCAATTAATTTCTCTGGTGATCACTGTTTTGTTATACTCTAGACATTCTAGTATTGAATAACAAAATTGTATCTGTGAGAAGAAGATGACTAGTCTTCACTTGTGTCTATTGACACATGATCAACATTTAATTCAGTAAATTATTTGTGATATAACATCACCCCGATGGAAAATCGCCCATCAAGAATAATATAAGAACTGAATCTAAAAAATTATGGTGCAAATTATGAAACTTTTTGCAATCCATACAATTTTAGAGCAATATAGTTTCGAACCAATGAGAAAATTTTTAAACTTTAAAAAAGTTTATCATTCTCATCAGGGCTAGCCGACTAGATAAACTCTACCAAAAAATGTTAACGCTAATGCATACAAACCAAAAATTGTGTTACAGCTCTAGCGAAGTGTAAAAATTAATTGAATTGAATTGAATTGAATTAAAATTAAAAATTAATTGAATTAATTGTTGATCATGTGTCAATAGACACAAGTGAAGACTAGTCATCTTCTTCTCACAGATACAATTTTGTTATTCAATACTAGAATGTCTAGAGTATAACAAAACAGTGATCACCAGAGAAATTAATTGACTAAACTTGAATTTATTAAATGTATGTTTATGTAAATTTTTTGTTTTTACACTTCGCTAGAGCTGTAACCCAATTCTTGGTTTATATGCATTAGCGTTAACATTTTTTGGTAGAGTTTATCTAGTCGGCTAGCCCTGATGAGAATGATAAACTTTTTTAAAGTTTAAAAATTTTCTCATTGGTTCGAAACTAGATCGCTCTAAAATTGTATGGATTGCAAAAAGTTTCATAATTTGCACCATAATTTTTTAGATTCAGTTCTTATATTATTCTTGATAGGCGATTTTCCATCGGGGTGATGTTATATCACAAATAATTTACTGAATTAATTGTTAAAACTTTGGACTGTGGGAAGGGTTTAGTATATAGTTAGTCCACTTTATAAGCCGGAAAATCTGGGAAAGTGCTAGAACAGCCCGATTTTAAAAATTCTCTTTTTCTTGGATTCCTTAGACTTTTAAGAAGATTTATTAG
Source organism: Diogma glabrata (assembly GCA_963693315.1). Taxonomy (NCBI): domain Eukaryota; kingdom Metazoa; phylum Arthropoda; class Insecta; order Diptera; family Cylindrotomidae; genus Diogma; species Diogma glabrata. The sequence goes on along the minus strand of OY856189.1, from coordinate 7,927,838 downwards.
CACTAACCCTGGCTTATTAACTGTATTAAGTGTTTGAAAAATACTTAAATGGGTAAAATGTTTTTAGTTTTCCCTTAAACATTTTAATGCAGTAGCCGGCAGACACACAGACATTTTTGTTTGCTTATTTAGACTAGTTATAACCCAAAACGTCGAGAATAACTTGTACACTTGTCGTAACTGGTCGATAAACATACTTGTCGAACAATAATTTTACACATCCCCTATACCAATTTTGATTAAATTCATTCTTTTTTTTTCGAACACGAACAATGAACTATCGGTGCTGTATATGTAAATAGCGTTTTTAAAAAGGTTGTAAAAAGATTTGTAAAAGAGAACGTTTTATTATTCGATTACATCACGTAATTCACAATTTTCTAAAAAACCCGAAGAAACAGTCCTAGCTCCGAAGCTCCGAAGACGTACCTATAAGCCCGAAGTCTTCGGAGTAAACAGTACGACTTGGTAGCCCAATAATTGACAAAAATTTGTGTTATAATATCTTTATATTGCCAGACCGTAGACGCAATAAAATAAATGTCTAATCGTAAATATCAATAGTAAATTGCTATCACATATATATACATTGATCGAAAATCACACCAAAAATGTTGCTTCAGGTTAATTCTTATCCACAGCTGTTTATGGAAACTCAAAAAAGATTCAATTACACCAGCTTGTAAATGGATTAAATTTGATTTTTTTATCGGTCAATCAAGTGTCGAAATTTAGAGGGGTGAAAATACTACATACTAAAAATATTTTTTTTGCAATAACACAAAAACTGTACATTGCAAAATTCAAAAAAAATTGTAATGTTTCTTATATTAAGTGCCCCTTCATATGACATCATTTGAACCAAAAATGGTTTTTTTACACTCTCCACCCCCGTCCCCGTAACACAAAGAAATATAATTATTTGAGACATAGCTATAATTTTCATTTTAAATTTACTAAACTTCCTCCTTCTGTGAATTTTTACAAAATTTTCTGTTAATCAGTGTCAAAAGCCGCCAGTTTGATTTTTGAAAACCTGACATCAGATTCATCCTAACCGACTTTAAGAACCTAAGAGATGTCGATTAGTTCTTAGAATCAAATTTTAAATTCAAATCTTAAAAAAAATTATCATTAACATTTTCGTCTTTGAATTTTGAGTAAAATACGATAGTTTTATTTTTTTTAAATTTCAAAATTGGGTAATTTTTGAAAAGTTGGCCGCCATATTTGATCCACCATTTAAAAAAAAAAAGACATTAGATTGGTTATCAACAAGCCCAGCAATTTTAGAATATATAATTATTTTACCGTTTTTTTTCTCACAGAATTAGAAAATACGCTAAACAAGGTCTTTTCACGCTTAGCTTTTTTATTGGCCAGTTCCTGGTCGATATCCATCACAAAACAATAATTACCCGAAAGGAGATAAAAAAAAGAAGAAATAAAAAAAAAATTGAAAAAATATCGTGACATATTTCTTGAAATCTGGATTTAAAACTTTTAACCCTCGAACTAGGGGTGAAAACTACCCCCAACAATTTTAAAAATTTGGGATTTTTTGCATTAAATTTCTAGACAATACTTTGTGTGAATTCATAGAATGGGGAACATTTCTATTTTAATTAACATCCTAAGTCACGATTGTATAGTCATTATTGAAAGTTTCCAATCAATGTGAAATCAAAGGCTAACACTTGGTCAATTTGTAGTCCTTTATGATTAATATTAGACTACATTAAGGGAATTTAAAATTTATTCGGGATTTTTGAGATCAATTAAATTCAAGCAAGTAAAGAAGCAATTGGAATTGTTTTCAATTCAAAGGTATGGTTTGAAGTTTCTCTGAAAAAAACTCCACTTCACATTTTTCGAGTTTCAGATTAATTCGAACCTTCCTTCGGATTAATTCGTCAGTGCCTGGCTCGAGTCCTTAGCCAGACACGCTATCGATTACTTCTTTACTTACTTGAGTTTAATTGATCTCAAAATTTTCCAATAAATTTAAAATTCGCTTAATGTAGTCTAATATTAATGTATACATATAGGACTACAAATTGACCAAGTGTCAGCCTTTCACATTGATTGGAAACAATCAATAATGACTATACAATCGTGACTTAGGATGTTAATTAGAATAGAAATGTTCCCCATTCTATGAATTCTCACAAAGTATTGTCTAGAAATTTAATGCAAAAAATCCCATGTAATGTAAAAATGACAGTGGAAAAATTCAACTTAGTTAAAATGAATAACTGATGAAGAAGTTTCAACTTCGAAATTGCCATCGCCTCAACGGCGTAATCGATAGCGTGTCTCCCTGAAAATTCGAGCCAGGCACTGACAAAGAAGGTTCAAATTCATCCGAAACACGGAAAATTTGAAGTGGAGTTTTTTCTGAGAAACTTCAAACCATACCTTTGAATTGAAAAAAATTCCAATTTCTTCTTTCCTTACTTGAGTTTAATTGATCTCAAAAATCCCGAATTAATTTTAAAAATATTTTTATCGTATTCTCCAGAAAAAATTCTAAGAAATTGATATATTTTCATTTTTTTTCAGTCGCACCCATTTTCCTACAAAATTCACAAGTTTGTGTTTGAGGAAAAAAATCGAATTTTGTGAGCGCCACTGACGGCGTTGGTGTGAGTCAAAAAATCTGAAAAAATTTTATAATTGTTTTCTCGTAAAGTACTACCTATTCCCAAATTTTGAGAAACAATTTTTTTTTCATGCCAACTAAAGCCGCATTTAGACTATTGCAGAACTCTGCAATATTTCTGCAATGGTAGTCTGTAAAATATTCATTGCAGAAAAGTTTGCCAATGAACTCATTGCAAAACATTGCAATGACTCATTGCAATGTTTTGCAATGAGTTCATTGCCAAACTTTTCTGCAATGAATATTTTACACACTACCATTGCACGACTATATTGCAGAAATATTGCAGAGTACTGCAATAGTCTAATTGTGGCTTTAGGCGTGAATTTCATTAAAAATAAATTTAAGAAAAAATCTATAGTTAGTAGTTAGTTTGTGATTGTTATATTTTTGTTTTCGATTTCATGCAGTTGGCCAACTAAAATCACGAGATCGATTCCATAAATGTTCCAAATACTGAAGCAAACAATCGGTATGTTAGATTACAAATTACCCTATAGTTTTTTTTCTCAGAAGTACTGATTTTTAATTTTACAACTGTAATCTTAGCGATATAAAGTTTTTCTTGTTTTCTTATCTATGTATATAAATTTTTTATAGAAACTACCTCCCATTTCCTGCTCGCATTTCATTATATTTGAGATTAGAAACAAAATACTTTTTTGTGTATTTTTCAAAAACAAATTTTTTTGGGAATCGTGAAAAATCTCTTTTTCAACGAAAAACGAAACCAACAATGGAGAATAAATATTAAAAGAATGAAAGGAAAAGGATTATGTATAAAAAATAATTTTTTACTGTAGTGCTTATGTTTGCTTCTTTTCACGAAAATAATTAGAATAAAATTTTGGTGGAATTTATATAAAGGGAGATTTTTTTCCGCTAAGAAAATGTTGACTTTGTCATCTGCCAACCTCTTTATGAAATTCATTCGTCTACAAATTTAAGAATTTTGAGTTACCATATAATAAATACTAACACTTGCCTCATCCGGCCCCTGTTAAAAGAAATTAATTTTTTTCCTGAAGAATGAAAAAAAAAATTCACCACATTTGGTTGCTATAGCAAAAAACCCAAGATTTTTTTTGGCGTTATATATACCGATCCACGATAAGTCTAAATTTCACCAAACAAAACTTCGTTTTTCTTTTATAAAGAAAATATGTAATGAAGAAATTTTTGTAAAAAAGAAATGTTGATGACAAATTTCTTTTTGCTTTTGTTTTTCAAAGAGGAAACGAGGAAATTATGATTTCCAAAGAAAAGTTTTGGATAAATTGGAAATATGAAAATGTCTATGTTTTTGACATCTTCGTCATTGTTTTGTGATTTTTATCAAAAATTTTATTGTGTGAATTAACATTTGGGGAAATCATATTTTTCGGCAAAAGGTTGCAAAATTTAACCTTACTGGCACTATAGAGAACTATAGAATAGAATATAGAATTTAACCTTACTGGCACTATAGTGGTTAAAGTCTTACTTTTTTGACATTTAATCCAAGCGGCTGTAAAGTAACGCCATGTTTTTCTTTTTTTACGACGGCAGCAAATTGTTGCCATATCCTTTCAATTTTTTTACGGTGGCAGTAAAGGAACATTACATAAAACTCAATAAATAAACAAACCCATGTTGTTTTGAAAAACATCACGTATTGATAAAAAATTTGACGTATTCATTCATATTAATTATTAAAAAGTTACAAAACGTTTGCCGAAAAATTTATATGTTTAATTCGGAACCAAAGTGAATTTTTGAGTTTTGTCCAAAATTGTCGAATTGAAGATTGGGCGGACAATCTTTAGACTCAACAAAAGAGTATTATACTTTAGCCCCTATAAAAATAATGTACTATTTACTATAATAATGTACTATGTGCTTTGCTCACAATCTTGGGGTATTTTGGAGGCATCACAACGACCATGAAAACTTTTCCATTAATATCAGGATATGGAAATATTATTGAAGACACTAAAAGGCCACGAATTTTCTGATATATTCACCGCGAAAAAAATAAAAAGAGGCGGAAAGTATTTCGAGTTGGGTTTATCATACACCACCACTTGAAAATCGTGTCCTCGACTACTCCACACTACAAATCCCACACAATGACTGCCAATGTATTTAGACATTTGTAATAGTTGTGTTTATTCGTCCTTGTACTGTAAGTAGTATTCTTTTCAAGTTTGGGGCATTGCACTTGTTTTCATCCTTGTTCTTTTGGACGCTGTTCAAAAGTGTGCTAACGAATTGTGAAACAGAAATTTAACTTCAAATCTTATCTTAATTTTCTATAAACACGTGGCTCTGTAGTCGGTTGTCAATATTTAAGAGTGGCTTTAATCCATAAAGGTATATCGCGAGTATATTATCAGTTATCATAGTTTTTATAATGAAGATGTAAATGTTTCTTCTCAAAACTTTATTGAAACCATTCGTTTCAGTATTTATATATTCGTTCCCTTACTAATAATGAAAACCCAGCAAAAAAGTTTGGCGAACAAATCTGGTGTTTGTAACAAAAGTAGATTATTCATTATTTGGATACATATCAAAAGTCCTGTAAATCAATTTCAACAAAATATCAAGTCAGATAATCGAAAGCGAAAACATACAGTGATGTATTGACAGAGCAAAAGCGGCAAAACTTTTGACTATGACAATTTCTGACTAATGTTTTGATAGTCTATTAATTATTTAAATTCTTATACTAAATTTTCTTTCCCCCTACCAGTTTGCAAACGGATTCGAGCATAAAACTGATGAGGAAGGTTTGAATTTAGCCGAAACACGTAAGTGAGAAATTTAGTTTTTATCTAAAAATTTCCAGCCATACCTTTGAATTGAAAAAATTCATATTATTACTGGGGCTTAATTGCTAAATAAAAAAATGGAATCACACAAAAAATTACTCAAGAAACGTCTTCTTAACGCAACAACTCGATATTTTCCAACTGTTCTATCAGTTGAGAGTAGCTGAAGGTGGAAATAACCATATTCGACGTCCAATTTCATGTTTAATTACATTTCATGACATACAAATAATAATTTTTTTTTTCCAAAAAAATTGAGTAAAAAATAAATGAAAGTCACATTGAAAGAAAAAATTTTATCATTCGGTTGGCACAGTGATTATTCGGTCACGATGACATCACATTCGGTTGTTGTGTCTTCATTTTGGGTGTTGTGTCTTCAAATTGGATTTTTTAAGATAAGGCAACTGAATTTGAGGTTATTGTTACAGGAAAAATTCGGTTGGCACGAAGTAGGTTGTAGTAACCGAATTTTTTCTTTCAGTGCATTCTTGTGACACACTTATAATATCATACAATAATCAAGTTTTTGGTCTCACATACTGATGCCGACCATCAAGATTTCTCCACATCAGAAGTTACTACACGTTATCACCTAAAATAAGCGTTTTTTAAGCAAGAAAAAAATTCAAATTTCCTTTTTTAACACACCTAATGATTTTTTACTCACTTCCGGTACAGTTATCGAATCCATCGCACTCTTAAGTTTCAACTCTTACTATTAAACCTATTTTTAGAAGGAAAAAGTTTCAAAATCGCTCCAGCGGTTTTCTAGTTTTCGTCGTTTGTGACTGTTGGCAGACAGACAGACATTTTATTTGCGTTTTTAGAATCTTGTTTGCGTTTTTGAAGTGAAAACTTCTTTAGCCGCGTTATGAATTTTGTATGAGGTAAAATTTATATATTTGCGTTACCATGTTTTATATGCATTTTTGAAGAACAATAAAATATTTTTTTTTAAATATGAAATACATCTATCATTTCTTAACGTTTCAAATTGCGGTGTGGATATCGCGCTTGACAGATGTTCTGTAGGTCGTGAGTTCAGTTCCTGGTGAGGTACATTTTTTTATTGTTATTAAATTCCATTAAAATTAATTTTTTTTTATTCATGAATTCATAAAAATAATAAAAATTTCTTTTTACGAAGTTTAAAAAATTGATCTATAACGCAGTTTTTTAAAGTTATATTGCTACTGTCTTTTGCAACTTGCATTCGAGTCATCATGTTAAATAAATATTGAATAAATATAAAATTGAAAGTATGTCTGTTTGTCCTTTATGCAATAATACATTAATCATCATGAAAATTTGGGAAGTTGTTGTGCACACTTAATTTGCTTCTTATTTAACTATCGTTTTAAACGGTAGTTAGCTTTGATCAATGTTTTATTTGTTGAACATAACTTTTTATGAAATTAAAAATAACGTAAGAAAGATAGTATAATCTGAAACAATTACATTTGTATATCAAAATTATATGTATTGGAATTTTATCATCTTCACCAAATATGTTGTCGGTTTGGAATTGTATGTAATACATGTTTCTAAAATTTAGTGAAGACTTAATACTTGTAATACTTGATAACATCGATTATATCGATTTAGAGCTCACAACTACGAGACGGAAATCGCATAAATTCTATACAAAGAAGCATAGCTCATGTATGACTAAACATGAATGGCAACCATGATAAATAAACTAATTAAAAACGGTGGCACTTAGCCAATAGTGATTTGCAAACGGCAACAATGCGCATTAATACCAATGAATTTATTTAGCTTTCCGCAGGAAGATTTGTAAAATTTAAAATTGTTGATCTATGTGTGTGACAACCACGCGTACTTTAGTCCCTGCTAATGGCTTACGAGTTATCTTGAGATATCGTAGACCACTGGCGATAGCAGTGCAATCTCATTAGCCAAAGTGATATCTTAGGGGTGCTGGCGGATGAAGTATTTTCAATCAACGATACCATCCCTTACTCTAAGTTATGGAATATTCTTTGATGATACGCTATTTTTGTTTAAATAAAATGTGTTTGGTAGTAGAAATTACAAGGCGTGTCACAATAACACATAAAAAACTTTTAAGAAGAAGGTCCCACCACAACATGCTTTCTAAGGTGTTGATAGACGCAAATTTGTATCTGATATGTTTTGATTATTTTAAATATAAAAATGTATATAACAGGTGCTTGGAATACTGATAGAAGTGAGACCCAGAATAATTTTAATGATCTTAATTTAAACAATCTGAAATTTTAATTTGCAATGCTACAATAATTGGAAGATACAAAAAACACATTTAAGTTTTCACTTCTGTCGGCAGTCCTTAACGCTGCCTTCTTTTTTTTTGAATCAACTGACGTCCTATATTTCCCTGCTTTAACGTTTTTATTGTTTTTTAATGTTTGAATTTTGGTTTGTCGCCATTCATTGGTTAGTCGCCATTCTTCACTAGTTGGGATTTGTCTCCCATATTCGTCGATCCAAAATGATCTTCATTCAATGTCAACTTGGTTGAAGTATGAAGAACGGTAAAATGTGTTCGAAGAATCAATAAAAATAAGACGAAAATTGGCACTAAAAATGAATTAAAAATAATTGTGATGTTAAGTCGATCGTCCAAAAACAAATTTGTATCTCGTCGGTTAACCATAAACTTTCCGATTCCCGAACCGACCGGAATTGAGATAAAACTTTTGTTACGGATCTTTCGCTTTTCAAAGCAATTTTTCGTTTTATTCAATTTAATACATTCATTTCTAATGAGCTATAAATTTTTTGTTGGTGTGATTTTTATTGTTTATAGCCCGGTCATTTTAGCGATCAACCTCGGAATGAGAGATAATAAGCTGAATTTTCGTATGTACCTTCATTTTGGTGTTCTAAAAGTTGTCTCAAAAGTCCCATAAGATCTCGTTTCTGCGTCGTTAGTTATTGGGGTGTGTGAAATAGATAAGCTCCTCGTGCTGCACCCTGGATTACGCAAATAGTCTATTTCAACTTGGTAGCCAAACATTTCATTTCGAACTCTTGGCTGTGATACAAAAAAAAAAAAAAAAAAAAAAAAAAAAAAACAAAAAAAAAACAAAAAAAAAAAAAAAAAAAAAAAAAAAAAAATAAATATGAACCAAAATCAAAATCACTTTAGCAACGGTACTTTTCAGCACCATAAGACAAAAAATATTGGACCTTCAGTCCGTATTTTGCAATTGAACATTGAAGGCATAAGCAAGTCAAAAACTGAACATTTACAAAGATTATTAAAAGATTACGACATCGACGTTATAATTCTGCAAGAAACGCATGCAGCAGATGAAGCGCAACTTACCTCTAGAGGAAACATTGTTGGTTACAAATTAATTAGTGCTATTTACCATCAATCATATGGATCTGCCACGTATGTTAAGTCAGAAATCCTGAACTGCACGCACGTACTTACACAGACGGACAACGATATACATCTTATTGTTGTTGATATATCGGACACGAAAATTGTAAACGTATACAAGCCTCCAAATACAGGATGGCCAGCTGCTACTCTACCATTATTTTATCATCCAGCAATATATGCTGGTGACTTCAATAGCCATCACACTCAGTGGTCCTACTCAAATAATAATACCAATGGCGTGCAACTGACCGACTGGGCGGATGATAACAACATGTTCCTGGTATATGATGCGAAAGACTTGAAAACCTTTAGATCTGCAAGATGGCGACGTGATTACAATCCCGACTTCTGTTTTTCCACAAAAAACGAACAACGTAACCCTATTCCAATATCTAGGGCTGTCTTACAAGGTTTTCACGCTCTCAACATCGTCCAGTAATTCTTGAGGTAGGAATCCAAATTCCACTCGTTAACTCTACTCCTCAACCTAGATGGAATTTTAACAAAGCTGATTGGGATAAATATAGGATGAAGTTGGATGCAGTGATTCGCTGGATCCAACCCATTCCTAAAAATTACGATAGATTTGTTGGAGCCATCATCTCAACTGCAAAGAAATGCATCCCAAGAGGCTTTCGTGAAGAATATATTCCTGGCTGGAGTAAAGAGAGCGATATATTATATGAGGAGTACCTTAGTAGTGGTGAGGCAGACGTGGCTGATGACTTAATATACTCACTGGACGCCGCGAGAAAACAAAAGTGGATTAAGGCTGTTGAAAACATTGATTTTTCCCATTCAAGCAGGGAAGCATGGAGTCTCATTCGGAAACTGGGTGGCTCAAACTCAATCACCCGCACTAACAATGAAATAAATCCAGAGGACATCGCAAATCACATAGTAAATATGTCTCGTGCTTCTATTAATCGCCTTCATAAGAGAACAATTAAACGCAAATTAAGAGAAATGAAGCGCAATTGCTCGTCTCCATCGAAGTATGCGAACTCTTTTAGTAGCGAAGAACTAGAATCAGCTCTGTCCCAAACAAAAAACGGAAAAGCAGCTGGCTACGATGGCATTTTTCCAGAATTTCTTAAGAATGCTGGAAAAAATGTAAAACAGTGGCTAACTAAATTTTTCTCGAATGTCCTAGAAACCAGCAACCTACCAAAACATTTTAAGACTACGAAAGTGATAGCGATACTTAAGCCAGGTAAACCATTCAATAAACCAGGAAGCTATCGCCCGATTGCCCTTTTGAGCACCTGCTATAAATTGCTAGAACGGCTCATATACAATCGTATCGCACCGATATTGAATGACCAGATCCCAGTCGAACAAGCTGGTTTTCGTCCCAATCGTAGTTGCACTGACCAACTGCTCGCTCTAACATCCTATATCGAAGCTGGGTATCAAAAACAACTAAAAACAGGCGCAGTATTCATCGATCTTACTGCAGCATATGACACGGTCTGGCGAATTGGGATTATATATAAGCTGTTCAATGCAATACCTTGTAGCACCATCTCGCGTTTAATTAACAACATGCTGAGTAATCGTGTATTCAAAGTTCATCTAAATAATTCCTGCAGTAGGTCTAAAATGCTTAACAATGGTTTACCACAGGGTTCCGTCCTGGCGCCATTACTTTTTAATCTGTACATCCATGACATTCCTGACACAACATCAAAGAAATTTGGTTACGCTGATGATTGGACCCTGGCCACTCAAAACAAAGACATGGGTGTTTTGGAGGATTTGCTCTCAACTGACCTAGCGATAATGAATGACTATTTTCGAACGTGGAGTTTATTTCCCAATCTAAGTAAAACCGAGAGCTCCTGTTTCCACTTAAACAACAAACTGGCAAAACACGAACTATCAGTGTTATTTAACGGCACTGTCATTAAATACAATCAACAGCCAAAGTACCTGGGCATTACTCTCGATAGAACTCTTTCTTTTAAACTCCACCTAGAAAATACGTCACAAAAACTTAAAACGAGAAACAATATATTGCACAAACTGGCAGGCTCTACATGGGGTGCTACTCCAGCTACCCTCCGAACAACTGCTCTAAGTCTGGTTTACTCAGTGGCTGAGTATGGCGCACCAGTCTGGTTGAATAGCACACATACTCAAAAAGTTGACTGCCAGCTGCATGCTACGATGCGTACTATAAGTGGTACTATCAGATCCACCCCTTTACCTTGGCTCCCTGTGTTAAGCAATATCGCTCCACCTGCACTCAGACGCTCGCATGCTCTCATGCGTGAACATAAAAAGGTAACCAACAACACCACGTTACCCTTGCACGAACATTACGGTGACCACACTCGTTGTCGATTGAAGTCAAGAAAGCCTCCACATAAAACTGCCAGCAACCTGCTGGCAACTGATTTTAATATCTTGGATGCCTGGGACACCTCCTGGCAACATTACAACACAGCTGGCCTTTCTATTACTAACCCGACCTCTACCCAACCTGGTTTCGATTTGCCACGTCATACCTGGACTACATTAAACCGAATAAGAACGAATCATGGACGTTGTGCTGATTCTTTCTACAAGTGGGGCATTTCAGAGTCCCCTGAGTGTGACTGCGGCGCTCCACAACAAACTATAAAACACATTGCAACTGTGTGTCCAATTCGACGTTACAATGGCAACATCTCAGACATCCATTTGGCAACTCCCGATGTAGTAGCATGGATAGACGCTCGATGTAAACATCTAATGTTCAAATGTACTGCCCAATGTTCAAATATTTTACTTTTTAATTTACTTAAAAGACACGCAATCAAATCGATTGTAAGTTCATTTAATGTGTATTCATGTATTGTTTTAGGTAGATTTCATAGAAGAGTCTACCTATTTTTTAAGTTTAATTTTTTAATGTGTCACAAAAAAAAAACCATACGCTAAATCAAAAAAAAAGTTATTCAAGGTCAAAGGTAACAAAAAACAGTTTTTCGCGATTATCTCGGTTTCTATTGCTCCAATGACGTTAACATGTATTATAAAAATTGTAGAACATAAAATTTGCAACAATTTGTTTGCAACAATTTCTTATACGCTCAGCCGTTTTTGCGATTGAGGGCAGGGAATTTGTTTTCTTTTTTTCGTGACTCCGATAGTGATGGTGATAGTGATAGTGTTAATAATAAAATACATTAAACAGTTGTTATAACCCAGATTCCACCCAGGTTAGTTTTTACTTAGTAAATGTGTTACTATTTTATTATTTGTTTGTGTGTTGGATAGTTTTGCCAATAACTAAGGCAGAAGTATAAAGGAATAGGGTCAACTCGTGAGCAAAATGAATGAATGTATATAACGATTAACGAATTTTCTGTTGATTTTTTCACTAAGTATTATTTTAAGTAAAAATTTACGGGAAGTTAAAGGTAAATTTGAGTTAGAGAGATAGATAGATATTCCAAGCAGGGTTTGACAGACTCTGAAATACAGTCAAGCACTAGCACATTAATGGTTATCAGTACTTAGCCATTGTTATTGGCCTATTACTAGAACCATCCATTGACCGATCTTTGGTTTACAGAAAAGAGCCAGTATATAGTTACCTTTGACATGACAAAGTACTGACCAATTAATGGTAAACAATACTTGGCTAGTGTTATTGCTACTTGAACCATGAGTCGGTCGATCTACGATTTGTAGGAAATAACCAGCACACTTTAATTTAAATGGCCAAGCATGGGCTAGTAAATGGCTAACATTAATTGACTATTGTTATTGGGCCAGTACCGCAACTATGAGCTGTCCGATCTATGTCATTGGGTTAAAAGTCACTAAAGCAATATAAAGTAAAGTGAATTAAGAGTCAATAGAGCACCTATGGTTTAGTTTTGGCTTCTCGGCTGAAAGACTATGACAATATTGAGGCTAATTCCTAGTTTCGGCGCTATTAATAAAACATTTATTTTTCATTTTTAATTATTTATTTAAGTATAAACTAGTACTTATGGATCAAAATAAAACACTTGCGGAAACGTGCGGAAACACTTAAAAAAAGATATGGGCATATGAAATTTTCATACAAAAAAATCAAAATATTTCTTAGGATTCCAGATTTTGTCGATTTATCATCTATTGTAGGTCTGCAGGGTCGCAGAAGTATAAGTAGAAAATAAAATACAACATTGTAAAATAATATTAATTAAAATATCTGACCCACAGAACTCTTTATTGAAGGTTTGCAGGATAACGTAGCCGAAAAGTCAATGGTTTGGGCTGGTATTTTCCAAACAGTTGTTGTGGTGTAACTTTAATTTTATGGTTTTTTGTTCTTACTGATCAAATTTTCGACGATTCTGTTTATCATTTGATAAACAGTAGCCCTATTTTTTTTTTTTTATAAAATGTGTTGTGTAGTAGGAATTACAATATGTGTCACAATAACACATAAAAACCTTTTAAGACCAAGGTCCCACAACAACATACGTTCAGAGGTGTTGATGGACGTAAATCTTTCTTTTTTTGTTTTTTGAAATTTTTTGTTAAAGAATGGATAACTAAACAAAAAATCCTATCACTGACAAAATATGACATAGGCCAATATTTTATGATAGAATAGAGAAAATAAAAATAAATTAAAAAGTAAATAGCAAATTTTTACAAAAATTTGCTGAAACAAAACAAAAATGTAGTTGCCTTAAATCCAGCCGGTTGCATATTCCTTAATTCTGTGACGCACTGTCTTTATTGAATATTAAAGCCCACACAAAGTTATATGCAGGCTCGTTTCCTCAAGGAAGCAGTAGCGTCCCATCATCAAGGATCATTTCAAAGCTAAGATTGAGGGTGCTACCGTTGACTGAATACAGTTCATCCGCCACCACCCCTAAGATGTCACCATGGCTAGTGAAATCTCACTGCTATTGCCAGTGGTATATGATATCTCGCGTTAACTCGTCTGTCAATAGCAGGGACTGGAGTACGCGGGGTTGTCACACCCGTAGATCAAAAATAAAATAAATTTTCAAAACAATAAAAACTGATCCCTCCATGCGGTTGCCCTATTATAGTTCTGCAAAATGGCAAAGACTTAAATGTTTTTTTAAATACGGTTTCCCTGGAGACAAAATTGTCTTATGGGACAGGACCCAAACATAGATTTTAGCTTGAAATTTTTTCGAAGGTGTTCTTGAAGGTGGGTTTATTCCAAATATATTAACCATTCCAAGGACCGATGTTTGATTTTCAAAAAAATGCAAAAAGGCAAATAAAATGAAAAAAATTCCCAAATTTATCCAAACCAAAACTGATAAAAATCTAAGACAGTATCGAATTGAGAGAAATGTAACTAATGGATGTAGAAGAAAATCTTTTTAATAGGAGAAAAGCTACCAAATTTGCTGAACGTCCTACTGGCTTAAAAATTTCTATAAAGCGGTTAAGCCTGTCTAAGATAATTTTTGTAAATTTTATCTACCTCCTCTTATCGATAGAAATATGCCTGTAATTGACCCCAAAGAAAAAGCTAATTTTCTAGAATCTTTCTTTTCAAAAAATTTAACGCTGAGAAAACCTAATTTTAACTTAAATTAATTCTCAAAAATACTTTTAATATAAAGCGGATTTTATTTCGTAAAAATGTCAATCGGAAACTACTTTTACAAAAAAATACTATAACAAAGCATCTGAGCCTGATCGTTTCCCTTAAATTATCCTTAAAACATTTGCTAAGAAGTTAGCTCTATTCATCACTTAAATCATCTATTTGTCTTATAAGAAAGGGATTTTTCCTGAAATATGAAAAACGGAAGCTGTACAGCCTGTTTCAAAGAAAGGTGTTAAAACTGATCCAACAAATTACAGAGCTATATCAATTTTATCGGTTGTCGCTAAAGTTTTTAAGAAATACTTTTTTTTTTTTTTTAATGAGAAGTGTTGTGTAGTAGGAATTACAAAATGTGTCACAACAACACATAGATACCTTTTAAGACGTAGGTCCCACAACAACATGCGTCTTGAGGTATAGGTGGACGCTTTTTTTAAATCTTTGTGGATTGAAGGCACTCGAACTGTACTATGTACGCACTAAGAAATCTCTTTGCATTCTATTACTATGACAGTGAGTAATCTCGACAGTTCGACCGCCCGCACAAACCGATTGACGAGTAAAACGGGGAAAAACATATGTCTGAGGCATTATGGACCTGATTTCATCCGAGCACTGCTGGTGACGATATTTATAAAAAACAACGAGATCAGCAACAATGCGACGATGTTGTAGGGAATCAAGATCTAATGTTAAATCTCGATCACCAACAATTCGTATAGCTCGCTTTTGAACAGAGTCCAAAGAGCCAGGATAGTAACAGATGCAGCGCCCCAAGCTTGACAACAATACTCCATACAGGGACGAATCTAGGACTTATAAATGTGGAGTAATTGGTGCGAAGTAAAATATTTTTTACATCTATTGAGGAGGTCGAGCTTTCTTGACGCGCTCTTTGCCATGGCCATTATATGATCGTTCCAGAGTAAGTCATTGGATATTGTGACTCCCAATAAACGAATGCTTTCATCCGTCTATTTGGTCGTCACACATTTTAATTGAAATATCGTTGGGAAACTCGGTCTTTGATCTGGAAACAATCAATAGCTGTGTTTTGGTGGAATTAAAATTGACCAAATTTTTGTCACCCCGATCGGCGGCTTTTTTAAGGTCCTCGTTTACATTTATGGCAGCGTCTCTCCGGACGGGATTTATTCGTTCATGCATTTTACTCTTTGAAGATAGGGGGACGAATGACTTGTGCAGTGTATGTACTATCATCTGCAAAACTATTTATTGGGTTACTGGTGATTTGCAACAGTTCGTTGATATAAATTAAAAGTAAAGTGGGAGATAAAACTGAGCCTTGGGGTACACCAGCGTTAATTAATTTGGACTCAGAAGAAAAGCCATCTATAGATACTGAGATGTATCGGTTAGACAGAAAATTTTGAATCAACTTCACGACTGCGGGATGAAAACCGTACGCAACGAGCTTGTTGATCAAGTTAGCCTGCCAAATTCGATCAAATGCTTTTGAGATGTCTAATGCGATCACGTACGTTTCACCACCTTTCTCAAGTATGCTATTCCAAATATGTGCCACATAGTTCAATAGATCGGTTGTTGATCTTTTGTTTCTAAAACCGTATTGGCTGTCAGATATCAAATGGTTGTCTTCCAAAAATTTGGATATGTGTGAATTAATATAGTGCTCGTATATTTTAGACATGACTGGGAGTAAGGCTATTGGTCTATGATTTGAAATATCACATTTCATTTCTTTTTTTGGGACAGGCTGGGCATTGGCCAACTTCCAGCAGGATGGATAAATACCAGATTTATAGGATTTATAAAATATTTTGGTGAGGGTTGGTGCAAGTTCTTTTGAAAATGTTTTTAGAATAACAGGAGGAATGTTGTCCAGACCAGAAGCTTTGTTGTTGGTTAACCCCCTTAAAAGTTTTTCGACAATTTTGGGTTTGAAATGTAATTGTTTCATATTAACTCCTAAAGACTGGATGAATTTCTTTAGGAGTTTCTGACTGGGGTATTTCTTCGTTCCGCGAACAATGTCGCTTTCCTTGCAGGATCAGTAATGATTGAGTCACCATCAATGATAGGAGGGATAGAAGATTTAGTACCACAATTTAAAGAATTAATGGCACTGTAAAAACTTTTGTCAGAAATTGACATACTCGAAAGTTTTGCCGCTTTCGCTCTGTCAATCTCTGCTTTTTCGTTTTCAATTATCTGGTTTGATATTTTATTAGCCTTTAAATATTGGGATCGATTAACAGAGTTCTTTTTATGAATCCAAATATTAAATGAATCCAAATTTTTATGAATCCAAATATTAAATAATCAATTTGGCTGCTTTCGAAAACAAATATTTTTGTTGGGGTTTCATTATTGAAAAGGGAACGAATTTGATAATACCGAATTGAATGGTTTCAGTAAAGTTTTGAGCAGAAACATTTACATCGTCAGTATAAAAACAATGACGATCAAAAGGGAAACCTTGAAAAAAACTTTGGAGACCATTGGTGTCTATTTTTGAAAAGTGAAATATTTTACGGGATTTGGGAACTCTAGTTTGTAGCAAATCAGTTTTGATAACTGATGTGATTAGATAATGGTCAGAATTTCCAATACTACCCTTATCGACATCGACACCCGTAATATCTGGCATAGATGTGAGATAAAGGTCTAAGAGAAAACTTTTATCACCGCCATTACGAGGAGTGAAAGTTGGGCTTTTTACAATCTGCGTCAGGTCGTGCGATGCAGCAAATATTTCTGCCTGCCTTCCATTGTCGTCGGTCATTTTGGAAAATTCCAACCACGATTTGTTGTGGACGTTGAAGTCACCGGTAACGATAACCTCACAACTTTGAAATTGTGCTCTAATTTCGTCGACAACATTAGTCAAGTCATTAAAAAAATTGGGATTATGTTTATTTGGGGACCGGTATAGAGCTATTGTAAAAAAGAAATTTCAGGTAGACAAACCTTTAATACTACTGTACTGTAGCCATCACCATGTACTTCATAATTTGGAAAGCATATAAACGCAACACTCTCATGAATGTATGCACACACACCTTGATGGAGTTTAAAAGCTGATTCAAGCCTATATTTGGGATTTAGTGTTACGTCATAGGGATAGTTTTCAGAAACTTGTGTTTCTGTAAGAAAAAGAATATGCGGTTGGTCGTGCTCGAGATGATGTTGCACGGCGTCCTGGTTGGCATTCAATCCACAAATATTTTGAATGTGTATTTTAAAAAGTTTTTTATCAAATGTGATAGTCATTTGATCAAAATATAATTTGTTTTAAAAATGGGTAACTAAACAATAAATCCTATCATATAATAAAATATGACATAGGCCAATATTTCATGATAGGATGTAAGAAATAATAAACAGGTGAAAACAAAGTTTTTAAAAAATTTGAAAGGTTACTAAAATATTTATCCATATTGTTCCCACGAGTTAAGACGCAATAAAGGTCACCAACAGGCCTTCGTCTATACCTGTTAGAAGTCTATATACAACTGGGGGCGACAGGTGCCCAGAGGATGGTACTTTTGTGGTTTGACCCTGCAAGAGTCCTCTCTAGTGTGTACCCACCAGGGGGTGCTAATAAGGGAGCACCTTCCCACGACCCGGGCGGCTAAGCCAAAGTCCCCGTTCCCGCTAGACATGACAACAGGTTTACGGTTTGTAATAGCAGGCTAGAGCCCACTATAGCTCAGGTACCTCGGGTTCGCCAAGTCCCGTATCACGGTCTAATCAGACCAGTGATCCCTGAGGAGATTATATAATTCTATACAACGTAACATATTCTGCCACACGCTGTAATAAAATGTAATTTTATATACATATACCTATTTACATAATGTATAAATATCTTTTTCGATTTATGTATAAAATATGTTAGATTAAATGATTGTAGATCAGATACTAACTATCTTGTGAAGAATAATCTTTTGCTAAAAATATTGTGTCATTTGATAAGTATAAATTATTGTCTATAAATAATTTAATAAAATAGTTTTTGTGCTTTACACTAAAATAATTGTTTTAATTTTCAATATTAAAATATTGCGACGCTGATGCATAGGCTGACTTCACCACAGCTCCGGCAACATAGTGTTCTGGATATATAATGAGCTAATATCCATCAAATACTTTTATTAAAACCTAACCAATCTTATGGACTTCGTGGTTCTAATAATAAAAATATTAAAGCAAGCACTAGTATCCCAATAAATATAAATTCTGTTGTACGAGAAAAAGTAAAAAAAAAATTTATCGGAAGTTGCAAACCGGAAGTTAGAATGCAGAACTGTTGTTAACCGTACTAAATGTGTATGTACCAAATTTCATCCAATTCGATTATCAGTTACAGAAGTTATTGAGCTTCCAAAATAACAGGTGCTTGGAGGACCCCCCCACACTTTCTTCACTATCGCTAAAAAAACTAATCAGTTCCTTGCCATACATATTTGCACCTTTTTACGAAGTGTAATCAAAATTACTTAACGAACGAATGTTGTATGCATCCAACAAACAATAAACAGGTGTTCGGGAGGACCACACCACTTATCCCAATATTGTCCAAAAACTAATCAATTCTTTGTCATTAATATCTTCATCTTTTTTCAAAGTGCCATTAGAATTGATTAATGAATGAAATCTGTATGCTCACAACAAACTTTAAAAACAAAGTGTGAAAAGTCAGCAGTTGTATGGTAGACCCCCCGCCACTTTGATGTATTCCAAAAGATGATATTTATCTTCTTACACTAATTGGAACCTTTGCCATAAGTTTTGTAGGCTGTAGTGTGCATAAAGATACTGAAAAAACTACCAACAATTAAAAAAAAAGTTTTTTTACCGGAAGTAAAAATCCGGATGTTGCGATGCAGAACTGTTGTAAAACATACTAAATGCTTATGTACCAAATTTCATCCAATTTGATTCTCAGGTACAGATGCTATTGAGCTTTAAAAAAAATAGGTGTATGGGACACCCCCCACCACTTTGTTCACTTTCGCTCAAAAACTAATCAGTTCCTTGCCATACATATTTGAATTTTTTTCCAAAGTGTCATCAAAATTGGTTCACGAACGAATGCTGTGTGCTCCCAACAAACATTGAAAAAATGATGACACAGTAAACAAGTGTTCGAGAGGCCCCGTACCATTTATCCCAATATTGTCCAAAACCTAATCAGTTCCTTGTCATTTAAGTTTACATCTTTTTCCAAAGTGTCATTAGAATTGGTTAATGAATGAAGTCTGTATGCTCCCAACAAACTTTAAAAACAAAGTGTGAAAAGTCAGCAGTTGTATGGTAGACCCCCGCCACTTTGATCAATGTGTCCCAAAAGATGATCATTATCTTCTCACACTAATTGAACCCTTTTCCATAAGTTTTATCATAATAACTTTATTATTGTAGGCTGTAGTGTGCATAAAGACACTGAAAAAACTTCAAAAATTTACAAAATAAAACATTTTACCGGAAGTGAAAAACCGGAAGTTGGGATGCAGAACTATTGTGAACCGTACTAACTGCTCATGGATCAAGTTTCATTCAATTCGATTATCCGGTACAGATGTTATTGAGCTATAAAAAAACAGGTGTATAGGACACTCCCCACCACTTTTTTCACTATCGCTCAAAAACTAATCAGTTCCTTGCCATACATGTTTGCATCTTTTTCCAAAGTTTCATCAAAACTCGTTCATGAACGAATGCTGTGTGCTCCCAACAAACATTGAAAAATGGTGACACATTAAACAGGTGTTCGGGAGGACCCCCCCACTTATTTCAATATTGTCCAAAAACTAATCAGTTCTTTGTTACTTAAGTCTCCATCTTTTTTTAAAGTGTCATTAAAATAAATTAATGAATGAAGTCTGTATGCTCCCAACAAACTTAAAAAACAAAGTGTGAAAAGTCAGCATTTGTATGGTAGACCCCCCACCACTTTGATCAATGTGTCCCAAAAGATGATAATTATCTTCTCACTTTAATTGGAACCGTTTTCATAACTTTCATCATAATCACTTCATTATTGTAGGTTGTAGTGTGCATAAAGACACTGAAAAAACTTCAAAAAAGTACATAAAAAATTTTTTTTAGTGGAAGTGAAAAACCGGAAGTTGGGATGCAGAACCATTTTGAGCCGTACTACATACTCATGTACCAGGTTTCATCGAATTCGCTTATCAGGTACAGATGTTATAGAACTTTCAAAAAAACTGGTGCTCCAGGGACCCCACACCATTTTGTTCACTATCGCTCAAAAACTAATCAGTTCCTTGCCATACATGTTTCCATCTTTTTCCAAAGTGTCATCAAAATTCATTCACGAATGATTGTTTTATGCTCCCAACAAACAAAAACTTTGTGGAAAAAACCACCTGTTGTATGGTGGACCCCCAAACCCTTTATCCATTGTGCTCCAAAAGCTGATAAAATCTTTCTCATGTTATGTAAAAGCTTTTACCAACGTTTCATGAAAATCGATCTTTAATTGTAGGCTACAGTAGGGATAAACACCTGAAAAAAAAACTTTTTAACCGGAAGAGACAAACCAAAATTTGGTATGCAGAAATATTGAAAACAGTACTAAAACCTTATATACTAATTTTCAATAAGATCATAATCCGGAATCAGCAGTTATTCAAGATTTAAACTTAGAGGTGTTTGGGAGACCCCCTCCGCCATTTTGTCAAAATTTAAAATGAATCCAGATCTTCCATTTTCAAGGGAACCTGTATCATTTGCCAAAGTTTCATCAAGATCCTATGCAGAAAACTCACCCATCCACCCACAATACTATTGACCTTGACTAAATTTTTAGATTGGATTTTGGTTTCGTTTATTTTAAAATTTGGTTTTTGGTTCGTTTTTGGTTTGATGATTTTTAAAATTTGGTTTCGGTTATGGTTTTGCTTATGATAATATTTAAAACGTGGTTTTGGTTCCGGTTTTGATCATTTTTACAATGTGGTTATGGTTTCGGTTTTGGTTTTTCTGATTTGGTGTGGTTTTCTGGTTTTACGGTTATGGTTTCGGTTTTCAAAAACCAGTTTCCAGCCCTGATTAAAACTACATTTATTTTCTTAAAAACTATATCTTATAGACTAAATTTTGATTTTATGATATTATAGAAAACAACAAAAACAAATAGAAATAATTTTTTATTAAATCTTATATTTTGAAAAGGATTGTCGGAGTCCGGAGATTTGTATTTAAAGGAAATTACGCAACATAACTTATTTCTAAGAAACTTAAACAAATTTGTTTTGTTGATAAAGAAGTGTGAAATTTGTTTAATGTTTAATTTTGCCTTTTTTGCCTTTATTTAAATGCATCTATTTATTGTTTATTAGAATAAGAAAAATTAATGTTGTAGATTTTTGTTTGAAATTATCTTAACGTGAAATGTGTGAACTCAAAAGAATAATCGGCATATTTATTAGGTTTATCCTTTGTAAAACTATCGGCTAGAGAAAACTTCAGATTTTCAAATGTGTTTAGATAAAATTTATTGTTATGTGAAACTAATATTGCGATTTAGAAAAATTTAGAGTTTGTAATTTTAGGAAATTGTGATGGAAAATCGATAATGAGAAATACGGCACAACAACCATAAATTGTTTGTATGACTTTCTTTTCGAATGTTGATAGAATTCTAATATAGGAGGAAGTTAATGTCTAGGTTTCACTTCCAAAGGTAGGCGCAGGAAGAATTAATGCTTTGTAAAGTGTGAGTTTACATTACCGCAAAAATGTTTTGATCGTAGAAGTTTTGAGTATGCGTAGAAAACTCTATATGCGGCAATGACACGGACTGATGCATAATCCAAGTCGTTTAGGATTTCTTTCAAGCTGAGAGAGACTATCTTTAATTTCGCTTAGTCTACGTCTGAGATGCACAATACCATCTGCATAGCCAATAATTTGACCACATTTGTTATAGATACAGTTTTGTCCCTCAATTCTTCTTTTTTTTTATTGCCTACTCAAGCAACAAGTTAAATAGAATGGCCGCGAGTGCATCACCTTGTCGAACACCTGATGTTATATCAAATGGGTCAGATCCCAAGAGGGTGAAACTGACCCTTCGATTACTATTCTACAATTTGATCCTGATGAAGCGAGTTTATACAGAAAAACAAATTTCTTTGGGATACCAGAGCATATAAGCGTGGACCAAAGGTTGGCTCGTACGATAATATCATGTACTTGCTTGAAATCAATGTAGAACTGTAGAAACTTATATAGTCAGAGATGATAGAATCGGCGAACGGGATGAGTTGTGCAAGTACGTTATTAGATAGTAATTTATACGCAGTGCGGTACCACGATAATTCGCACACTTTAGGCGGACACCTTGCTTGCATAACGGAACAATGAGAGCTGTTTTCTATTCAGAATTTCATTCTTCTTAGTCCCAGATTGCAAGAATAAGGTTGTATGTAGGTGAGAGAAGAGCTGCTCCTCCATTTTTAAAGTTCTTCAGGTATGCCATCGACACCTAATGTTGCATCATTTTTTGTTTTTTATGGCAGCTTTGACTTCTTCTATTGTTGGATAAAGAACAAAATCTCTTCACTTGATGGAGCGATTGCTCAAATAGGATGACATTCATTCACCCAATTCAGTATGTCTTGAAGTGGGATCGCCATGCTGGAAGTGGGATCGCCAGCACATCACGTTCACTTGTTGTAAGTTTTTTGTTCTCTGTTTTGATGGCTGCAGATCCTGTGTTAGATTGCCCACATTTCAAAAGCACTCTTTCGAATTACCATTAGCTGCATGTTGGTTAATGTTTTCTCTTCAACAACTCTTCAGCAAACTCTGTTTGCTTTTGTTTTCAGTAGAAGTTTTGCTGAGACTTTTCAGGCGCATAGATAATAAATTTTGGAGCTTCAGGAGTTCCTTGTTAACCATTTTCTTGCAGTTTCTGTTTATTTTCAACGCGGTGACAGCAATCGTCATCAAACCATTCGTTACGTGATTTGATTTCAGTGGTCGTTTTCCACTTATAGTTTGTGCCATTCGTCCTGATAAACAATATCTTTGAATCCTTTATTTACATCTAATTTATTTCTTTACTTTTATTTGTTGATGAAGAATTTTAATTTATACCATCAAATTAAAATTTTTTTTATCAATCGAATCAACATGCTTACCATTAAATTCCACCACCATTTGCTTTACTTAATAGCTTTGAATATCTCCAGATACTATGTCGACTGTTTTTTTTTGCTATACATTCAGAATCACTAAATAACGTTGTATAGGAAAATTGGCCTCAGTTGAAAATCGAACTCGGTACGTTTGAGTCACAAGACTATGGGCTTTAACAACTGGGTTAGATCGAAGACACTATTGGCTTAATGTTATTATATTTCCAACTTGATAATGACACCAACATTAATTTGCTTTTACTTTCTAAAACTTTATATTTTAAGGATACTGTCTTTAGGCACTGTCTTCTTTTTTATAATGTAAGCATGAAAAGTTTACAACTCGTAAGCTCGCATTAATATAACTAAATCACTAAAAATCAATCACAAAAATCCAAAATCTATTTTTCTAGCAAAACAAAATTCTTTCTGTTCCCATACAAGTCAACAACTTAAAGCTATATTAAAATATTTACATATCAACTTAACACGTCCCAATTCACTTGATCATTATTATCACATCTTTTTGTTGTATAAATTAAAACAGCAATAAAATTTTTTATTTGACCAGCAGCAGAGAAGAGACGAAAAAAATCACTTTGAAATTTATTTCAAATAAAAAAAACAACAACACTGAAACCATGATATCCTCGGCGAATATTCTCACCAATTTAGTAATAAACAAACGAAAAACAAAAAAAAAACGAAAATTCCCAGTGAAGAGAACAATTTGTAAACATACCGTTGGATATTTTTGTTGTTGTTGTATAAAGAAGAACAGTATCAGGAAAATTCACCATACCATTCCGTCGTTTGATTTTTTTCACACAAACATTCCGTCAAACAGGAAAAAAAATCCCACGGAAATTATCGTAATACTACGAATGTGAAGAATAAACAGAAGAAAAACCTTTACAATTTTTTTCTGATTTTCACTCCAACTCCACAACACAATTGTGAGAATTTTCATTTTGTTTTACTGTTGTTGTGTGTTTCACGCTTTTCACAGATCGTTTATATTCAATTTGATGTAATTAGTTTGTGGTTTAACGTAATAGTCAAACTGTTTTTTTGGTTTCGCATTTTTATGGTGGTTTCTTGTTTTTTATTTCATTTAAATGGTAATTTAGGGATTTATAGGGTGATTTGCTGCGTAAGCGATTTAATTGAATAAATAAACATATAAAGGTGAAAATGAATATATATTTACTGACAATCAGTTATGAAAACGAGGCTGATAGAAACAGGAAAGAATCTAATAAGTCAAAACAAATGTTGATATATTGCTTTTAAAAATAAATATTAATTTAATAGTATAAAGTTTAATGCAACAAAACATAATGTGTAAACCTAAATTATTATTATTCTAATTCTCATGGTCCATAAACGAATAGCAATTGATCATTTTATTTGTGGTTCCTTGATGTAACAACATAAAAGCTTAAGCACAGTATTGTGGTACTACAAATTTCATTTTCTTGTTCGAAGATTTGAATCTGTAATTTGGATTCTTTCCTTGTTCAACTTGCATTTTGTACTCATTGGCGTGTGGCTCGTCATTTCTGATACAATGGACATTTACAAAAATTGGTGTTGGCTTTTGTGGCTTGCATGACTTTTCACATAGTGGCAATTGACGTACACTGTAACAGATTTCGTTGTTACGTTCAATTATTTGAGTTTGATATTTAGTTTTACAACCATTTTCATTTTCTTGTTTTTGTGTTTGAAAATCTTCCTCAGATGAGTCAGAAGAAGATGATGATGAAGATGATCCAGATGATGAACTTTCAGATGACGATGAGGAGCTATCAAACATATCATTTCGATTCTGATTCAATCTTTGGTAATTTTCTTTTACTTTTTGAGCATATTCTAACCATTCACGCTGTGTTGGGGGAGTTCGACATTCTTGATCTTTTGATTGTCTGTTTGATTCGTGCAGAGAACCATCATTTTTAAAAGTGTAACTTTCTATAAAATGTTTTAGTTTTTGAGCTAAACAATTTTGTGGTGTTGTGAAATCATCGTTTGGCTCTCCAGTGAATGTACCACATAAACCACGAACATTTCCACGGTAACTGTTTGATACTCTGGCTTTAACACGTGCTCCATCATAGATCAATTGAATTTCATTGTCACGAATAACAACTTTGAATTCATTACCTGGCAATGCATAAACACGAATCAAAGGTGATTCAGAGCTATCATCATCTTGTTCTGAGAAAATCTCAACAGCTTCTTTATCGGATATTTGATATTCTTTGTTATTAACAGTAACACGTGGTGCCTTTGAATTACCAGTTGGTTGTAATCGTACAACGTAGTTTTCATGATGTCCGGCTTCGGTTTGCTCCAATAAAATCATAACCTCACGTTGATTATGCTCTGAGTTACGTATTAAAACAGCAACTTGTGGTGAACTGGAGTCAAGTTTTGCATAAGTGTTTTGATTATTCCTATGTTGTTGTTGATGGTGTTGTTCTTGTGGTTTTATAGATGAATCCTGATCATTGTAACGTGTGACTATCATTGTTACCCATTTATCATTTTCAACATTATGTGGATATGTTGTATTGTCAAGAGTGTTAACTGAATTTTGATCAACGACACAAGTGGCTGAAACAAACAAAAATTTATTTATAAAAACTGTGGAAAGATAAATTTTTTAAATCTACCTTCACTTTCTTTTTGCTGGAATGCTTCCATAGCAATACGATCAACTATATCATTGTCTGGATGCACAGCAAACACTGCACGTTCCCAACGTCCTACACGCATGTTTTCAAATGATGAACGTAATTGAGGTGCATTCACTGTCAAATTAGCGTTTTGAAGATCTGGTGAGAAATTGGCAAAGATGTCTAGTTTGCCTGGATGTCCTGATTGAAGTTCTTCGTATACGTTCTCAAAATGGTAGTTTCGTGCCCAACTGTAGATGCTGTAAGCCATATTTTCAAGATATTTTGGTATTTTATTATATTCAAGATTAAAACTATATTGATCGAAGACATTGGCGTATTGTGTGACGTTTTGACAAGCTGGCAATTGTTGGTCACCTCGTTGCATTTGAATTTTACATAATTTTGCTAATGGCTCTCGCTTGATGTGAGAAATTCTTTCTTGAGATTGTTTCATTTTTCCTTGAATAATCATTTTATTTTCTGATTGATCACATTGTTTTTCACCATAATTAACGTTTATTTTCCACATGGATTGGGCATTGGTATTAACTGCATTTTCGAAGTTTAATTCTGGGACATTAGATGTCTTACTGTTCACAGTTAAACAAACGTGATTTTGTTGATTTGAATTTGTTTTACGGTTGTAGTAAAATAGAACTCGTGATTGTTCATCAACTTCACTGTCTGACCATCCAATGGTAGAAATGTACTGGGCGTTTGTTTTGCCGTTATTGTTATTAAATTTAACAGCAACATCTATAACTCGTGACATACTTGATTTGATTCCGTTTGATGAATTATCTAAAAATTGTCGTTGTCTAGATTCACTATCTGGGTTTGTTGAGACTGGATAAGAAAGGTGGTCCATGTTCTTGTTATCGTGTCCTTTACTATCTGAGCGTCTTTGTTGATTCGATCTGGAATTCGTTTGATTATAGCTCCATGTTAGTTGAACGTTATTGGATTGTGAGTGATGGTCGCTATGTTCTAGTTGAACGAAATAGAATTCATTGGTTTCGCCGTTCCATAAGGTATTATATGCTGAAATTGGATCATGTTTTTTCAAGCAACTAAACAATTCCCACCAGTTGTTAGCTTGAGTTTCGGTCTGAACTCGAAAACGGAATGCCATTCCAGTTTCTTTGGCACCAAATCCTTCGTCGATTTCTTTCAATTTATTTGTATTAATAGTTTGAATATTTTCTTGCTCAGCTAATGTTCTCATATCCAAGATATCTTTTTGGCCTATAAATGGCCAATTGCTGATATGCAAAAGGTTTAAATTTTGTCCTTGGTTTTCGTTTTCACTGCGATTTCTGTTTCGGTAGTTTTCTTTGTTCTTGCTGCTTTTACTGTTTGATTGATCGTTGTTCAAACGTAGTTGAAGTTTGTATTGATTTTGTTTAAAATCAGTATTCACTTGAACGTCCAATGGAACATTTAATTGGAAATCTTGTTGGAAACCAGCAATATATCTTTGATGATCGTGTAAGGTCATGAAACCAACATGACCTGTCAGCGATGTGGAATAAACCATGTGAATGGAACCATCTGCAATTACTTGCTCAAAACTGTTGATTGTTTCCTCGTTTTTATTGTATGATTGTGATGGATGTGTTTTTACTTTCAATTCACCATTGACTTGAACCAATGTTGGTGCTTTAACTGAGCATGAGAATATGTTGCCGAATTCTAGTGGAAAACCAATTGTGATTTGTTCTTTGTTATAGAATTTGGTGTAGTTGTATTGTTGACCATGTTTCAATGACTCAAGAACATTACCAACAGATGATGGAATTTGGTTTAAAGTATTTTCATCAAACGAAACAAAGCGTTTTGTTCCTAAAACGGATAACAAAATTTGTCCTTCTAATTCTTCATCGTCGTTATCATTGCTTTTTTGGAAGTTCAATAATTGTTTAATTGCATCAATATTCCATTTATTGTCACGGCCGTTTTTGTTTTGGCTTTGACGTGAATGGGAATTTGAGTTGGAACTGGAATCTGATTCTTGCCATTGATTTAATAAAAATGGTTGTAATTGATCAACGCTTGAAACCATTGCTTGATATTCATTGGCTTGTGCTATATATCCTTTGAAATTTTGTTGCACGTTGTAGAATATTGAACTTGGCCATTGGCTATCATCACTACCGATATATGCCAATTGTTGTTTGTAGCCAATTTGCATTTCATCAACGATGTAGGATCGTAAGTTGGTAGTAGAATATTGTATGCCATGTTCATCGATGTCATCTGGATTCAGGAAGTCAACAGCTGACTGAGCATTTGCGGCTAAGTCTTTGTATCTAGGGTCTTTTAAGTTTGCTGCTGACTTGATGGCTGAGGCAACAACTGATCTTACATGGCGACTTGGCTCAATATGTGTCATTTCAGCCATTCGTTGTAATGTTGCTGTTGGTGGATTGGTTCTCATTAATAAAATAACAGCTGCAGTACGAATTTCGTATGGTTCATAAACATTTTTGTAAACTTTAAATAGCACAGTACGTGCTAGTTTTGGATAGTTGTAAACTAATTTATCCAAAGCAACGACAATGGACAAACGTTGGAATTTTGTGAGTTCTTGTCCTTGAGATGAATGAGTTTGTCTTCCTTCTAATAATCCTTCAAAAATATTCAATATTTCTGGATGTCCTAAGTTTCCTAATGCTCGTATGTAAACTAAAGTCTTTTGATTATCCCCTTCGGCTACTGATATTTTCAACTGTGATTGCAAATATTTGCTTAATCGCCCAAAAGCTGCTACTGGATAGTATCTTGTGGATGAGTGATTGTTGACTTGTGCACGGTTTAAAAGGAGCGTCAATGAAAACAATGCTGTTGTGTTAACATGTGGTTGTTTTGTCACAATTGAGCTTGTAGCAAGATTCTATAAGAAGTAAAATAATTTAACAACAGAAATAAAATAATTTAACAATAAAATTTTATGGCAAATTCTTACCATGAATTCTTCCATTAATTCTTCTGTTGGATTACGAATTGTGTTTGGTAATGAAGCAATAACTTGAGCTGCTTGTTCTCCAGATAATTCTCCACTGACAATCCATTTTTTGATCAAAACAAATGCTGGGCCTGTGCCTGCTTGTGTAACAGCATCTCGGAATACTTTCCATTCAACATTGTTTTCTTTGGAATCTTGTCTTTGTTGATGACTTTGTTGTTTTCCTTGATTGGAACCAATATGTTGATCGACTTGCTGAATTTGTTTTGAACTCATCGTACGAATCATACGGGTTAATATTGTGAATTTTTCCAGTGTACCTTGTGATGGGATTAAACTTGGTGTTTGTAAATCTTCTGCTATTTCTTGGGCCAGTTTTACAGATCGACGAACGGTGTCAATTTTTTCTGAGTTTTGAATTGAACTGCCTTTGTATCCAACGAAAAACTCGAGTAATGGAGTCTCAGGAGCGTCATCCATTGTTGGTTTTTTCTGATAATATTCTTCACTTGAATCATATGAATCAGATTCTGAGCTTGAGCTAGAGTCGGATGAATCTGAGCTACTTGAAGATGATGATGAAGAACTGCTTGACAAAAGCGTATTTATATTTTTGTTTGATTGAGCGCTGCTATCTTCACTTGATGACGAAGATGATGAACTTGAAGAAGGACTCTGATTTAGTTTGTTTTGTTGGTATTTTTCGTTTTGTTTATCTTGTCTTTCTTGTTTTTTAACTAATACGTTTCGTCGAGATCTTGATTTTTTTTCCTGGTTCTGCTTTTTATTTTCATTTTGCTGTTTTTGGGCATATTTTGGTTGATCTTCCTCAGAAGATGATGAAGATGATGACGATTCGCTATCTTGGTTTGGTTCTGACGAGGAACTGCTTGAATCAGATGAAGATGATGAGGACGATGATGATGATTGATCATTCGATTCTCGAATTTCGTTCTTTGGATCAGATGGTAAGTTATAACGATACACAAGTGTATTTACTTGGATGGGATTCCCTGGTTTTTCACTTTTTGAGCTCAATTTTTCAACAGATTGTAAAGTTAAATTAACTTGACTTACAACCATTGCTTTTTGATTATTATATAGATTTGGACTAACAATAACTTTGTTGACTGTTTCAGACGATTGTATTGTATAATCATTTAGTGGACCAGAAATGTAGACACGGCTGATTCCGGATTTCTATAAAAACAAACAACAAAAGGTAAGGGATTTTAAGACTGTTAAAATTAATCAATATAGCTTACTGCAAAGAATCCTCCCATTTGATTTGTATTTGGTTTCCATTCATTCATTCCATTGATACCAAAGTGATATCCCATTCTTTGTTCACAGTTTGAATAGTTCTTTGTTTTCACAATTTCGAAATAATCTTGAGCTCCATTCAATTGAGGCATTGGGTACCAGTTCGATTGTGTCTTAGCAATGCTCTTTTGAATTGGTAAGATTTCATAAAGTGTTTCACATTCCCCAGTTACAGTTTCTTCCATTGTTTTGTAAACGGGATCGACAGGATTTTTACGAGGTGATTCTGTGTATCTACATTTAATTAAATTTCGTCCTTGTGCATCAACTTGAATTTGACTCAATATTCCTTTGAATAAATTTAACTCATTGTTTGGAACTGACTTATCGAAAACCATTGACTCGATAACTCCATTTTTAGTTTGGATTAAAAATGGTTGTTGATTCAGACCCATAGGCTTGAACTTTAGTTGATCTTCTGGAATTTTGGAGTCCCAGTTTTCTAGCTGTCCATGAAATTGTGCTTGTTGGGATTCAATAACGGATCCAACCAATTCATTATCAGTATTGGCACGAATCATTAAAAGTGCTTTTGTCACGACTCCAGACCATTGGTTTTGTAGTTCGTGAAAACCAGTCAATGTTCGGGTCCGAACATGGTATGCGTATTGATGATTTGCATCCCATGGTCCTGAGCACGATGCTAATCCTCCAAAAACTGTTCAAAATAAAATTTTAGATTTATTAATGTCTTATTCATCTTATTCCAAAATATTCGAATCTTACCAAGGAACGTGAAAATAATTCGCGTCCACATTTTCTTAAACTGTTATTTTAATTTTAAAAAACAAACTTATAAGAAAATTAAACTATTAATCAAATAATCAAATGAAACTGATAGTTTTCCAAACGAAAATCAAACTATTTATAGTATTTTTTTGTTATTACAAGTCGTTCAAGTTTATTAATCCGTTGATTTAGCACGTGGAAATTCAAAACAATGTATTAATTTTTATTTCAATTACTGTAAAGATAACCTATAGGTTACACATATATATACGTGAACTCATTCTTGCTTTCTAAGCATGCGAACAATATATATTCTAAGTGTTTTTGCAACATTTGTAGTTTTAAGATTTTTAGAAAGAGACTTGTGTGACGAAAGTCTTAAACTAAATTTATTTGCTTATTGTGCTTAAAAAATTTAAAGTTCAAATTATTTCTACGTTATCAGTCAGTTTAATTATTTTGAAAAGTTTAATAAGTCGTTCATATATTTTAACAAAATTCGGCAATATGTAATTTGAACAATTTTTTGAAGTAACGTCAGCTTTGATTTTAATTTAACATTTCCAGCTTAATGGCTGCCGTTCTCAACCATTGACGCTACTACCATAAAATCTGCTCATTGAAGGGAAAAAGCTTTTGCCAAATTACGAAAATATTGTTATTGTTGTGTTCTGGTGACAGAGATGCTTGATCGGACGACGCTCTTCAATTTTTTTCCATGTATCATCATTAATCCATGGTTGCCGGGATTTTTCTTAGTATTCAAGTAGATCTGTAGAATTTTTGATATAAGCTTCCTCAATTTATGTCCATTTTTGATCGATACGGTTAGTTTACGGTTAGTTTCATTATCTGACAGATTGAGCGGTTGTGCTGGAGCGATTCTTTGAAGATGTTATTTGCATTTTGGTCGCTTAATCTATATATTGGTGTTGAATTTTCTCTGATATGGCTTGATGTGTTACAGCCAGCTGGTTTGATTTAGAACGTTGCAATTATCAGTTAGTGGTCGTTGTGAATGTCTGTTCCTCCATTTGCTCTGATATTTTGTAAGGAGGATATAGAAACTCCAGATTTACCAGTACTTGATTGATTGGATTCTTGGTTCTTCTATTCTGGCGATGTGCAAGTGTATTTATGCTTTTTTATGTAGAAAGTTAGAAAGTCATGTCCCCATTACGTGTTGATTCTATTCCATCTCTGCAAATGACTGACGTCATTGTCGGTTCCAATTTTGACACTAAAATTACCTTGTATACTATTTTAATGTTATTTTTTTGTGCACTCGCTATTGTTGCTTGAAGCTGTTAGTAGAATTCATCTTTTGTTGCATAATCTGTTACTTCAGTAGGTGCCTAGCACTATATGATACTTTTATTTCTGATTATTTATTGGAATCTTGCTACCATTATCTTGCTACTGATATGGGTTCCATTCGAGAGGTGCTATCTTTTCGTTGAGTGTTGTTAATATTGCTACGCCTTGTTCATCTGTATGGCACTTTTCAGAGAATATCTTGTAATTTCCTTTAATTGTTGTTAAATCTCCGCTATTTTTCCATCTTACTTCACTGAGACCTAATATGTCGATGTTATATTATTTCATTGCTCAATTTGTACAAGGCTCGATGATGATTATAAACGTTTCTTTAATCGTTGCCATTTCAGTCTACGTGGTGACTGGTCCATTGAATCCTACTTGATAAGGAACACTTTCATACCGGTGGGAGTTCTTCTAGCTTGAACTATGTTTAAGTATAAACCATTTACATTGTTACTTATTTCATTATAAGCGATATTATCGTCTGTAACCACTTCTTCATCTACCTAGCTCCCACATATTCTGTCTATAATTTTTTTATGTTTTGTTCCGAGATGAACGACATTACAATAAGTAGCTATTTATATAAAATCTATCTACAACAGCCTTCAATTATTTATTATATCGGTAATACGAAATTGCTGAAAGTAACATTTTAAATACATATATTATACCTTACTTACAGTATCACAAAACAATTATTTATGTTTTTAAATCTTTCGCAATGTTTTACATACATACGCAACTCAAAACAATACAATTATTCAGTTTTTGAAAGTATAATCAGCTGATCATGGCCACCAAGATTTTTTCTGTCAAAGGGTTTTTAACAAAAGCTTATTTACCACGGATACACAGAAACACGGTTGGCATGTGTGGTTCTAACGAAATCTTATTTACAACTGGTGCACCTATACACGAATAAACGGTTGAAATATGACGGGTACGCGGTTGAAAATAAATCCCATAAAGCCGTGTCTTTAGTAAAATTCCGTAAACCTGAGTACCCGTGTATGGTTAGTACCCGTGTACCCAAATTTGTATCGGTAGTTTCCGTATACCTGTGTACCCGTGTAGTAATTTCCGTTTACCCGTAAAAGTATCGGTAATTGTTCGTTACCTGTCTACCTGTTTAGTAATTTCCTTATACTCGAGTATGCATCTGTATTTCATTCGGTAGTGTTTCATAACTAAACGATCTCTCTAATAAGAGTAAAGTTCTATAATAAAACAATTTGTTATATATTAATAAAAGTTGATAATAAAAAATGAAATTTTAATTTTAATTTTAAAAATAAAATATAGGTGACTTAAGTTGTAAGTTCTGTAAAGGTTAATATATTTAAATTTAAATAATTAATCTCCAAGAACATTAACGCTTCCTTTGGGGTCACCATTGATGATGTTGTGACTTGTAAATTGCACTAATAATACACATCCTATGAATTTATACAATAGTACTGTCAAGAAAATTCAATGCAAATAAATCTTCATTCAAAATGAATAAAATTTCTATAAAAAAAAATTATATCTAACTGACGATTGAGAAATTCAACTTAAGTAAGAAATCTGATGATGAAATTTTAACTCAGAAATATCATCACCTTGGTGGTTAATAGTGGTTAAACGTGTCTGCCAAAGGAATTGAACTCGTTTTGTGGCACTGATGAGGTACTTACGATTTCGAATCCCAACCGAAACACGTAAAGGAGAAAAACAGAGTTTTTTCTGAGATATTTCCAACGATACCTTTGAATTGGAAAAAGTCAAATTAATTCCTAAGCAACTTGAGGTTAATTGCTCACAATCATCCTGAATAAACTAATAATATTGTTAAACACACTGTCTATTTCTTTTATAAAACCAATTTATTTATTTGTTTAATTACGAAGTTAATTATAATTGTTTAATTAACTGGTACACAATTTCGTTCTAGATTGTTCTAACGAGCACCCTTATCTATATTTTATTTCACAATTTTTACACGAACTTTGGAGTTATAACAACAATTAAACAATACCGCGAAATAAAATAAAGATTTATAAGGGTGCTCGAAATATTATTATTATTTCAGTTTACATGTCCCCTAACATCATCAGGTCATTGAATCTAGTTTTGTACAGAAGTGTGTGTGAAAAAAAAAATAAGTAAATTTGCAAAAAATGCTGCATTATAGTGCTGATTCGCGTCATATCTCCAATGCTTATGCGTTCTGAAAAATATGCAAACAACAGATACGTGGAGCTCAAGCATATTTTGAATGCGATAGCTGCGTACCCTGACAAAAATTCTTGTAAGAATTTTTGTTGGGATCTTACATGAACTTTAAAAGATCCTATGTGAATCTTGAATGACCTTGTAAACTTCTTGTCCCAATTATCTACAAGAAATGATCAATATCATGTAAGTTTCAACCCTGGCAAAAATTCTTGTAGCAATTTTTGTAAACATCTTACGTAAATCTTGCATGATCTTGTAAAGACCTTGAAAAGATCCTATGTAAATTTTGTATGATCTTGTATGATCTTGTAAACTTCTTGTCCCAATTCTCTTCAAGAAATAATCATGATCATATAAGTTCCCATATAATTTTCCTACAAGAATTTTTGCCATGGTTATCATCCACACTGCAAAAAAAAATATTGCAACGCGTATTGCACAACTTCCTACTCAATCTATTTGGTTTTGTTGTGAAGAATGTGGGTCAAACGAAGCTGATGTACATGAGACTAAACGACATAATTGCAAAAAATTGCGAATTTCGAAAAAAATGATAAACTTTGAACTGCTTAATCTCGGAAACTATTGGATCTCCAGAGACAGTTCTAGTAACATATTGTAAAATTTAATCTACTTTAAAACCGTCTTTCCTAAAAAAGCATAAAGAAAAAACTAGTCCTTTAGGGTTATAATCGCTAAAATTTGAAAAAGTAACGATTTTTTCGCGGTTTTTTAGATTTTTGACAAAGTTGCGTTCGGCGCTCGAGGTCAAAAACTTGGATTATTCATTAGGCCAACATCATAAACAAACAAGTCTGCAAAAAATCAGAACTACCGGATTTGACGCATACTGTGATGTATAAAGTTACTGGACTATAAACCTTGAAAATTCGTATTGAAATACATACTTTTACTAATAGTGTTATCCAAGTTTGATATACGCTTTAAAATTTTCAAAGCGGCTAGATCTTTAATATCTCGATGAAATGATGAATATCTCGATGCTTCGCTACGCTTATAAATAAAGTTTTTGCGTAGACATTTTGCTGACGTAAATTTATTTATTTATAAATTTTCAAGTAAGCTTATTTGATTTCTAACTTATTTGATCGCTAATTTTTCATATATCCGAACTGATCAACTTGAGTTCTGATTATTTTTCATTCATATATTTAAAAAGAAAAATTAAATATTATATGCTAGCATTTCTCATTACCACTTTTTGAAATCATTGCTTCTACGTCAACAAAATGTCTACGCAAAAACTTTATTTATAAGCGTAGCGAAGCACGTCGGGCCCTCCTAGTAACTATTATCAAGAGATGCACCACGTACATCAACACTCATACTATTATCACGTCGACGATACAAAGGATAACCATTCACAGATTCTTTAGTATTTTCAGAAAAAGGTTTTGGAAAATTTTTACTATATTTACCATCTCTCATACAAACAGGATTTAGAGCACCACATCATATGACGTTTCACATATTCATGTAATTTAGGAAAAAGAATGAAATCAGAGAATTCAGTACATACAAATTTATGAATCATTTCATTTTCATCAATTCTAATCATCATCAATTCTTTTCATCGATTCTTCAAATCTCACGCATAAGAAAAACCTCACATACATTGGCATTTCTAAAAATTAAAATGAAGAACAGAACATAATTATTCACATGCATTCACGTCAGTGTACATAAGAAAACTAAAATATAAAATACAACCAGCATTGCATCATTTGACAAATTTAACAAACACATCAGCAGTAACATTCTCAGGTCTTTCACAAAATTCATGCATTGATTTAAAAGAACGAACAAATCTCACGCATAAGAAAAACTTCACATACATTGGCATTTCCAAAAATTAAAATGAAGAACAGAACAAAATTATTCACATGCATGCACGTCAGTGTACATAAGAAAACTAAAATATAAAATACAACCAGCATTGCATCATCTGACAAATTTAACAAACACATCAGCAGTAACATTCTCAGGTCTTTCACAAAATTCATGCATTGATTTAAAAGAACGAACAAATCTCACGCATAAGAAAAACTTCACATACATTGGCATTTCTAAAAATTAAAATGAAGAACAGAACAAAATTATTCACATGCATTCACGTCAGTGTACATAAGAAAACTAAAAAATAAAATACAACTTGTAAATACACTGAAATTTGATTAGACTATTTTTACTAATATACTACGCATACGATACGTTTATTACTACCCACTACCAAAGAATATATAAAAAAGAAAATATAAAAAATAAATTTCATCATTCATAAAATCAACAATCAATCAATCAATCATTATATGCGTAATCATTATTACGCATATAATCTCTTTTATTCCGACGACTCGATCTAACCTTCCATGTACGAAGACATAAGAAGACTAAAATGAAATTCCATCTACCAAAGAATATATAAAAATTAAAATATAAAAAAATCAAATAAATTTTTAAGTTTTAAATTTAATTTCGTTTTTGTATGTATGTAAACTTATAATGCATATGTATATAAAAAGTTTTTCGTATATAATAACTTTTTTATTTATGGTCCGAAAAATTCCCAAAAATCTCTAAAACCTAAGTTACAGAAATATCAGTTAGCACTGAAAATTTGAAATCAATTAAAATTCGAATAAAAAAGCCTTAGGCTCCACAAAATTTTTCGTTAGCGTATTAATATATAAGAAGATTAAAAAATCTTCGTATTCATCAAAGAGTTTATAATGTGTAACATATATTCCTTTAAAGTTCAAATCGATCTGTAAAATATAAATCACAAATTGTATTGGAAAAATAATGCAATGTAGAATAGTCAAATAGAGTCAAAATTTTTTTATTTTTACCAATTTAAATCCGTATGATTCTTTATATTGTGGCCATTCTTCAAAACAATCTGCAGTACTTTTAAACATTTTTATTTGTTGTAGGCGATGAGATGTCGTACAGCTCCAATGATTTAATAATTCTGGTTCGGTTAACACTTCATATTTTATGGCTCTTAGGTGTATATCTAACGTCGCGACAATGGGTAATTCAATTTTTTTGGTGACATTTGCATTCTCAGCACTCAGCAGTCATTTTATCCTCGTTTTTGTTTATTTGATATTGCAGGCCACTAGTTTTATACAATTTTTTTTTGTTATGATATTTACAACAAAGGCGCCCTAGAGGAGCACGATTCTTACGTTTTTGATAATAAACGGTCTATTGTAATAAACAAAAAATAGAATTAAAAACGGTAATAAACAAATGTTGAATAGTTTATTTGTTCTTCTGTTGGAAATAGTTGAACTATTTCCTCAGAAATTGCTTCACAATCATCTGTTATAAATGGAAGTTTATTTTTGAAAAAATAGTCAATAATGATCTCTACCAACAAACGACGATTTGATTCGTTTAACTCGTTGCGTACTTTGTAATGTGTCTTCAACATTTGTCCTTGCATATCGGTAGAGAGTAATTCATCAAGGTTAAATTTTAATCCAAATTGATATGATTCTCTCGTAAACTTATGTTTGACAAATATGTAGAAACTGTAGATGTTGATGCTGTTGGATTATTACCAGTTAATCCCTGATTGGTTTGCCATTGGTAGAGTTCAGGTTCAAAGTCGATTTGGTCACCAAAAGGAAACCCAGCGAGAAGTTTTTCGATTTGATGAAATTTAAGTCGGTTTAATTGACAAATATAAACCATTTCGTCTGAAATAAAATATGATTTAGGGCTTAATTGATACAAAATATAAATAGTTAGAAAGTTAGTTAAAGAAACTTACTGTTCAAATGTGAATACCAATGAGATAAATTCCACTGTTCCAATAAATTTTGTAGCTCTAATAGCTGGCTGCTCATTTCAAGTTCATGAAATGTTAAATTTGATGTTGCCACATTAGTTTCATCACTCAAATAATTTATTTGTTCGATAGGTAGATTTGGTTGAGGCTCAAATAAATCCATATACGTATTAGCCATGTTATATAAATATTCGATCGTTATGCTAAGTAAATGTTTAAGTACATCATATTATCTTATCGTTTATGTTATTCACAAAAATTTAAAATATGTATTTTAATATTAATTTACAATTTAAAATTATTATATACTATATTTTCGGAAAGTAAGCTTAAATTTTATTGTAAAAATTAAATACTATTCTTAATTTTGCATTGCTGAAACTTATATAATTGGTTGAGTCTTACTTTAAGTAAACCATTTGAAAGTTTGATATCTCAATTGGAGGACCACATAGTTTATCAATTTCAATTATTTTTAAGTTTTCAGGATCATTTTTACACAGTAACTTCTGTAGTGTAAACTATATTGTTCAATTTGGATTTTGGTGCATACGACTTTAACCTCGGTTAAATTAACAATTACTAGCTCAACAATTTTGTTGATGCTTACTAAATCGTCAACATTCTTATCAGTTGTCAGACAGTAACCGCTTTTTAACTGTATACCGTCATATGTAATATAACAAAAGTAATATAAGGAAGAAGTATTAAGAAAGTTGGAAATGTATTCCATGTATTTACTGTCTACAATATTTGCTTTTTCATAACAAAAAGGTTCAATTAATAATCCATTGAAAATAGAACTAGCAAATTTTAGTTGAAATTTTTTTGGCTAACGTGAAGGATACTTGTTTTCTGGAGGCCGTTGAGTTAGCGTACAGTTTAAATTCTCTATGTTTTCCTTCAAACCTTATACTCCAAAAATGCCGTGTCGGCCCAGATTGTTCTATTATATTCGGATAGTGTGTTAGAATGTAAAACTTTGGCTTTAAAGTATCATCAAAAAGTTGTTGATAATCCATATTACATGTTACAATCATTATTACATGTTTCTTAACTTTTTATTTTAAAAGTAAGATGTCTATATTTGAAAGCTCATAGCTTAATAAAATATCATTTAAGTCAATAAGATTTAATAGAAACTTTCATATTTCATCATTTTCTGGAATCTTATCACCATCCATCAGGGGTAGAAAATTAAGAAACATCATCATTTCCCGAGCGCACATTTTCAAATGGAAATTCTTAATGTGCTTTTGCGATATTGGTGATGACATATTCTTACTTTCCAAATAACCTTACTTTCCATAGACAATATGGATTTCGAAAAGGAAGAGCGACGGGAGATTTGCTGTCTTTTGTCAGTCATATCTGGAACAAGTCGCTTGAAAACTTTGGAGAAACATTCGGTGTTGCTCTTGATATTTCCAAGGCATTAGACAAAGTTTGGCATAACAACCTAATATGCAAATTGAGATCCTATGGTTTAGACGAGCAGCTTATATCTTGGACACAGAGCTTTATATCTGATCGAAAATTTCGGGTCAATGTTGACGGTGTATCATCGAATACTTTTTCAACTAATGCAGGAGTTCCTCAGGGTTCCGCTTTGTCACCAACTCTTTTTCTTATCTATATTAATGATTTGTTGGACTCAACGGTTCATCCTATACATAGTTTTGCCGATGATAGCACGCTTCATGCGTCTCATGAAGCACCTAAATTATATACACCCTTAGCGCTTAGTGAGTGTAGGTCAAAATTGATAGATTCCCTTAACAATGATCTTAAAACAATTATGGATTGGGGTATTGCTAACAGTGTTGAATTCAATACAAGCAAAACACAGGTTTGTCATTTTTCTAGGATAACGACACCCAATCCTTTTCCATTAACGTTTGGCCCCAAAAATCTTTTAGAGAATGAGTCTGTCAGACTTCTAGGAGTTGAGATTGAAAATAATATGAAGTGGAATTCTCATATTTTTAATCTGGCTAAGAATGCTGTTCAAAAGTTAGGTTTTTTTGGGGCGATGTCGTAAGTTTTTCGATAGCGAACAACTTCTTTTAGTTTATAAATCTTTTATACGTCCCTGCATGGAATACTGTTCTCACATATGGGGTGGAGCTTACTTGAGTAGTCTCAACTGCCTTGATTCTGTACAGCGTAGAGCTATTAAACTCATTGGTAACCCAAGTCTTACTAACGGTCTTGATTCCTTGCAGCACAGAAGAAATGTTGCTGATTTGACTATATTTTATAAATATATTATGGATGAACGAGCTTCTGAAGGGATCAAATCGATTTTACCTAAATCAGCAAACCTTTCGCGTCACACCAGAGCAAACGTAGCAGCGCATCCCTTTACAGTTCAAATAATTAGGTGTAGAACTGTAGCCTTCCAACGTGACTTTTTCCACAGAGTCTCTCATCGTTGGAATGCCTTACCTTCCTGGGTTTTCCCTGATGAATTTAATCCTCAAGGCTTTAAAGTTAACGTTCATAAATTTCTCAGAGAATCCTAATTTGCATTCCATTCTTATCCCTAGTTGGCATGGTATCTTCGGATATTCAGAGACGTTAATTTATAATTTATTATAATTAACACTAAACATGCCTAATTTTGAATAAAAAAAAAAAAAAAACGTAATTGAAACTTTGTTTTTGCAAGCTCAAAAATTCAAGAGAAATATATTCTTATGAACATTGATAAATTGAT
Organism: Diogma glabrata; assembly: GCA_963693315.1. Taxonomy (NCBI): domain Eukaryota; kingdom Metazoa; phylum Arthropoda; class Insecta; order Diptera; family Cylindrotomidae; genus Diogma; species Diogma glabrata. Next base: position 7,886,444 of record OY856189.1, on the reverse strand, counting down.
GAAGCAATCGACAGCGAAATTAGTTGTAACATGAAAAGTCGTAATTTGGTTGAACACAGATTCTCGATGAATGCCGGTTGAACTCGGGTCATTGGCTTGGACATCATCCTTGTAACTGTTGGTATTTCGTAAGCTACTAATATTTTCTAATCTAAGCTTTTGCGTACTTGTTTTATTTTCCCTACAAATTCTACAAAAGTAATTAGCTCAGAATGATCTGTTAAAATCTAAAACTGAATTTAAACCAAGATTGTCTCCTAAAATTAGCCCTAATATAAATCTAACCTGTTTAGTGCCTTCACTCGTTTCAATATTTAAGTCATTTTCTTCTAAATGTTTTAATTCATTTACTAATTCTTTCAATGCCTTACAATTGCCATACTTTCTCAAGTCTGTAGCTTTGATAGATGCTGCAAGATAAATGTTATCTAGTATTGCAGAGTTATTAGTAATCGGAAATGAATAGTAAAAGTTTGCTACTGATTTATCTTTCGAATGTGAACCCAAAGGATTGTTGATTTCAAATTCATCAACATACAAAAAATACGGAATAAGAAAACTGTTTGGATATGCCTTCTTTTTTTCTTGCCATAATTTCCCTTGAGCGAAATTTGATATTTTAACAGAAGATTTTGAAAGAACATCGATGTTATTCAAACAATCAAATAAATAATCATTCTGCTCAAAAACTTTACGAAACTGAAATTTAAGGGGTAGAAGTGTACCCATGGAGTGTAATTCATCGATTTTTGGCTCTCCTTTTAGGTAGATTTCATATAAAAATCTATTTTATATACTTCTGTTATTTCTTTTTTTTTTTTTTTTTTATAGTTCAAGCTAATCACTTAGGTTATTGACCTATAATGCTTTATGCACGTGTTAGCGATTGGAAAGGAAAGTTTAAAGGTTGGTATTTAGGGATTTGGGATAGGATTGGAGCGATAGTGTTGATGTACTGCTGATTTAAAAGCTTGAGGATTGTATGTAGCAGGGAAAACATTTTTTGGTAATCGATTCCACCAGTATACCGAACGTGGAAGAAAGGTGTTATTATAGCTAGATGTTCTCACATATGAGGCCTCCAAGGTTTGCTTATGGGAATGCAACGATTGTCTTGTGGCTCGTGACGATTTGCGTAATGGTGGTATTTAATCATTAACATCTTTAGAGCATTTACCGTAGTAGTATCTGTAGAATAGTGTAAGAGCTCCAACCACTCTTCTATGATGGAGAGAATCCATACCCGATGTTATCATTGGATCATCAATCAGTTTTAAAGCACGTCTGTGGACTCTGTCTACAAAATTTAAAGAGGTTTCTGGTGCTGCAGCCCATATATGGGAGTCGAATTCAAGGATTGGTCGTATATATGCCTTATAGATCGTAGCAATTTCAGATGGAGAGAAAAAGGTTTTACAGCGACGCAGGAAACCAAGTCGTTGGGATCCCAATTTTGCAACAGAAAGAATATGATCATGCCATTTTAGTTTGTGATTGATATTAGTACCCAACAGCTTAAGCGTAGGCGAGTTTATTATTGGTTGGCTGGAAAACGTTGCATTTCAGCTATATAGCGAGGTTTTATGAGACAAAACACACGACTTCGTCTTCGTAGCATTAAATGTCACAAGATTCCGTTCACCCCAATCCAGGATTAATTCAAGATCTACATCCAAGGATTCAACCATATTTCTACGATGAAAATTGGTGGTTAGACTAGATGGCTGTTTTTTTAAATGAATAGGAATGGAAGATAGTACTGTCGTCGGCAAAGCTATATATTGTTGGTGGTGATAGATAACAAATCGTTGATAAAAATCAGAAAAAGGGTTGGTGATAGAACCGAACCCTGGGGAACACCGGCTTGGATTGGGAATTTATCCGACATGGCACCATCCAGCACTACTCTGATAGATCTTTGGGATAAAAAATCTTCAAACCAACAGATCAAGGTCTTACAGACTCCAAATGAAATTAATTTATTGTTAAGGGCCCGATGCCAAACTCTGTCAAACGCCTTGGATATGTCAAGGGAAATAACATGAGACTCACCAAAGTTATGAATTGTTTTACCCCATTTCTCCGTGAGGACTGTCATGATGTCACCAGTAGACCGTGTCTTACGAAATCCATATTGGCGGTTGTGGAGAAGATTGTTGTTTTCGAGATATGCCATTAGTTTATAATTAATAATTTTTTCCATAACTTTAGCAAGTATCGAAGTTAATGCAATGGGACGATAGTTTGATGGGTCAGACTTGTTGCCCTTTTTCGGAACTGGTTGAACATTAGTCAGCTTCCACATTGATGGGTAAAGACCCGATCTTAAGGACAAATGAAAAAGACTAATAAGTGAGTAGACCAGGGTATCCGCGCAACGTTTTAATACAATAGGTGGTATACCGTCCGGATCAGCAGATTTGCTAAGATCTAGATTAAGCAATGTTGACCGTAAAGTTCTTGGACGAAAGTAAATTTTGTTCATTGATGATTGGATAGGTGGAATGTTAGGCGGATTTATACCGCAATCATCGACCACAGAGTTAGCAGCAAAACTTGCCGCAAGTAGATCTGCCTTCGCTTTGATTTCCATTACAGGGTTTCCTTGGTTATCCATCAATGGTGGAATAGAAGATTTGATAAAGTTATTAATTGTAAACTGGGTAAGAGGTTTGATTGTATCAATAGATTCTAAATATTTGTTAAATTTGTATTCTGTATCGAAGTTACTAAACGGATTTTTAGAAAATTTTACCAGTTTTTCAAATTCAACTCATTCCAGCAGTTTGACATTGACTTATAGAACGTAAAATAGGTTTTAAAATTATATTTTGAACTGCTTTTTGAATTTCCAGCACATCTTTCTTATTTATGTTATTTCTATTGAAGATTTAAAAGGAATGAATGTACATGCCTTATTTTCAATAATTTTAATAGTGTCATTATAACTAAATATATTTTGTGCCGCTTCACTATCATTTTTAGCAAACGCATTGCTTTCATTATGTGAATTTGGAAACGAAAATGAATGTGATGTAAAAGGTTCAAAGCAAGGTTTCTCTACATCAGAATCTGGTTTAGATTCTTTAAAATGCTTGACTAAAGGGTGTTTTCTAAAAGAGCGAACGTTTTGGAAAGAGCATGAACAGTGTTTTTTACAACAGCGGTAAGTATCATATGTTTTTAGCTTATGAATTTTGAAATAACGAGATATCAAATCTCTCAAAATAACAAATTGTTTTAAGCACAAGAGACATCTCATTTTATATATCAATCGAAAACCAACCTGTCTTAACTATAGATAAATAATACATAAGATTAACTAAGATTGTTGAAATTCAAATATCTCCTTTAGATTTAATTCAATCTTCTATTTTTTAAATTGTGTTAAAGGGCCGTGTTTTGTGTTTTATAACAAGCCATGTTTCGAGGGTGTTCTTATAATGAAATTACTTTAAGTAAACAATATTTTAAAATTTAATTAGGATTAATAATGTTTTTTGATTTCTATTACAAGTTTATAAAATTTTAACTTACCAAACTTATGTGATTTTAAAATTTTTCACCAATTAATTTAACTACACAATACACAGGCGCTCCAAAAAACTATTAACAACACTTGTTTAAATAAATATACAAAAACACTTGCACAAACAAACATACAACCTTCGGGATCAATTAGCAAAATTAAACTATAACCCATATTGAATATCACAAAAAAAACGAGTTTAAATACCCAGGTTAGAAATACCAAGGCTTATCGAATGGGCCTAGCTTGGCCCAAGCTTGGAAAACTAAGAAATGAGTATTAAGGAATGGCCAAGTCTCAGTCTGATACACTTTGTCATACTAAGCCAATGGTTAAAATAAATAAATATGTTTATCATTTGACTACTATATTTAGTTTTGGGCCAAGCTTGGTCCAATGTTGAAACAAACTTATTGTAGGGGGAAGTGGGGATGGTATAAACAGTTTGTACTTAAAGCTCAATAACTTTAAAAAACATTTTTACTTAAAAACTGTTTCATTGTAAAATTTCATATCTTTACTACATAAAACTATTTTTTTTAATTACGTAACTAAGCATTAAGTATAAAATTTTGAATTTCAAAAAATTTATGTTTCTCGTTTAAAGTATCCCCACTGGAGGGGCACTTATAAACAATGAGCATTTTTGTATGGGGCACATATAAACACCCAAAAAACACCAACCAATTTTTTTCCAGACCTCCTTTAAATGTGTGGAAAGAAGTTGTGGAAAGAGTAACATATATAAAATTAGAGAAAAACTTAATATGGTTTGCACTTTTACACTACATTAGACTAGTGAATAATGCGTAACATAATAAAATGAATCTTGGTTCAGTCTAGGCATTTACAACTGGCCCAGACTGAAACCAAAGTTCACTAGTGAAGGCTTGGCTCACCAATACTGAGCCAGTATTGGTTCGTTGCTTAATATTGGCAGCTCCTACCCGAGGCAAACATAAATCATGCAATTCAATTCATAAACGGTCCAAGCCGGTCCAAATATCCATTTTATAATTTAATTCTTTTAAATTTTTATTAACATCTTTGTCATAAGAAGTTAATTAATTTGTTAGATAAATTACTTTGATTTACTTTTATTGTTTTTTGAACAACTTTACATGCATTAAATAAAAAATTAAAAATATATGAATTCGATTTATTTATTTTAGAATTGGCCCAGTATTGTTTTTAAATATTGTTCCAATGTGTAAAAATAATAATGGCACATGGTTATTAATCATGGTTGAAACAATCAACAACAACCAAGTTTATTGTAAAGCTTAACCCAACATTGTTCGACCTTAAAACAAGCTTGGCTCAATGTAAAAACAATCCTCTCTGCTTACCTGGGTAACGCTATTACATTTTATTTTTTTTAGTAAATAAATCTTATATATTAGTACGTTAAAAAAAACTTTCTGTAGATTAAGGCTTTTTTATTCGAATTTTGATTAATTTCAAATTTTCAGTGCTAACTGATATTTCTGTAACTTAGGTTTTAAAGATTTTTGGGATTTTTCGGATCTTAAATAATAAAGTTATTACTATACGAAAAACTTTTTAAATACATATGCATTATAAGTTTACATACATACAAAAACGAAATTAAATTTAAAACTTAAAAATTTATTTTATTTTTTAATATTTTCTTTTTTATATATTCTTTGGTAGTGGGTAGTAATAAACGTATTATTTTTCTGTGTTTTTAAATTTCATATCTTAAAGTTTATCGTATTCGAAGAGTTATATTTGTTTGTTTTTTTTATGATAAATGAAATGAATGGTAATGTTGTGAATGAAGAAATGAATGATGATTTAGAATTGATTGTGATGAATGATGAAATAGAAATTCCCTTAGTAATTTTGAGAGATTCGCTCAAGTGTGCTTTGAAGGTCATTCCAGGTAACTTTGATTCGTATGTTTGTAGTGCTTTGGATATGAGTGATCGTTTTTGTCATGCCAAACATATAAATTTAAAAGCCTAATATGTTTGAATAAAATATTTCCTGATACATAGTTTAAAATTCATGTGTTTGTTAAATTTGTCAGATGAAGATAGAATTGATTTGACGTGATAATGGTATGTGAGTTTATATTATTTTTCATTGTTTTTTTTATTATCTTATATATTAATATGTACGTTAAAAATAACTTTCTGGAGCCTAAGGCTTTTTAATTCGAATTTTGATTCATTTCAAATTTTCACTGCTAACTGATATTACTGAACTTAGGTTTTAAAGATTTTTGGGATTTTTCGGATCATAAATAAAAAGTTATTCTATACGAAAAACTTTATAAATAAAGTTTTGCGTAGACGTTTTGTTGACGTACAAGCAATGATTTCAAAAAGTGGTAATGAGAAATGCTAGCATACAATTTTTAATTTTTCTTTTTAAATATATGAATGAAAAATAATCAGAACTCTAGTTGATCAGTTCGGATATATGACAAATTAGCGATCAAATAAATTAGAGATCAAATAAGCTTACTTGAAAACTTATTTGATCGCTAATTCGTCAAATATCCGAATTGATCAGCTAGAGTTCTGATTATTTTTCATTCATATATTTAAAAAGAAAAATTAAAAATTATATGCTAGCATTTCTCATTACCACTTTTTGAAATCATTGCTTCTACGTCAACAAAATGTCTACGCAAAAACTTTATTTATAAGCGTAGCGAAGCACGCCGGGCCCTCCTAGTATTTATTAATGGCAACAAAATTATGTTTGAGACAAATAAATCCTTTTTCTTCTCGTTTTATAAACTAAATATTTTGTTGAAGTAACTAAATTTTATTTTTAAACCAAATAAAATAATTTTTAGTTTACAGAAACCTCAATTTAATAATTTTTTTAGTGTTGCTGACAGTACCTTTATTAATGTCCTATAAATAATTTATTTAAAAGTAGAAAACTTTTAAGGAAAACGATTTCTTTTTAACAACTAAATATTTCCACACTCAACAGAACGATTTTTGTTAACATTAACAAATTTTAGTTACTATAACTAAATTTTGCCAAGAAAAGTGCTTTTTTTAAGGATAACACAGGATTTTTTTCAGTGCAGGCTACATTGCAAAACGAAACAACTAGCTGATAGATACGCCAATTTAAAAACAATTCCTGGAACACGAGGATATCACTCATACATTCCTACAAATCATGGATCAATCTTAGCTAGAAATATAACATTGAAATCAGTCCAGTAGTTTTGACTGTAGAGCCATTTCAATACACCAGGGTCGAGCAGTTTTTTGATTTTTCATCACCCTGTATCTTAAGATTGGGTAAAAAAAAACTAAAAACGCAGAAAATTTTTTTTATTGATGTCAATGAATTCCAATACTTAAATATACAATATTAAAAAATTTCCAAAATTACATGTTTTTTGCTGATTTCACCATAAAAGATTGTTTTACTTCGGTCTGAAAGACCTAAGTATTACATTCATGAGCTCAAAGTGAAATTCTTACCCCCACTTTTTTTGACATTTCTCGACGTTTCAGGACCTCCTGATTCTAAAAAAGCAAAAAAAAAAAATGTATGTCTGTCTGTCGGCCGGCCGTCCGGCCGTCATTACCTACGCTGCAGGGAAAACTACTGGAGGGATTTCAAAAATTTTTTTTTCTAAAAATAGGTATACTCAAGGGACAGGTCCGAAAGGACGCTGTGTTCGATAACTGTACCGGAAGTGTGTCAAAAAAATCTTTAAGTGTGTCAAAACAAGGAAATTTGCATATTTTTGGCTTAAAAAACGTTCATTTTAAGTGATTACGAGTAGGAACATTGAATTTGGAGAAAACTTGATGGTCGGGATTGGTATGTGAGATCAAAAACTAGATTATTGCATTATAAGTTTGTCAAAAAAAAGTTGTCAAGTGTGTCAAAAGAAAGATTTTTATTTATTTTTTTACCTAATTTTTTGGAAAAAATATAAAATTAATTGTTTGTTTGAAATGAAGTTTTATTATTATTATTGAGAATTATGGCATTATAAGTTTGTCAAAAAAGTGTTGTCAAGTGTGTCAAAAGAAAGATTTTTATTTTTTTTTTACCCAATTTTTTGGAAATAAAATTGTTTGTTTGAAATGAAATTTTATTATTATTATTGAGAATTATGGCATTATAAGTTTGTCAACAAAATGTTGTCAAGTGTGTCAAAAGATTTTTATTTAGTTTTTTACCCAATTTTTTGGAAAAAATTAAATTGTTTGTTTGAAATGAAATTTTATTATTATTATTGAGAATTATGGCATTATAAGTTTGTCAAAAAATGTTGTCAAGTGTGTCAAAAGAAAGGTTTTTGTTTATTTTTTACCCAATTTTTTTAGAAAAAAATAAAATTATTAGTTCGTATGACAGGATATTTTATTATTATTATAGAGAATTATGGCATTATAAGATTGTCAAAAAATAATGTCAAGTGTGTCAAAAAATGATTTCATTTAATTTTTCAGCCAATATTTTGGGAAAAAAATGTAGCTGTTTTTATGACGTAAATGAAATTGAAAATGAAATTGGACATGGAAATTTTTGAATTTGTTGTAGTTTTTGAAATATTTTTGGAATTTTGAAAAAGTTTGTATTTTTGATTTTGTAATAATTTTTGCAATATTTTTAGAATTTCGGAAAAAGTTTTAATTTTTGATTTTGTAAGAATTTTTGAAATATTTTTAGAATTTTGAAAAATTTTTAATTTTTGATATTATTATAATTTTTGGAATTTTGAAAAAAGTTTGAATTTTCGATTTTGTAATAATTTTTGCAATATGTTTAGAATTTTGGAAAAAGTTTCAATTTTTAAGAATTTTTGAAATATTATTGGAATTTAGAAAATATTTAAATATTTGATTTTATTCTAATATTTGGAATATTTTTGGAATTTTGAAAAAGTTTGATTTTATTTAATTTAACAATATTTTTAGAATTTTGATTATAATTTTCCGGCAACGTATTGATGTTTCGTGTTAGTTTTGTAATAAATTTTTAAACAGAGATAAAAAACTTGTACTTCAACAAAGAGTTATGTTTGATGTACATCGCTGCCCAAAACTAAAAACCATGTCCTCATAAAAGTTTTTTGCCTAAAACTATATCAAAATCCTTAACCCAGACCGAAGTCTTGATATCTCAGAGCTGTGAGATTTCAGCCCCTCCATATTTTTGAAGTTATTTTAACAATAATTTATTAACGTAAATTATTGATTTAATTTAAACTGAGTGTGGAATCAGATACAGTCCCTTCGTTCAACATTCAATAAAAACTCTACTAAGATTGTTCTACAATCTACGTGAATGGTCTTCACAAAAATATAATTTTAATAATAAATCTAAAGATCTAAATTAAACCGTATATTTCATACGACACTCGTCAAGGTCAAAAATATTTTTTTGACAAGTTTCCACTTCAAAGAATATTTGAAATGATGAGTCGATCTCAATATTTTTTCTTGAATCTTTACATTTCCTGCAACCGTGAATTTTTTTCCATTTTTTACTTCTGTACTGTTCTAAGATAAAAGGTGGAAGAGGAATAAATTCTCACATTTTTCAATAGAATTTGAAATCTGTTCTTTCGAAAATTAGAAAAAAAATGGTTTGGATCTGGAAAAAATTACTTTTCATATTACGTCTCATTCGTTTAGGTCAAAAATAATTTTTTCCGAAATTTCTACTTTCAACCACCTTCAAAGAACATTTAAAGTGATGAGCCGATCGCAATCTTCAAAACATTTCCTACAACCTTGAATTATTTCAATTTGTTGCTTCTGTAATGTTCGAAAATAAAGGGGAAGGCAGTATCTTGCGGTAAATGCTAATGGCGAAATAACATTACAAATAATTAAAAATCAATGATATTTTTTTTATTATTTTATTATTGCTTGAGTAATAAATATTAATTTTATAATTCAAATCATTAAAAAAATCTAATTAAAAAGAAATTTTTTAAACTAATAATCCTAAACTAAATCTCATAGTCCTTAAACGAAATAGCGGTTGGTCATGTTGCTTGTTATTCGTTGATATAATAACACGAAAGATTAGGCACAATACTGTGGTACTACAAATTTAATTTTCTTGTTTGATAATTTTGATTTTAAATCAAGATTGATTCCTTGTTCAATTTGTTTCTTATATTCATTGGCATGTGGCTCGTTATTTTTGATACAATGGACATTTACAAAAATTGGTGTTGATTTTTGTGGCTTGCATGATTTTTCACATTGTGGCAATTGACGTACACTGTAGCAGATTTCATTGTTACGTTCAATTATTTGAGTTTGATAGTTTGTTTTGCAGCCATTTTGATTTTGTTGTTTTTGGGTTTGATAATCTTCTTCGGAAGACGATGAAGATGATGATGATGATGATGATGAATCAGAAGATGACGAATCTGATGACGAACTGTCAGATGATGACGATGAGCTATCAGATGGTGTATTGTTTTGATTTTCATACCAACTTTGCTGATTTTGTCTAGCAGTTTGAACATATTCTAACCATTGCCGATGAGTAGGCAGGTTGTGGCATTGTTGATTTCTTGCTTGTTCTTGCAATTGCTTAGCTGGCCCTTGGCATGTTCCATCGTTTAATGCATAGCTTGCACCAAAATATTTTGAATTTTGTAAGATACAGTTTTGTGGTGTTGTGAAATCATCATTTGGTTCACCAGTGAATGTACCACATAAACCACGAACATTGCCACGATAGCTGTTTGAAACTCGGGCTTTAACTCGTGTTCCATCATAGATCAATTGAATTTCATTGTCACGGATGTCAACTTTGAATTCATTACCTGGCAATGCATAAACACGAATCAAAGGTGATTCAGAGTTATCATCATCTTGTTCTGAGAAAATCTCAACAGCTTCTTTATCGGATATTTGATATTCTTTGTTATTAACAGTGACACGTGGTGCCTTCGAGTTACCAGTTGGTTGTAATCGTACTACATAGCTCTCTTGATGTCCGGCTTCAGTTTGTTCCAATAGAATCATAACCTCACGTTGGTTAAAGCTGGAGTCACGGATGAGAACAGCAACTTGTGGTGAATTGTAATCATTGTTTTTATACTGTCTTTGTTGGTTTGATGATCCTTGGTGTTTTCCAAAAAAGTCGCGATTATTGTCAACTGTAACAAACATTGTGTGCCAGCAGTTTTCTAAAATACTTGGGTACGTGGTGTTATCAAGAGTGTTAACTGAATTTTGATCAACGACACAAGTGGCTGAAACAAACAAAAATTGTCTATAAAAACTGTGGACAAAACATAAATTTTTTAAATTTACCTTCACTTTCTTCTTGCTGGAATGCTTCCATAGCAATACGATCAACTACATCATTGTCTGGATGCACAGCAAACACTGCACGTTCCCAACGTCCTACACGCATGTTTTCAAATGATGCACGTAATTGAGGTGCATTCACTGTCAAATTAGCGTTTTGAAGATCTGGTGAGAAATTGGCCATGATGTCTAGTTTGCCTGGATGTCCTGATTGAAGTTCTTCATAGACATTTTCGAAACGGTAGTTTCGTGCCCAACTGTAAATGCTGTAAGCCATATGTTCAAGATTTTTTGGTATTTTATTAAATTCAACATTAAAACTATATTGATCGAAGACATTGGCGTATTGTGTGACGTTTTGACAAGCTGGCAATTGTTGATCACCTCGTTGCATTTGAGCTTTACATAATTTTGCTAATGGCTCTCGTTTGATGTGAGAAATTCTTTCTTGAGATTGTTTCATTTTTCCTTGAATAATCATTTTATTTTCTGATTGATCACATTGTTTTTCACCGTAATTAACGTTTATTTTCCACATGGATTGGGCATTGGTATTAACTGCATTTTCGAAGTTTAATTCTGGGACATTAGATGTCTTACTGTTCACAGTTAAACAAACGTGATATTGTTGATTTGAATTTGATTTACGGTTGTAGTAAAATAGAACTCGTGATTGTTCATCAACTTCACTGTCTGACCATCCAATGGTAGAAATGTACTGGGCGTTTGTTTTGCCGTTATTGTTATTAAATTTAACAGCAACATCTATAACTCGTGACATACTTGATTTGATTCCGTTTGATGAATTATCTAAAAATTGTCGTTGTCTAGATTCACTATCTGGGTTTGTTGAGACTGGATAAGAAAGGTGGTCCATGTTCTTGTTATCGTGTCCTTTACTATCTGAGCGTCTTTGTTGGTTCGATCTGGAATTTGTTTGATTATAGCTCCATGTTAGTTGGACGTTATTGGATTGTGAGTGATGGTCGCTATGTTCTAGTTGAACGAAATAGAATTCATTGGTTTCGCCGTTCCATAACGTTTGGTATGCTGTAATTGGATCATGTTTTTTCAAGTAACTAAACCATTGCCACCAGTTGTTAGCTGGATTTTCGGTCTGAACTCGAAAACGGAATGCCATTCCAGTTTCTTTGGCACCAAATCCTTCGTCGATTTCTTTCAATGCATTTGTATGGATGGTTTGAATATTTTCTTGCTCAGCTAATGTTCTCATATCCAAGATATCTTTTCGGCCTGTAAATGGCCAATTGCTGATATGCAAAAGATTTAAATTATATTCTTTGTTTTCGTTTTCACTGCGATTTCTGTTTCGGTAGTTTTCTTTGTTCTTGCTGCTTTTACTGTTTGATTGATCGTTGTTCAAACGTAGTTGAAGTTTGTATTGATTTTTTTTTAAATCAGCATTCACTTGAACGTCCAATGGAACATTTAATTGGAAATCTTGTTGGAAACCAGCAATATATCTTTGATGATCGTGTAAGGTCATGAAACCAACTTGACCTGTAAGCAATGTGGAATAAACCATGTGGATGGAACCATCAGCAATAACTTGGTCTGGAAGGTAGATTGTTTCCTCATTTTTATTGTATGATTGGGATGGATGTGTTTTTACTTTCAATTCACCATTGACTTGAACCAATGTTGGTGCTTTAACTGAGAATGAAAATATGTTGCCGAACTCTAGTGGAAAACTGAATGTGATTTGTTCTTTATTATAGAATTTGGTGTAGTTGTATTGTTGACCATGTTTCAATGACTCAAGAACATTAGCAACAGATGATGGTATTTGGTTTAAAGTATTTTCATCAAACGAAACAAAGCGTTTTGTTCCTAAAACGGATAACAAGATTTGTCCTTCTAATTCTTCATCGTCGTTATCATTGCTTTTTTGGAAGTTCAATAATTGTTTAATTGCATCAATATTCCATTTATTGTCACGGCTATTTTTGTTTTGGCTTTGATGTGAATGGGAATTCGTGTTGGAACTGGAATCAGATTCTTGCCATTGATTTGATAAAAACTGTTGTAATTGATCAACGCTTGAAACCATTGCTTGATATTCATTGTCTTGGGCTTTATATCCATTGAAACGTTTTCGTACGTTGTAGAATATTGAATTTGGCCATTGGCTATCATCGCTACCGATATATGCCAATTGTTGTTTGTAGCCAATTTTCATTTCATCAACGATATAGGATCGCAAGTTGGCAATAGAATATTGTATGCCATGTTCATCGATATCATCTGGATTTAACATATCAACAGCCGACTGAGCATTTGCTGCTAAGTCTTTGTATCTTGGGTCTTTTAAGTTTGCTGCTGACTTGATGGCTGAGGCAACAACTGATCTTACATGGCGACTTGGCTCAATATGTGTCATTTCAGCCATTCTTTGCAAAACAGCTGCTTCTGGGGTAGATCTTACCAAAAGTATAACAGCTGCACAACGAATTTCATGTGGTTCATAAATATTTTTATAAATTTTAAATAACAACGAACGCCCTAGTTTTGGATAGTTGTAAACTAATTTATCCAAAGCAACGACAATAGATAAACGTTGGAATTTTGTGAGTTCTTGTCCTTGAGATGAATGAGTTTGTCTTCCTTCTAATAATCCTTCAAAAACGTTTAATATTTCTGGATGTCCTGAGTTTCCTAATGCTCGTATGTAAACTAAAGTCTTTTGATTATCTCCTTGGGCTACTGATATTTTCAACTGTGATTGCAAATATGGAATAACTTTACGAACTACGATTTTGTAATTCTTTTTGCTTAATCGCCCAAAAGCTGCAACTGGATAGTATCTTGTGGATGAGTGATTGTTGACTTGTGCACGGTTTAAAAGGAGCGTCAATGAAAACAATGCTGTTGTGTTAACATGTGGTTGTTTTGTCACAATTGAGCTTGTAGCAAGATTCTATAAGAAGTAAAATAATTTAACAACAGAAATAAAATAATTTAACAATAAAATTAAATGGCAAATTCTTACCATGAATTCTTCCATTAATTCTTCTGTTGGATTACGAATTGTGTTTGGTAATGAAGCAATAACTTGTGCTGCCTGTTCTCCAGATAATTCTCCACTGACAATCCATTTTTTGATCAAAACAAATGCTGGGCCTGTGCCTGCTTGTGTAACAGCATCGCGGAATACTTTCCATTCAACATTGTTTTCTTTAGAATCTTGTCGTTGTTGATGACTATGTTGTTTTCCTTGATTGGAACCAATTTGTTGATCAACTTGCTGAATTTGTTTTGAACTCATCGTACGAATCATACGGGTTAATGTTGTGAATTTTTCCAGTGTACCTTGTGATGGAATTAAACTTGGTGTTTGTAAATCTTCTGCGATTTCTTGAGCAAGTCTTACAGAACGGCGAACGGTATCAACTTTTTCTGAGTTTTGAATTGAACTGCCTTTGTATCCAACGAAAAACTCGAGTAATGGAGTTTCAGGTGCATCATCCATTGTTGGTTTTCTTTGATAATATTCTTCACTTGAATCATATGAATCAGATTCTGAGCTTGAGCTAGAGTCGGATGAATCTGAGCTACTTGAAGATGATGATGATGAAGAATCGCTTGAAGATAGTGTATTTTTATTTTCTTTTGATTGAGAGCTGCTATCTTCGCTTGATGACGAAGATGATGAACTGGATGAAGAACTTTGATTTTGTTTGTTTAAATTCTTACCATGTGGATATTGTTCGTTATGTTTTTTCTCGTCTTGTTTGTTTTGCCATCCATGTTTTTGAGCCGATACGTTTCGTCGAGATCTTGATTTTTTTTCTTGATTTTGTGGTTGGTTTGACTTTCTATAGCCATTTTGCTGTTTTTGTTGATCTTCTTCAGATGATGATGATTCACCATTTTCGTTTGATTCTGACGAGGAACTGCTTGAATCAGATGAAGATGATGAGGATGATGATGATGATGATGATGACGATTGATCATTTGATTCTCGAATTTCGTTCTTTGGATCAGATGGTAAGTTATAACGATACACAAGTGTATTTACTTGGATGGGATTGGCTGGTTTTTCACCTTTTGAGCTCAATTTCTCAACGGATTGTAAAGTTAAATTAACTTGACTTACAACCATTGCTTTTTGATTATTATATAGATTTGGACTAACAATAACTTTGTTGACTGTTTCAGACGATTGTATTGTATAATCATTTAGTGGACCAGAAATGTAGACACGACTGATTCCGGATTTCTATAAAAACAAACAACAAAAGGTAAGGGATTTTAAGACTGTTAAAATTAATCAATATAGCTTACTGCAAAGAATCCTCCCATTTGATTTGTATTTGGTTTCCATTCATTCATTCCATTGATACCAAAGTGATATCCCATTCTTTGTTCACAGTTTGAATAGTTCTTTGTTTTCACAATTTCGAAATAATCTTGAGCTCCATTCAATTGAGGCATTGGGTACCAGTTCGATTGCGTCTTAGCAAAGCTCTTTTGAATTGGTAAGATTTCATAAAGTGTTTCACATTCCCCAGTTACAGTTTCTTCCATTGTTTTGTAAACGGGATCGACAGGATTTTTACGAGGTGATTCTGTGTATCTACATTTAATTGAATTTCGTCCTTGTGCATCAACTTGAATTTGACTTAATATTCCTTTGAATAAATTTAACTCATTGTTTGGAACTGACTTATCGAAAACCATTGACTCGATGACACCATTTTTAGTTTGGATTAAAAATGGTTGTTGATTCAGACCCATAGGCTTGAACTTTAGTTGATCTTCTGGGATTTTGGAGTCCCAGTTATCTAGCTGTCCATGAAATTGTGCTTGTTGGGACTCAATAACTGATCCAATCAATTCATTATCAGTATTGGCACGAATCATTAAAAGCGCTTTTGTCACCACTCCAGACCATTGATTTTGTAATTCGTGAAAACCAGTCAACGTTCTGGTACAAACACGATATGCGTATTGATGATTTGCATCCCATGGTCCTGAGCACGATGCTAATCCTCCTAAAACTGTTCAGAACAAAATTTTAGTTTTATTAATTTTTTATTTACCTTTTTCAAAATTTTTATCTTACCCAGGAACGTGAAAATAATTCGCGTCCACATTTTCTTAAACTTAATTTTAATTGTAAAAAACAGACTTATAAGAAAATTTAATTCGTTAATTTTGATTCGGATTGAATAATGAATCAAATGAAACTGATAGTTTTTGAAACGAAAAGAAAAGTATTTATAGGAAATATTTGCTTTCATCACAGTGTCATTTAAGTTTTTTCACCCATTGATTCCACACGTGGACTACTTTTACAAAGTGCTCTGATTTTAAAATTATAAGATAACCTTAAAATGAACTTATGCATACTTTATAAGCACGCTAATAGTTTTTTTTTAAATTTGCATCATTTGTATGATTTAGAATAGCAACTAATAATTAATTGCTGATTAATATAAAAAGTATATTTTATCTGGCCCTGCTAATCTAATTGGTTATTAAAATAATAATGTATATTTTGATTTTCTAGCCTCATTTATTTTATTTGGCTTTTTCGACAGAATATGGTTTGGCAATATGCGAAATTTTCGATAGCATAACATGTTAACCTAACACTTTTTTAAAAATGTTTTGAAGTAAATAAAATTTGGTCTGGGACTTCGAAACAGAGTAAAACCATTCATGAAAATGTTTTTCATTTATTAAGCAACAGTTAAATAATTGATCGGTAAATACTTATAGGTTTCATAAATTACGTTTGCAATGTTATGTACAGAATTCGTTAAAGTTGTATTTATCGTAGATTGACAACTCAGTTACATTATTTTGGTGCTGGAGTAAATAAAGGAGGATTATAAGTCAGTCTCACCTTCCTCTACACAGAGTTTAAATATTTCATTGTTGACTTGTAGCATCTTACATGAAACATGATATCAGTGTTCAAAATGGACTTATATCAGTTAAATTTTCTTGGAATTGAAACACATTTGACATTGGCTCTAGAGCTTTGTTTACAACAATTATACAATCTACCTTCTCCAACATAAAACACAAGTCTTTGTTTTTGTAATCCAAACATTACATCATTAGGTATTGGCTATATTATTAAAAATTATTAATTATTAAAATCTCTTGTTAAATATCCAAATTTCAATCGCTCAAAAATTTTAAAATATTTAACTTCTCAAATAATGGACACCAATGGTCTGCGAAGTTTCTTACAAGGTTTTTTATACTGCGATGTAAATATTTCTGCTTTAAACTCAACTGACCCTCAATTTGCTATTAAAAAATTCATCCTCTTCTCAATAATAAAATACCAGCCAAAACATTTACTTTCGAGGGCGGACAAATTGAAACTAACGAAGATTATTTATAATATGTGGATTCATAACACAATTCCGTGAATCGTTCCCAATATCTTAAGGACAGTAAAATATCAAACCAGCTAATCGAAAACGAAAAGGCAGAAATTGATAGAGCATCAGTAGCTTTCTGACAAAATATTTTTTAGGGTTATTAAATCTTTAAATCGCATACCAACCCTTCTTTCTCTCTTATAATTGATGGTGATTTAATAGGTGCTGGACCAGTAAGGAAAGCAACATTTTTCACGAGACGCTTTGCTTTGATCTTGACAATTTTGGAAACTCCTATAGAAATGTCCTAAATTCAGTCTTCAGAATTTATTATGAAAGAACTTCATTTCAAGAGAAAATTGTCGAAAAACTTTTAAGAGGGGTCGGAAAAGCATTCATTCTGTTATTTTAAAAACATTTTCAAAGGAACTTGCCCTCTACCTAAAATTTTAAACAAATCCTAAAAATCTGGTATTTTTTCTTCCTGCTGGAAGTTATTAATTTTCCAACATGACCCCAAAAATTAATGAAATGTAATATTTAAAATTATAGACCAATAGACTTACTGCCAGTCCTATCTAAAATATATGAGTATTATTTTAATACACATATATTTTTGGAAGACAAACTTTTGATAGTTGACAGTCATTCATTACGGTTTCCGAAACAAAAAATAAACAAACGATCGATTTTTTTTAATAAAAGGTGTTGTGCAGTAGGAATTATAGTATATGTTACAAAAACATATGAAAACCTTTTAAAATCAAGATCCCACAACAACATGTATTCTAAGATGTTAACTCCTTGTGCATCAATCACGAGTCTGACTCGTGGACATTTATTTTGCTTTGTGAAACAATCACGAGTCTGACTCGTAGAAATTTATTTTACTTTCTAAGACAATCACGAGTTAGACTCGTGATAACAAAATAAATTAAATTCATGGAATCACTTGACTTCATTTCAAAATTGTGATCGAACGGGTGAACCGATTTTAATGAATTTTTTTTTGTTTAAAAGGTACGCCTTATGAAAATATTACTTTAACAAAAAATATTCATATTTTTAGATGATTTTTTAAAATTTTATTCGTTCAAACATGGTGATTTCAAAAAGTATCGTTTTCTTCTCCTTCATAAATATATATATATATATATATATATATATATATATATATATATATATATATATATATATATATATATATATATATATATATATATATATATATATATATATATATATATATATATATATATATATATATATATATATATATATATATATATATATATATATATATATATATATATATATATATATATATATATATATATATATATATATATATATATATATATATATATATATATATATATATATATATATATATATATATTTATATATATATAAATATATATATATATATATATATATATATATATATATATATATATATATATATATATATATATATATATATATATAAATATATATATATATATATATATATATATATATATATATATATATATATATATATATATATATATATATATATATATATATATATATATATATATATATATATATATAAAATGGCGGAATCAATATGGCAGCTACAGGCTTACGGCCTCACTCTGAAAGTATAGAAATTTGGCTACCAACACAAATTTAAAATATAAACAAATGTGTTGTTTTACTTAGAATGTTGATAGTTATAAGTAGTTTCAACTTCCGAGTGGCGTTAAATTTTTTATTCAAAATGGCGGCTCGTAAATATAAAAATATAAAATTAAAAAAAAACAAATAACAGATTTCCCGTTTTTATATTTTCTTCCATAATTTTGAATATTCATTAACTTTTTACAAAAACCTGGAAAATTGCACTTTGGAGATGTTTTTTGGAAATTATAGAAGTTTTGTCTATAATTTCCATAACAATCTTTCGGTATATTGTAACGAAAATTTCTCCTATTCAATTTTCTTATAAAGAAAAAAAATATAACTAATTAAAAACTAACAAAATCGTAACTCCATATCCTGCACTGTACAATAATGTTATATCAAACGCATCATCATTATTGTTCAATTGAAAAACAATTATTTTTTTTAAATCAAAACAGGATTGAATGTTTCTTTTAATAGCTGTTGGTATTGGTTTTTTTCAACTAATGTTTCGATTTTTTTTTGAAAATAAAAGTAATTTAATTACGCAAAAATCAGGTGAATATTCACTTGGATTTTGGCTTTGGATAAAACTGGTAATAACTCTTATTACTAGAAAATCAAAATTAATCTTAATTTTAAGTAACATAGAAAATGTTATTAGGATTTAACTTATAAATTATTAAAACTTTAACGTTTGGATTTGATAGTAAAATCGATATGTTTGTTAATCATCATAAATCATAAAACAGTGCTTTTAAAACGAATAAATAGATGAACAGTGAATTTGTCCTGTTAATTAAGTGGTAACAAAAGCATAAATTATTCTTTGGTGTGATTCGCATAATTTGTTTTTTTTTACAAAGGAAACTGGTCTGTGATCATGCCTCATCACAAGACTAGAAGGTGTTTCTTTTCAAAATAAAATAAAGAAATCATAGATATGGCAGTGAAAAATTGTTTTTAAAAGTTTTATTGAAAATGAAAATGAAAAAAATAATATAAAAAAAATTATAAAGCTAAAATTGCAAATTTCAAAAAACAGTTATAAAACAAAATTAAAACAAAAATTGAAATTTTGCGTGAAATGTTGTTTAGGAAAAAATGCTCAATTATTTATGAAAATGAAAAAATGAAAAAAATAATGATATAAAAAAAAATTATGAAAATAAAATTGCAAATCTCCAAAATCAGTGAACAAAAAACTTAAAACAAAAAAAAAATTGAAAAAAATGTAAATGTTGTATTTGTCCTAATTTTAAAAAGAAAAGATAAAACTCTAGTGTTAGCTTTTAGCTATTAATTACAAATTTATAGATTTACGAATTCCGGTGTAGGGTAAGTTATATATTATATATATTATTAATTTTTCAAAAAAAAAATAAAAAAATACGAATTCGTATTAATAGTTGTATTGGTTTTCTATATTGAAAAAAATTACTTTTATTTTAAATAAAAAGAAACGACGAAATTCTTATTATGTTAAAATTCTTATAATTTTAATAATTCTTATAATGTTAAAAATGGTGAAAATTAAATATGGTTGTTGATAAAATAAAATAATATGTATTAATCTTTTTTGACTGTTGTGGGGGTGGTGCGAGATCAGATGATGAGATGAGGTAGGTATGATCGAGATATTTTTTTGTTTGTTTTTAAGCTATGACCCACTTCATAAAAATGTAAGAGCACGAACCTCCCAAGCCGTTGGCTAATCCTGCGAATCAATATGACAACGCTCTTACAGAAGGTTATAGAAAATGGCGCCGAAACAGGGACCTACTATTACATAGGGTTTTATTATATAGGGTTTACTACTATTACCATGAGGTATAAAACCTGTATTATTAATATTTCTGTTTCTTTTAACTTTTGTTGAAATTGAAAAGAACTTGTTTTATAATACGGTAATTTAATTTTTTTTGGTCACGTTATTTTTTTTGGTAGCTTTAATAAAGCATCCATAGGCCTTCAGCCTTTATCGTCAGATGATTCACATATTTCGCCTCTATTATTATTTTTATGCGGAATGTCATCTTTTTGTAAATTAGCCCTTCTGGTTTTAAAATTATTATTGTTGTTAAAGCAAACAGACTAATGCTGCTGATGATTATTTTAAATCACAAAAGCTTTATCAAATTGTAGGTTGACTGCAGAGTGTTTCTCTGTGTCCCGATTATTTTGTAGAAAAGTTTTTGAATATATTCTGATTTGATTTTTTCTTATGCTAAATATAAAAAAAAAAGATTTACTAAATGTATGGGTTTATTTCAGGACTTTTATATCTGCGATTGATTTGGTAGTTAATCTGCCTTTTTCCTAGATTTCTAGAACCTGTTCCTATATTCTTGGTTAACTAAACAGTTTCAACTATTTAGCACAATATCTGTTTTTGGTCTTACTTCTTTTCGGTCATTCGCTCGTACGAAATATTTAACTCGTCTCTAAATCTGTTCTCAAACCACCACCACATGTCAATATTTGTAAAAAAAAAAAAATTACATAAAAATTAAAACAATTAAACCAATTAAATATATAAAAATTAAACCACTAGTTCATTTTTTTTAAACATCCAGTTTTGGAATATTTACAAAAAAGAAATTTTTACTTTCAGTGTTGTTTGACATAATTTTGTTTGTTTGTAGTGCAGGATGATACGTAGTTTTGAGTTTTTTCATTGAAATTTAAATTAATAATATTAATTATTTATTCTCATTGATTGTTAAAAATTGCATTTAATTATATTTAAATTAATTATACCGAATTAAATATTGATTTTTTATTTTTTTAAACCACATTAGTTTTTCTTCATAATTTTTATTTATTATTTTTAATTAAACTTTTCTTTGGATTGTTGTTTTCACTAACGACAAATATGGAAAGCACTAATCTCCTTGATTTCTTGTCACCTGATGAACTTCAGGTTGAATATCTGGTTCGATCCATTGATGTTGAAGTAGGTAATGCTCTTGCAATTCTAAGGAATAAATTAAGCAGTGAAATTATTTCTAAAAGTAGTGTTCTACTTAAATCACACATCACCGATGCTACTAAAGCCGAAGCAGAAGTAGAAAACGCCCAGGAAGCTGCAAAGGAACTAGAAGCTTCCCTTAATAAGTGTAGGGATGGATCAGATATTGAAGCTGCTAAAACGTGTCTAGCAAAACTTTGTCATTGGTACGCTCGAGTAACACGTTTAGATGCCACCTTCAGAAACGTGTCTGGTTTAAAACCATGTGCCAATAAATTTAGACGGCTAGTTAAATCTGCCAAAGCTATCGTATATCCAGAATCAACAGGAGCTCAGATTGACGAAGATATAATGTTCTTCTACCATCTGAAAACGATGAACAGACAGATGATATTGGTAATGCAGGCGGTTCGGACAAGTTTTTGACAACTTCTCCCCCTAGAAACTTAAACCCAATTCCTCACACTTGGACTACAAAATCTCAACAACCTTCAACATATAGTATGCCTTCTTCGTCTCATCCATGGAAAGCACCAGGGATAGAGAATACAACGATTCAACCCCTTCCATCTGCTCACTTTCCAGGTTATGGTCTAGGAGCTCTCAACCATAATTGGACAAATCCAGAACAATCAAGGGAGCAGGAAAGCTTTAATAAAGAATCCAAAATAAAGCAAAATTATTCTAGCAATAATTATGCCTACCCAACACACAATCCAAAATGGAGATTGGCTTATGATGGTTCGAGTACTGGCCTTGATGTCCATGACTTTCTATTTAGGTTGGAAACTTTTGCTAAAAGCGACGGTTATATGACAAACCAACTACCTTCCTTGGTGCACCTATTTGTATCAGGAGTAGCTGAGAAGTGGTTGTGGGTTTTTACCCGTGATAATCCGAATCCATCTTGGGAAACAATGAAAAATTCCTTTCTATCGCGCTTTTCAAATCATGAAACTGAAAGAGAAACGCGACGGTTTATTGAGCGTCGTAGTCAAAAATTTAGAGAATCTTTCAATGACTTTTCGCTAGAGATTCAAACCTTAAATTGCCGTTTATCTAATAGGTTCTCAGAACCAGAACTTCTCGAAATACTCCGTGAAAACATGAATGCCGCTTTGCAAAGTTACACGCTTACTTTGAGGTTTTCATCAATTGAAGAGCTACGCGTCGTTTGTCAAAAATATGAGCGCGTATGGGGAAGATCTGCTTTTGATCCAACTAAACCTCCTGCAGAATATCATCAACGACGTCAACAGATAAGTGACATCCATTTAAGTTCGGACGATCTTAATAGATCTGAAATGAACATGGATGAAATTGCTGCCTTTAACAAGCCTTCGCTAACCAACCTTTCACCTACTTGCCTGCTTTGTTGGAACTGTAAGGACATCGGTCATCGTTATCAGGATTGTACGAAAGATTTCAAAGACATATTTTGTTTTGGTTGTGGAAAAGATGGTGTTCGTAAACCTAATTGCAACAAATGTAACTCCTACATCCCATCGGTAAACTACCAACCGGACGCTCAACGCTTTGGAATAATGCGTCCGGGGTTACCACGAATACCACCAAGGACACCCTAAATACTTTAATTGATTTACCAAAAATAAATTCTCCGTCGAAAAATCTACCTCAACATGTCAATATACCAGAAATTGAAGCTCAAGAGATTAATACGGGCCTGGACGCAGTCGTTCCCAAACCCAACGACATATTTCACAACCAACATCAAGTTTCTGAAAACAAAGTTAAGGACATTCCACGCAAGAGGCTCCGAAGTATTATTTATTGGCGTAAGAAACGATTGATGTGCCAGATTTGTGTTAACGCTATACTTAGGTACGGTAAAGATCCACGTCCTCATGTCTCTGTTCGAATTGAAGGTATACCAAAAGTTGGACTACTTGACAGTGGAGCTTCTGTTAGTCTTTTGGGGAATGGCGCGGATAAATTTCTGTCTCAACTGAACACGAAGATGACTAAGATTCGATCGACCATTAAAACAGCTGATGGATCACCAAATTCTATTCTTGGCTACATCGATGTCCCGGTTGAATTTGATCATAAAACAGAAATCTTAAGACTCTATGTGGTACCTACCTTAGAAAGCGGATTATATCTAGGGATTGATTTTTGGACTAAATTTAAGCTGGCTCCATCTTTAATTTGTAGCTTACCTAGCCCTGAAGTTCAGATTTTAAATCATCACAACCTAACCAATGAACAAGGTTTGCGTCTGGATCATATTATACAGATGTTCCCATCTTACGATCGTCTTGGGTTGGGTAAAACAAAACTTCTAGAACACGTTATTGATGTAGGTGATTCTACTCCCATAAAACAGAGGTACTACAATGTGTCACCCGCGATTCAAGATTTGATGTATGAAGAGTTAGATCGGATGATCAAGCTCGGAGTAATTGAAAACAGCAACAGCCCCTGGAGCTCACCTATGGTTTTGGTGCGAAAATCAAATGGGAAAGCCAGATTATGTTTAGACTCCCGAAAGCTTAACCTTGTTACAAAGAAAGATGCGTATCCATTGCCACTTATAGATGGTCTGCTTGGACGTCTGCAAGACACTAAATTTATCTCTTCGCTCGATTTAAAAGATGCGTTTTGGCAGATTCCGCTGGCTAAGGAATCTCGAGAAAAAACGGCATTCACCGTGCCTGGCAGACCTCTCTACCAGTTTACAGTCATGCCTTTCGGCTTGTGTAATGCGCCGCAGACGCTTTGTCGATTGATGCACCGAGTTATACCTCACAGTCTACACGATAAGGTTTTCGTATATCTGGATGATATATTAATCATAACGCCTACTTTTGAAGAGCATTTAAGCCTACTAAAAACGGTAGCAGAACTTCTTAATAGTGCGGGTCTCACGATAAATATAGATAAAAGTAAACTTGTCATGAGGGAAATTAAGTACCTTGGATATCTTGTTGGTGAAAATGGTTTACGAACTGACCCATCTAAAATAGAAGCGATATGCAACTTTCCTTCACCTCGATCAACAAAACAAATTCGAAGATTCTTGGGTATGGCTGGATGGTATCGTAGATTTATACCAAATTATTCAGCCCTAGCTGCTCCCATCACAGACTTATTAAAGAAAAAGTCAAAATTTGAGTGGACAGGTGAAGCGCAGGTTGCATTCGAGCTACTAAAAGGATTGTTAACATCAGCTCCAATTTTAACGCATGCAGACTACAAGAAACCTTTCTTCATTAGATGCGATGCCAGCACTCAAGGAGTCGGTGGAGTGCTCTATCAATTGAACGACGACAAAGACGAATGTCCCATAGCGTTCATGTCCCAAAAACTAAATAAGGCCCAACAAAACTACTGCGTGACGGAGCTGGAATGTTTGGCCGCGCTTCTAAGCGTACGAAAGTTTCGACCATACATTGAAGGTCATCAGTTCACAATTATAACAGATCATGCCAGTCTGAAGTGGCTGATGAATCAAACAGATCTCAGTGGACGCTTGGCCCGATGGAGCTTAAAGCTCCAATCTTTATATTTTACTATTGAACACCAAAAGGGAGCTCAAAACGTGGTACCAGATGCACTCTCGCGCATATATTGTGACTCTCTAGCAGAACTCCAAAATGATCTCGTTAAGATCAACGATCACACGTTTCTAACTGATGCTGACTTTTTAGATGCCGATTATACCACCATGTTGAACAAAATCGAAGAGTCACCCAATTGTTATCCTAACCATAGAGTACTTAGTAAAAGGATTTATATTAGGCTAGAGCCAAAGTCAGATGCAAGTTTGACAGATATACCCGCGTGGAAACTGGTAATTCCTTCAAATATTTCCAACAACATTCTAAAAGGTGCACATGACCATCCTTCTGCTGCGCATGGGGGTATTAAGAAAACTCTTGAACGCTTACGTCGATATTATTTTTGGGCTGGCATGCGTAAAGATGTTGTCTCTTATGTAAATCAATGTGTTACTTGCAAAACAACTAAATCCAACAACCAAAGTCTTAGACCTCCGATGGGCTCAACCCGTTTTAATGATAGACCATTTCAAAAATTGTATGTGGATTTTTTAGGTCCCTATCCTAGGTCAAAACGTGGTCACACGGTCATCTTTATTGTGTTGGATCGCCTCACTAAATTTGTTCTGCTAAAACCTCTATCTAAAGCAACATCAAGTAAAATCGTTGAGTACCTACGTGATGAGATCTTCTATACGTATGGGGTCCCGGAAGAAATTCATAGCGATAATGGTGTGCAGTTCATTGGAAAAGAATTTCAGGCATTGCTTAGTACCTTTGGTGTTCGTCATACTAAGACGGCACTGTACTCTCCACAGTCGAATGCTTCGGAAAGAGTAAATCGGTCAATCTTAGCAGCCATTAGAGCTTTTGTAAAAACAGATCATCGTGACTGGGACACTCATTTAGGAGCTATTAGTGGAGCCCTTCGTAGTTCTATACACGAGTCGACACAATACACACCTCACTTCCTGCTGTTTGGGTATCATAGGCTTGACCACGGAAATGATTATAAGCTGTTAAGAGACATAAATTGTTTACAGGAAAACGAAGTGGAAGTTCAATCCTTGTCCGACCGCTTGGCATTAATACACCAAGAAGTACGTCAGAATTTGCAAAGAGCCTTTGCAAAATACTCAAAGTCATATAATTTACGTACCCGACCAGTTAGCTATAACATAGGTCAATCCGTGTTTGTAAGATTACACCCACAAAGCAACGCTCCTGCACAGATCTGTGCTAAGTTTTCACCGAAATTCGCACAAGGTATTGTAAAACGTCGGATTAGACATGTTAACTATGAAATTATAAACGCGGCAGGAACAGTGATAGGAATTTTTCACGCAAAGGACATTAAACTTTAACCAATGCAATAAACCAGATTTTCTTATTCTCAGCTTTTTCCGCTATCTTTAGAAATAACGCAGAAACAGCTGCCCTGTAACGAAAATTTCTCCTATTCAATTTTCTTATAAAGAAAAAAAATATAACTAATTAAAAACTAACAAAATCGTAACTCCATATCCTGCACTGTACAATAATGTTATATCAAACGCATCATCATTATTGTTCAATTGAAAAACAATTATTTTTTTTAAATCAAAACAGGATTGAATGTTTCTTTTAATAGCTGTTGGTATTGGTTTTTTTCAACTAATGTTTCGATTTTTTTTTGAAAATAAAAGTAATTTAATTACGCAAAAATCAGGTGAATATTCACTTGGATTTTGGCTTTGGATAAAACTGGTAATAACTCTTATTACTAGAAAATCAAAATTAATCTTAATTTTAAGTAACATAGAAAATGTTATTAGGATTTAACTTATAAATTATTAAAACTTTAACGTTTGGATTTGATAGTAAAATCGATATGTTTGTTAATCATCATAAATCATAAAACAGTGCTTTTAAAACGAATAAATAGATGAACAGTGAATTTGTCCTGTTAATTAAGTGGTAACAAAAGCATAAATTATTCTTTGGTGTGATTCGCATAATTTGTTTTTTTTTACAAAGGAAACTGGTCTGTGATCATGCCTCATCACAAGACTAGAAGGTGTTTCTTTTCAAAATAAAATAAAGAAATCATAGATATGGCAGTGAAAAATTGTTTTTAAAAGTTTTATTGAAAATGAAAATGAAAAAAATAATATAAAAAAAATTATAAAGCTAAAATTGCAAATTTCAAAAAACAGTTATAAAACAAAATTAAAACAAAAATTGAAATTTTGCGTGAAATGTTGTTTAGGAAAAAATGCTCAATTATTTATGAAAATGAAAAAATGAAAAAAATAATGATATAAAAAAAAATTATGAAAATAAAATTGCAAATCTCCAAAATCAGTGAACAAAAAACTTAAAACAAAAAAAAAATTGAAAAAAATGTAAATGTTGTATTTGTCCTAATTTTAAAAAGAAAAGATAAAACTCTAGTGTTAGCTTTTAGCTATTAATTACAAATTTATAGATTTACGAATTCCGGTGTAGGGTAAGTTATATATTATATATATTATTAATTTTTCAAAAAAAAAATAAAAAAATACGAATTCGTATTAATAGTTGTATTGGTTTTCTATATTGAAAAAAATTACTTTTATTTTAAATAAAAAGAAACGACGAAATTCTTATTATGTTAAAATTCTTATAATTTTAATAATTCTTATAATGTTGAAAATGGTGAAAATTAAATATGGTTGTTGATAAAATAAAATAATATGTATTAATCTTTTTTGACTGTTGTGGGGGTGGTGCGAGATCAGATGATGAGATGAGGTAGGTATGATCGAGATATTTTTTTGTTTGTTTTTAAGCTATGACCCACTTCATAAAAATGTAAGAGCACGAACCTCCCAAGCCGTTGGCTAATCCTGCGAATCAATATGACAACGCTCTTACAGAAGGTTATAATATATTAGCCGATTTTTTTTTTATAAATAATTTTCTACAAAAAACTTCAAAATAAA
>OY856189.1:7835638-7855638 GCA_963693315.1 Diogma glabrata | reverse complement strand
TCGCATTAGACATCTCAAAAGCATTCGATCGAATCGGGCGTGCAGATTCAAAATCTTCTTATCCGCCCGTTTGATTTCGGTATTCATAAATAAATTTTTCACTGAGTTTAAAATAATAAACACTGTTGTACTCCAAGGCTCAGTTTTATTCCCCTGTTGAAATTTTCAAGAACCCCAAAAATAATTTTGTAACTTTTCGATTATACTACACTCACATATGATTCGTCACCTGTCTTCAAAGAGTAAATAGCATAAGCGAATTAAATCTGTCCGTAGAGACGTTGTCATAAGAGTAAACCAAGATCTAGAAAAAAATGCCGAGTAGGGGGTGATAGAAATTTGGGTTAATTTTAATTATAGCAAAACACAGCTATTGATTGTTTTCAGATCGAAGACCGAGTTTCCAAACGATATTTGAATTGGTATTTGTGGTAAACAAATAGATGCATGTGACAGCATTCGTTTATTTGGCGTAACATTTTTAACGACTTTTTCTGGAACGATTAAATAAACGGCGATGACAAAGAGCACTTCAAAAAAACTCGGTTTCCTTAATAAATATAAAAATATTCCTATCCGTATCAATTACTCTACATTTATAAGGCGTTTATCCCGACAAACAATTTCACTATTTGTAACCGTAAAAAAAACGAAATTTTACCGGTGACTGTTATCGGGCACAAGTTGTAACGTAACGTAACTGATTTGTCACCGTATTTTGGTCAGACAATACCGTCACCGGTTACCCAACGAAGACCGTATTGGTTACATTTCAGCCTTTTTACGGTTACTATATCAGCTACTTTTTAGTTGGTTTTAGTAATTGGACGGTACCAATTACGGTTATATTTTAGTTATTGGATGAATTTGTGTTGGTTACATTTTGGTTATTAGATGATGTTTTTGTCGCTTACATTTTGGTTATTTTTACAGTCATTTTACGGACACAATTACGGTTATATTTCAGTAATTATGTAGTATTTGTGTCGGTTACATTTTGGTTGTTTTTAGTCGTTTGACGAACACAATCACGGTTACTTTTCAGTAATGGGCAGTCATGGTTTTGATAAATATAAAACTCTGGAGATCTTTTAGTTTTAAATATTTATTTTTATTTTTCATTTACAATAGTGTTACTTAATTTTTTATACTTTCAAACTCTTAGGATACTATTAGATGGTATCATTTAAGTGTAATCTCACTCCAAAAATTATTAGTCTCACTCGATGATAACGTCTAAGCTAACATCTCATTCATAAAATAAGACATCACTTTTACGTAATCTTATAATTTCAAAGTGACATATCACTAGCCAAGTGATAACGTGTAAACAGAATCAAAAGGTAAATTGCATCTCACTTTACTTTTTAAACTTGTTTAAATTTCATCTCATTTTATTGTGTCTTGTTTGATTTTATCTGTATGTTACCGGTGCAGTTAATCCAGGACTGTGGAGTCGGAGTCAAGGAATTGGAGTCGGCAGGAATAGTACCTAGAGTCGGAGTCAGAGATGAAAAATAATCAAAAAATTTGTCAAGTCCGGTTGTTTTTTGAAATTAATGTACTGTAGTTTTTTGTTTTTATTTTTTTCTGTATATAATTTATTTTTTTTCGATCGCACTGAAAGAAACATGTTTTATTGCCAATCGAAATGCAGTTGTTTCAACCTCACCGTGCGGGCAGATATGGCGAATAGAACTATGAAATTGTTCCAACAACTGTACAATCATAGAAAGATGTAGTTGAGACAATCTCACGTAATATTTGAATATGGGAAAATAAAATATAGTGCAATTAATCTCAAATACTTCAAATTTAAAATAAAAAACTCATGATATAACTTTATTCAACTACTGTTATATTGGATATCACTTTACATTTTAAATAAACCTCATTCTGTTGTCAAGAAAATGTTAACGTGTAGTTGTCCCAATCACAGTGAAATTGTTTGCAAATATTTTTCTTTGTTTGAATAATAAACTGCAAACTTCGAGATGAGGTTGGCATTACTTCAAATTTGTTTTTCAGTGCACATATATAAAAGCAATAGAATAATATAAATTATTTTGGAATAGTTACTTTTAAACTGTAAGAATATTTAAATGTGACTTGTTGAAAAATCTTGATATCTCAATTCTTTGGTAAAACATCACAAATTTTTATTGTTTAAGTTCCATGCAGGATCGTTGCCGAGCTAATCAGCTTCGAATAACCGCCATGATAGTTCGCAAGGCGAACTGACGTTAATTATTTCATTCATTTCAATTTTAATCATTATTTCAAACATCATCAATTGTTTCATCAATGTCTTGTATATCTTGATTTTAACGTTAGTTCAAACATACGATGATTCAAGAATAGGTTTAATTGGCTTCGATTAGCTACAGCGATTCTAGCTTTATTATCTGTTAGTATACTGTTGTTTTAGTTAAGTTTTGATGTCAAATAAATACTCCTGTGATTAATTTTTTCCTTTGGTCAAAAATTTTCTCTCGGCCTCTCTTAAAAAATCATATGTTTGGTTTTGGTTTTTCAAGCGACTTGAATTCTCACTCATTAAAGTTTCACTTCGGCCAAGGATGACAATATTATCAGTGTGCATGATCATCTGTACTGAGTTTAATGACAAGACATTGTTACTAGTCTTTATTTTCTTTTAACGGCACACATATTCCAAGGCCAGAAATAAAAGTATAGATTAAATAACATCACCTTGTTTTAAGCCGGAATCAACTTTAAAAAACTTTTAAAGTACTTCGTATTATGATTCTCTATTCGTGCCTGTATTGTCATTTTGCATAGTGATACCAGTTTTCCAAGGATGCCCATATATACTAGAGTCTCTCGTTTGATAAAGTGAAAGGTCTGCTTAGTTTTAGTCGTAGGCCAACGAAAGTAGACAGGTAGAAAGGTATGCTTAACTCTCGACATTTTTCAATACCATCCTTATTGATAATAGTACATTGGTGGTACGTCTACCTTGCCAGAAATCACAATGATATACTCGAACCAGTTGTTCAGGTAAGCGATTGATATCGGTAAAAAATTTTGTTTAACAACAAAGTTACTATTAAAAAATGGAAAATGAAATGCGAACAGTATCTATACAGTATCTGAAACTTTGATTTAAGAAACAACACTAACGTTAAATAGGCTCATGCGATATGGCACCTAAATAGAGTTTTCCGGTCTCGGAAATACGGCCAAGCACTAGTCCATTGCCTCTCGTTATTTTGTATTTAATTTATTTAAATTTACATATGATAATGTTTTATATTTTTATAATGGCTTTATATAATGGCACTTGGCCACTGCTGCAATACTCTTCATCATTATTGGTTCGTTACTAGCCCAGCTGTTCAATCTTGTATAGGCCATTGCTAGCGTTTTCCTCTGTACCATGCATGGCAGTTATTTATTGTCTGAAGTTATCATCCAGTAAAAATTTATTTATTTATTTGACAGTAAGTAAGCTATGAAAGCTTCTATTTACAGTAAATTGCATCACAAATGTCTCTTAATATTTACAACTTAATAATTTAATAATTTATATAAATTTTTACTTTAAAGTTAAGGGAGGAAATGATTACATCAGATTTATGACTAGAATTATGAAACATACGTTAACTAATGTATGATTTGACTAGAAATATGAATTTAGATGAACGAATATCACAAAGTAACAAAAATAAATCATTGCCTATTGATCAATATAAATATGATTATAACACTTATTACCAAATTGTACTTGATTATACTAAAAAAGAAAACAAAACAAAACGGATCAACACTATGTTGGTTTATGTTTAAGTTTAATACTCACTGATCACTATTTATACATTTTTCAAATTCAGAATGTCTCTTACATGAATTGCTAAACTTTTCTAGAGATGGGCAAGATCGGATCGAATTTGAAGGTTCATTATATTTTTTAATACCAAGGAAGAAGGAAGAACTCATAATCCAATATGTATTACGAGGTAGCTTAATATGATTTGTACGTTCAGAATTTAAAAATTCAATTTTGTTAAATAGATATGGGGGGGGGGGAATGATAAGATGTCAACTTTTTAATAAATAAAGATATGCGCAATTTGTAGAATTTGTCGATGTCACATCCAAGAACTGTTTTATTAACAGACGAGATATGATCAAACTTACGAAGGGAATATATAAATCTTACGCAGGAATTGAATAGCATTCTCAACATATCCATACAATACCCATGCATACCATACATAACGACATCACAATATAGAAAGTGCTGCAGAATGAACGTCATGAATAATTTATGTCTTAGTTTAATGCTTGCAAAACCCGTTAGTTTCCAAAATGCGCGTAATATATTATAGACTCTGGTGCATATTCTAGATATATGGTCATCCCATGTTAAGGTACAGTTTATGAGTAATCCCAAATCAAGGACACAGTCGGAATAAGGCATTTTCACATTATTTAAAATCAACTCAGGGAATTCATTACGCGGTAACTTATTCTTGTAGATTAAAATGGCTTGGGGTTTCTTAGCGTTCAAAATCAAATCGTTTTATATGGACCACTCAAGTATTTTTTGCAAGTCCTCGTTTAGCTTACGAACAATAACAACTTATTACTTTATTGCAAACTTAATGTACTACTACATGCTTAATGTACTACATGCTTAATTTAATGTACACCTGCACATCATCAGCGTAGATGCAAAATTTAGAATTCCTTATGCTTCCTTAGCTATGTCATTTCCTTAGCTATGTCATTTATGAAAAGCGAGAACGAGATTGGTCCTAGGACGGATCCTTGAGGAACACCACAGTGCAGTGACATTTTTTTTGATAGAATATTATCAATTACAACAATTTGCGATCTGCCAGTTAAGTACGAATAAATGAGCCTGCAAGCAGACGGTGAAAAATTAAAATGAGATAAATAGCATAAGCGAATTAAATCTGTCCGTAGAGACATTGCCATAAGTGTAAACGAGGATCTAGAAAAATTTGCCGAGTAGGGGGTGATAGAAATTTGGGTTAATTTTAATTATAGCAAAACACAGCTATTGATTGTTTTCAGATCGTAGACCGAGTTTCCAAACGATATTTGGATTGGTATTTGTGGCAAACAAATAGGTGCATGTGACAGCATTCGTTTATTTGGCGTAATATTTTTTAACGACTTTTTCTGGAACGATTAAATAAACGGCGATGACAAAGAGCACGTCAAAAAAACTCGGTTTCCTTAATAAATGTAAAAATATTCCTATCCGTATCAATTACTCTACATTTATAAGGCGTTTATCCCGACAAACAATTTCACTATTTGTAACCGTAAAAAAACCGAAATTTTACCGGTGACTGTTATCGGGCACAAGTTGTAACGTAACGTAACTGATTCGTCACCGTATTTTGGTCAGACAATACCGTCACCGGTTACCCAACGAAGACCGTATTGGTTACATTTCAGTCTTTTTACGGTTACTATATCAGCTACTTAGTTGGTTTTAGTAATTTGACGGTACTAATTACGGTTATATTTTAGTTATTGGATGAATTTGTGTCGGTTACATTTTGGTTATTAGATGATGTTTTTGTCGCTTACATTTTGGTTATTTTTACAGTCATTTTTCGGACACAATTACGGTTATATTTCAGTAATTATGTAGTGTCTGTATCGATTACATTTTGGTTGTTTTTAGTCGTTTGACGAACACAATCACGGTTACTTTTCAGTAATGGGCAGTCATGGTTTTGATAAATATAAAACTCTGGAGATCTTTTAGTTTTAAATATTTATTTTTATTTTTCATTTACAATAGTGTTACTTAATGTTTTATACTTTCAAACTCTTAGGATACTATTAGATGGTATCATTTAAGTGTAATCTCACTCCAAAAATTATTAGTCTCACTCAATGATAACGTCTTAACTAACATCTCATTCATAAAATAAGACATCACTTTTACGTAATCTTATAATTTTAAAGTTACATATCACTAGCCGAGTGATAACGTGTAAACAGAATCAAAAGGTAAATTGCATCTCACTTTACTTTTTAAACTTGTTTAAATTTTATCTCATTTTATTGTGTCTTGTTTGATTTTATCTGTGCAGTTAATCCAGGACTGTGGAGTTGGAGTCAAGGAGTTGGAGTCGGCAGGAATAGTCGGAGTCAGAGATGAAAAAATAATCAAAAAATTTGTCAAGTCCGGTTGTTTTTGAAATTAATGTTCTGTAGTTTTTTGTTTTTATTTTTTTCTGTATATAGTTTATTTTTGTTTTCGATCGCACTGAAAGAAACATGTTTTATTGCCAATCGAAATGCAGTTGTTTCAACCTCACCGTGCGGGCAGGTATGGCGAATAGAACTATGAAATTGTTTCAACAACTGTACAATTATAGAAAGATGTAGTTGAGACAATCTCACGTAGTATTTGAATATGGGAAAATAAAATATAATTAATCTCAAATACTTCAAATTTAAAATAAAAAATTCATGATATAAGGACAAAAAAATTTTTCATGGAAATAGTAATAAACTTTATTCAACTACTGTTATATTGGATATCACTTTATATTTTAAATAAACCTCATTCTGTTCTCAAGAAAATGTTAACGTGTAGTTGTCCCAATCACAGTGAAATTGTTTGCAAATATTTTTGCTTTGTTTGAATAATAAACTGCAAACTTCGAGATGAGGTTGACATTACTTCAAATTTGTTTTTCAGTTCACATATATAAAAGCAATAGAATAATATAAATTATTTTGGAATAGTTACTTTTAAGTAAGAATATTTAAAAGTGACTTGTTGAAAAATCTTGATATCTCAATTTTTTGGTAAAACATCACAAATTTTTATTGTTTAAGTTCTGTAATGGCCCTGATTCGAAGCCAATTATTGTTCTGCCGCTGTATAATGGCTTGGACTTTTGCTAACAAAATATAAAAAATATACACGGGATGCGGTTTGTCCCCACACGAATCCTAAATTTGGGAATCTCTTAACATCCCTTAACTTAACCTATCATTGCATAGGACTACCAAGAATACAAAGAATAATATAATTTAGTAACATTAAATGAATATCAGCTGCACTCGTTGATTGCGTATCCACAATTTATCTTGACGAGTCCAGTTGTACTATTTTGTATTTGTTGAGTTTTACCGCCTTTTATGTTTGTACAAACAAATTACCAAATTATTCCAAAAATGATGCGTTTCCTATTTCACAGCAGAGGTTCAATTATTATATTCAGATGAGATGAGAATGTCCGGGTGTAATTTCCAAAAATCGTTATTAAATAAAAACAATAAAATAATATTCAAATATTGTTTTATTTTAACAAAATCACAGCTAATTAATATTTTTCACCGTTCACAGGAAAGTTCAAATATAAAGTGAAGATGACTATGCAAGTTTTTAATCAAAAAAAAAACTTTTAATAATTAATCGAAGCCTTTCTTAATATTTCCAAATATAAATTAAATTTCCTTACATCTATTGTAAAAAAGGTGAATTTTACTAATTTAATATGATCGAAAGGTTTTGACCTAAGCTAATTGATTATTCTATGATTTGTTGATTTTAATTAGATTCACTAAATCTATATTCTGATAGATGAACTAATATTTTTCTATATTAAATTATTGTTTTTTAATTTGTTTAGGTATTGTCGTCATACTCCGCCTCGTTAACGACTTAGTCGTTAACCATCATCCTGTTGTGGTAGTTTGCAGATTTTAACGATTGGGCGTTTTAATATACTTTTGGACGTCTTTACAGTGACAACTCTAACATTGCCTTGATCATCTGGATGCAACTCTATGATCTTCCCAAGCATCCATTTGTATGATGGTAAGTTGTCTTCTTTAATTAACACCACGTCTCCATTTTTAAAATTAGGTTGTAATTCACGCCATTTGTTTCTTTGTTGTAGATTATGGAAATACTCCACACTGAATTTTTTCCAGAAGGATTGAACACGCTGTTGAACATTTTGCCACCTAGAAAGCCTGCTGGTCGGTGTATTTTCACTAATGTTTTCTTCTGGAATATAAAAATTTCCTGAGCCAATCAAGAAATGTGCTGGTGTTAAAACATCAATAGAAGCATCATCATCAGCTGTCGTGTAGAGTGGCCTTGAATTTAAAATGGCTTCAATTTGAGTAAGCATAGTTGTCATCTCTTCGAACGTTAGGTGAGTATTTGAGGAATATTTGAGTAAATGTGACTTCACTGACTTCACAGCTGCTTCCCACAAACCCCCAAAATGTGGAGATACAGGTGGAATAAAGTGCCACTGTATCTGATCCTGTGCTAAGAACTCTGCAATTAGAGAATTGTGATTAATATTGCTAATTTTTTCAAAAATTTCGCCTAGTTTTCGACGTGCTCCAATGAAGTTAGATCCATTGTCACTGTAGATATGTGCGGGAGCACCTCGCCTTGAGATAAATCGTTTTAAGGATGCTATAAACGCATCTGTAGATAGATCAGTAACGGCTTCAATGTGTACAGCTCTGGTCACCATACAAACAAAGAGTGCAATATACCCCTTGATAAACTTGGCACCTCTTCCCTTTTTTGTAGCAATCTCAATTGGACCCGCATAATCTACACCACAAGATGAGAATGGTCTTGTAGCTTTCAATCTTGCTAATGGCAGATCTCCCATTAGTTGCTTAGATGTTTTGGCGTTCTTTCTGAAGCAGACCACACATTTGTTCACTATATTTCTGACACTGCTTCTGCCTCCTACTATCCAGAATTGCTGCCTTATCAGATGAAATGTTAGAGTCAAACCAGGATGAAGATTTTTCTTGTGCACATGTATTGCAATCATTCGACTTAATGCATGACCCTTTGGTAAAACCATTGGATGTTTATAATCATACTGGCAGTCCAGATGTTTCAATCTGCCACCGACTCTTAACATCCCCTCTGCATCTATAAATGGTGCCAATGCTACAATGCTGCTGTTTTTTCTAATATTCACCTCTCTTTGAAGGCAATCAACCTCATCGGCAAACGCTTCTCTCTGTACATATTTGATGATTATGAGGTTGGCCTTCCGAAGTTCAATCACCGTAAGAGAACCCGAGCTTCTATTCAACTTGTCATTTCTCATATTATTTATAAATCTTAAAACGTAAGCAAAAATTCTTTTCAGTTTATTATAGGAAGATATCCTTTGAATTAATGTGCTGATTTGATCTTCCTTGCAATGGGTGTTGGAAACTAAAAGCTTGGTTATTTTTCTTTCTTCTTTCAAATATTCTGGATTCACAGCAAAATCATCCTCTTTTGCAGAAGTCGATTGGTAATTTTTTAACCATGCTGGGCCATGCCACCAGAGATCTAGTTTGATTAATTGAGACGGCAAAATCCCACGAGATGCGCAATCTGCAGGATTGTGTTCAGATCGTACATGATTCCAGAATTTTCTCGGTATCTGATTGATGATTTCAGCCGTACGATTAGCAACGTAGGTTTTCCACCTGACTGGATGACTCGACAACCACGATAGTACAATTGTAGAGTCCGTCCAGGCAAAACATTCCACTGGCATCTTCACTGTTTCTTGCACAAGACGCATAAGTTTTGTGAGTAAATGAGCACCACATAGTTCAAGTCGTGGTAAGGACACCTGCTTGATTGGAGCCACCTTTGTTTTAGCTGCCATTAAGTTAACTGAGACAACACCATTGTTGTCTACCGCTCTACAATATACCACCGCACTATACGCACTTTCGCTGGCATCGGAGAAACCATGTAATTCCATTTTACCGTCTTGTGGAATGTATCTTTTGAGCTTTATTTTTTCTAAATCTTTCAACTCAACACGGATTTTGTTGTATATTTCTGATATTTCCGCTGGCAGATGATCATCCCATCCCAATTTGTGTAGCCAAAGCCTTTGAAATACTATTTTCATTAAAATGATCGAAGGAGATAACCAACCCAGCGGATCAAAGACCCTTGAATACTCGGAAATAACTTGACGTTTGGTGGGCTCATTACTCTCCTTCAAATCGAGTTTAAAGGTAAAAGTATCTTCTGCTGCGTTCCACTGTAGACCTAATATTTTTGATTCTTCTGAATTATTGAACAAAGTGGTTTGTTGTGTCTCTCCATTCACTGTGAGTTCAGGCACATTTGATTTCCATTTTCTTAGATTAAAACCACCGCTTATTAACAAATCATTCATTTCTCTTTTTAGTTTCGTCGCTTCTTCAATGTTATCAGCACCAGAGATAAAATCATCAACGTAAAAATCATTTATAAGATGATCAATAATATTTGGGTGACTATCTTGATTATCATATGCTAGCTGATGAATACTTCTAATAGCTAAAAATGCCGAACTAGATAAACCAAAGGTAACTGTATTTAGTTTATAATGTTTAAGCTCATCAGCTATTTCGCTTCGCCATAAAATACGTTGAAATTGACTATCACTTTCACAAACCAAAATTTGATTGTACATTTTCTCAATGTCGGCTGCTAATGCAATTTTGTGCTTTCTGAATCTTAATAAGATTGACCATAAAGTGGGCTGAATAGTCGGACCGACTAACATCGTTTCATTTAGTGATATCCCAGAAGAAGATTTCGCTGATCCATCAAAAACTACTCTTAGTTTTGTCGTTTCGCTCGCTTGTTTTATCACACAATGATGAGGCAAATAAAAACACTTAGACTGCTCAATCATTTTATCAGCTTCAGAAACAGCTTCTAGGTATCCCCTACTTAGATATTCACTTATAAATCTAGCGTATTCATGTTTTAGTGATGGATTAGATTGAAATTTCCTTTCTAACGCTAAAAATCTTCTTTTGGCAACGTTGATAGAGTTGCCAAGCTGAGCGGTATTATTTTTAAAGGGAATAGAGACGATGTAACGACCCCTTTCATCTCGTTTGTGCGTCCTTTTATAATATTCTTCACACTCGACGTCATCTTGACTCATAATCTGGACATTGGGAATTTCTTCTTGCTCAAAAAATTGTTTTAATGTTCTATCAATGTCTACATCTAAATGGAAATTTAAAGTACAATAACTTTCTTGGCTGCTGTCTGTTCTTACGACGTTTTCTTCACCGGTAACTCCAGCCGCAATCCAACCAAAAATGGTACGTTGTGCGACTATTGAATTATTTGAGTTAGTTAACTGCCCATCTTTGATAATGCTAAAAAATCTGTCAGCTCCTATCAGGATATCAACGGCAGATACTTGGTTATAAGATGGATCAGCTAGTTTTAAATCGTCCAAAAAACAACAGTCTTGGAGCTGGAAATTGAAACTTGGTAATCTCGTTGGCAGCTGATTTATGATCAAAACATCAACTTGAATCGATTCCTCTGACGAATACAACGACTTAATATTTATTGATGTAATTCCTCTGGTGGTTACTTTTCCAGCTGTTAAACCTGTAACTGCAACATTTGCTTGAGATCTCGGTAAATTCAAACGCTGTGCACAAGCTTCTGTGATGAAAGAGGCTTGTGATCCGGAATCTAGCAGTAACCTGCATCTCTGAGAATTTCCAGATTTGTCAGCTACTAGAACTATAGCTGTTGGTAGCAAAGATTGAAATTTTGGTATGGCTGCTGCATTTGCTTGAACATCGGTTGAGCTAGATGGTTCCAAAGTATTATTCAATGCATTTGCGTTGAGAGTTGCATTGATCCGTGGATTATTAACATCTTCTTCTGAGTGCAGAGTCAAATGATGCTTCCTGCGACATTTACCACATTTATATTTGGATCTACACACCACTGACTGGTGAGATGAAGATAAACAATTGAAACAAAGTTTTTTCTCAACTACTAGTTGTTTCCTTTCTGCAAATGTTCGCTGTAAATATTGATCACATTTGCTTAAATAATGCTCTCCTTCACATAACGGGCATACTAATTGGTTTATATGCGAAACTAAAGCACTTGTTCTTCTTTGAGGATACGTTTTGGTCTTCTGCATTGAACTTAAGCTCTCCAAGGCATCACTTCTTTTGTTTAAAAAGATAAACAACTGCTCCATTGTAGGGAAGCTGACTCCCGCTGTCTCGTGCGCCCAAGCTTCTCTCGTTTCCTGGTCTAGTTTTTGAATAAGTAGATAAATTAGCCAGGGGTCACGGCCTTCAGCACGCTCATCAAGCACCTTCAACCCACGTAGGACTTCATCCGAAACGTCAGCTAAGCGACGAATTGACTTTGCACAACCTTGTTGTACGTTTGGTTGTTCCAGAAATTGTTTCAACAAGTTGTGTATGACATGCTTTGGCTTGTTGTACCGTGTCTTTATCTTGTCCCACGCTTCATCGTAGTTAGCTTCTGTCACTGCCAGATGATTGATCAGCATATAGGCTTCACCTTTAAGCAACCCTTTTAAATATTGCAATTTGTGAACCTTTGAGATATTGTTATTGTTATGGACAGACGCTTCATATAGATCACGAAAGGAGGGAAACTCTGCATACACTCCATTAAACGATGGTATATTAACTCGTGGTAAACGAACCTCATTATCTGGTTTATGAATAGATGATATTTGCTGGAGAAAATTGCTTTGATTAAGCATAAAATCATCCATCGAGTTATTTTGTATTTGTGCATTATTCTCTTCATAAAGCTTTTCCCATTTGACAAGCTTTTGTTTCAACTCAAGATGCATATTTTCAATTTTGTCCACGTTGTCTATTTGTGATTCATCAAATTTCCCTTTTACGGCCTTTTCTAGCGCTTGAAATTCTCTCCAATCGTCTGCTAACAGAGCCATGCAAGTTTTTATATCACTAATTGGAGTACTAATGCTAAAGAGATTTACTTGCACTTTCATACTTTCTAATGTTTTCAAGAAGCGCTTTATTGCTCTATTTTCCGCCATTTGTAAGAATTCTACAACGTGCTCACTATATCTTTTATATATATTTACTGCAGGATTGACACGTTTCAATAATCTTTTCGCAGTTTTAATTAGTAATTTTCGCGCAAAGTATTTATATATATTTATTTCAGCGTATAACGTGATCACTATATTGATTCACTCAGTAATGACACGTTTCAAGAATCACCTTTCACAGTTTGATTTATAATTTTCGCACAAATGTATTTATATAATTTCACTTAAGTTTATAACGTGTTCACTATATTCATTCATTAGTATTGGCACGTTTAAATAATCACCTTTCACCGTTTTTAAGTATTATTTTTTAGCTTTTATAAAGTGTTTATATATATAAAAGAATAGTTTGGCTTGTACTCACGATTTTATATGCAGCAAATCCGACTTCGAAGGACCATGAATAATATCATTAAATATATAAAAATAGAAACTTATCTTAAAGATCGTTGAGACTGATGAAATCCGAAATTGTTCCCCAGAATCCCGTACAACACATATTTTTCTTTAGTTTTATTATTTTATTTTTATATATTAAAAATGTATTTCATTTTCTAATTATTGATGATGTCACCTTTAAGTAATTATAATTATTTTATTTATATTTGATTTGATTTATTCCTTTTATTTTATTTATTTATTCCAATTCGAAATGATGATTGCAAAATCATTTATTTTTCTTTATTCAATAATTTTTATTTCTTTTTGTTTTAAGACAAATGACGTATCACAAATATTTTTAACATTAACAAATCAAGGTTATTTTTATTTTTATAAAATCAAGGAAAATTTTCTTCGTCACTACATATATGAATAATTTATCCTTTTCTTTGTTTAAACGATTTTCAAAATTTCACTATTATTTTTCACAAGTAATTATTATAAAAAATATAATGATAAAACATACAATCACTTTTTTATTGAAATTATATTAATTGCATTATTTTTACTATTTTTACTTTGACTAGATGTGATCTTTTTAAAACCAAAACCGGAATGCATTTCTGTTATCTCAGATTTTTTACATCAAAAAACTTGATTAAACAAAAAATGTGATTTTTCTTTGACATCTCCTAATGAAAATATGAAAATCGTGCAACACCAAGATTCAGCAAAAATTAGTAACGACATCTGTTCGTTAGAAATGAAAATAAAATTGGTACGTTCGTTTATTTTTATAGTATATTCGAAATTTAACTAGCCGTTAAGTATTAGAAAATTTTAAAATTATTATTAATGTAAAAATGAACTGAAACTATTGAAATAAATTTTTATTGAATTAGAAAAAGAAGATGAATTGATTTTATTATTGTTTAGGCGAATATAGCAGACGTTACAGTTCCATGCATGAGATGAAAGTTTGCGACAAAGTTTTTTATGGTTTATTGAATCAAATGCCTTCGAAAAATCAAGCAGCGCAAGTATCGTGAACTTATTTACGTCAGCATTACGGCGTTTATCGTCTACAATGTGTAGTAGAGCTGTGGCTGTACTATGACAAATCCTATACGCTGATTGATGTTTTCAAAGCAGTTTGTTTCTGTTCAAATATTGTACCATTTGGGTTTTTATTATTATCTCAAAAACTTTAGAGAGAGTAGGCAAAGCAATTATTGGTCGAAGGTCAGACATAGACAGAGGATTTTTAACTTTAGGAATTGGTGTTATCTTAACTGTTTTCCAACAAGTTGGAAAAAACGATTTAGTAATTATGTTATTGAAAATATATAAAAGAAAAGAAGAAATTTCGGGGAGAATTAATTTGATGAATTTTTATGAGATATTATCAAGACCAGTCGCGTTAGATTTAATTGAATTGATAGCAAAGAACAATTGTTCATGTGATATATGTTCAAAAGCAAGATTTGGAATGATAGCATCAATTTCCGGAAAAACAGGGTTAATATGCGAGTCATGTGAGGGTTGGATAGGAACAGCAGAGCAGTAATAGCTATTTAAATTATTAGGCTTAAAAGGAATTACCTAGTGCTCATTATCTTTACTAATACCAAGGCTTTTTACATTGTTCCAGAACATCTTAGGTGGCAGTTCAGGGTTTAGTTTTTTATTCAGATGTTCGTATTTCGACTTCCGGATTGATGCGGTAACAATATTTCTCAGCCGTACATAGTTTATCCGGTTTTGATTAGAGCGAGTTCTGACCCACTTTTTGTATGCCCTATCTCGTTCTGTAATTTTTATTTTGATGTTAGTAGTGAACCATTCTGGTTGTTTTAAATAAACATATATTTTCCTAATCGGGACGAATTTTTCGAACATCTCAATTACTAGCATATTGAAATGCTCAAGTTGGCTGTCAATATCAGTTGAATCATAAATAATATTCCACGGTAATCTTGTACAGTATGAGATAAGTTCTTCAATATTTACATTGTTATAATCTCGGAAAGTTATTATCTTCTGGGATTGATTTGATATTGCATCATATGAGAAAAATACAAGGTCGTGATGAGATATTCCGGGGAGAGATATTTGATTAAGAAAGTTTACTTTGTTGGTATTACATAACACAAGATCCAGCAAGGATGAGCTGGTTGACGAGAAGTGAATGGGTTCAGAATTAATTAGACTTACAGAGAATTTTTCTAGAATACTTTTAAATATTCCACATCCAGGTTTAGAAGAAAGCATATCATTATTAAAATCATCAACTAAAATGAAATCGGAATAAATTATTGAAAATTCGTTTAGTATTTTTTCCAATTCAGTAGTCAAATTTATTCTGGGTGGGTTGTTTGCAACGCCTAACAAGATTTTATCATTAGGAAATGACAGTTCAATGCATATAACATCATTGTCCTTATTTGTTGACTCATAAATCATTCTTACTAGAATAGTAAACCTAACATATATGCAGACGCCACCCTTGCGTGATCTGTCATTACGATAAATATTAAACCCTTCTAAACTCACAGCTTTGTTCGTTATGTATGATTTTAGCCATGTCTCTGAGACACATATTGCATCAACATTTACATTCGCAAAGATTGATCTTATCTCGTCGATCTTAGGTAATATACTCGCGGAAATTAGATGGAAAATGTTTATGTTTTTTCGATAGTTTAAAGTAGATTTTAATACGATATTGGGGATACACACATCACAAGATAAGTTATTTTGCATAGTCAAAGTGATATTATTTTGATCTAATAATAAACCAAGATCAGAGAGCGCGATTAATTACTAAAGTGAATAATCCATATTATTCTGAGTTTTCTTAATTTTACTAAGTAAAATCGGACAGTAAGAGCTGTCTGCCCTATGACTTATTGAATTAATTAGATTAAACTTATTATTAAGATATATACAATTTTTACATTTGATGACATTATTGTTACATTCCCGGAAAGGATGAAAACCACCCCATTTAGCACAAATAGCAACATTATTGCAGTCTTTTGAATTGTGATGATATCGTTGACAATTAAAGCATCGTAAAACATAAACGTCTGATACTTCAACAGAAATCATCCATTTAAGCGTAGTTTTATTCATACTAGGAGGGCCCGGCGTGCTTCGCTACGCTTATAAATAATGTTTTTGCGTAGACATTTTGTTGACGTAGAAGCAATGATTTCAAAAAGTGGTAATAAGAAATGCTAGCATATAATTTTTAATTTTTCTTTTTAAATAAATGAATGAAAAATAATCAGAACTCCAGCTGATCAGTTCGGATATATGAAAAATTAGCGATCAAATA
Source organism: Diogma glabrata (assembly GCA_963693315.1). NCBI lineage: Eukaryota > Metazoa > Arthropoda > Insecta > Diptera > Cylindrotomidae > Diogma > Diogma glabrata. The sequence goes on along the minus strand of OY856189.1, from coordinate 7,839,027 downwards.
AGTTTTCAAGTATGCCTATTTGATCTCTAACTTATTTGATCGCTAATTTTTCATATATCCGAACTGATCAGCGAAAATCCGAAATTCTACGTCCACGCCGTGCTACCTGGGTAACGCTAACAGAATTAGGTTGGTGTAGTTGAGAGGGGCAGAGTAAATTCTGCTTATACTCAATGATTCTGCACCATGGCGAGTCATTGGCGCCATAAAACCAATGCAACTCAAGCGTCTGTTCTCCATGCTAGGGGCGGCTTGGAGCGGACGTCTGTTTTGGATCAAGCGTCTGTTCTTCGTGTAAGGGGCGGTTTTCAGCGGGCGTCTCTCTTGGATCAAGCGGATCGCTATATAAACATTGTGAAAAGGTTGTTTCTGGTGACCTTAAGATGCAGAACGAACCCATTCACAAAAATTTGGGTTGGGCGAAGGGCTAACACCCCATTTCCGTAAAAAAATTGTTGTCATGAATTCTGTACACAAGCCTCGGAATATCTCGGAATCATTATTGGAACGACCTCGGAAACTGTACCCGGAGTACGATTTAAAAATGGCAACCTGGAACGTGCTAAGCCTCAGAAGACCAGGAGATCTCCTAAAACTCACTCAACAAGTCGAGAGCTACACACTGGATATAGTGGCATTACAAGAACTAAGATGGCGAGGCAGTGGAATCCATGAAACAGCGAAAGAATGCACTCTGTATTATTGCGGTCATAAAAACGGAGGAGAATTTGGAGTTGGCTTTCTCATACACCGTCGCGGGAATCAGCATGTTATCGACTTCTGCCCAATCAATATGCGGTTATGCACACTGAGAATCCACACGCAAAAAATCAATGTAACGATCATCAATGTTCATGCACCTACTGAAGATAAAGCAGATGATATTAAAGACCTGTTCTTCCTAGAACTCGAAGAAGTCATCAATAACATACCGCGGCACGATATAAAAATCGTGGTAGGTGACTTTAATGCTCAAATCGGTAGGATTGCAGAACTTAAAACACATATCGGCCCTAACAGCTTGCTTCATACCAGCAACAAAAACGGCTTTCGCGCAGTCGAGCTGGCTATGATGTATGATCTAGTAATTTCCAGCACTTTCTTCCCTCACAAGAGAATTCACAAAGCAACTTGGAAATCAAACGACGGAAGAACGGAAAATCAAATCGATCACGTCATGATCTCTAAGAGACACTCTACAAGTATACCTGAAGTTCGATCATACAGAGGTGCTGATATGGACACCGATCACATGCTTGTCATCTTTAAGTACAAGTGCAAATTATCATCTACATTTAACAGACAAGCAAAAAAGACCGTGCGCTGGAATGTCGAAGCATTTAAACATCCGGAAACGCTGAATCGGTATCAGGAAATAGTAACACAAAACATAGAAGAGCATGACATCTCTTCTGAGATGCAATTACACATACAAGAAGAATGGCAAACGCTTCAATCAACCATTATAGCCGCAGCACAAACTACAATCGGCAAACGACAACCGAAATCACACAACGAATGGTTTGACGACGAGTACCGCCAATTCATTGAACATAAACAAAAACTGCAAGAAAAATGGTTTACAAGGAACACCCGAAGCTCCCAAGCCGATTACCTATGCAGCAGGAAAGCCTCAGCAAAACTTCAACGTAAAAATAAACGCGAACACATGAAGAGCTGCATCGAAAACATCAACCAACATGTGGCCAACGGAAATTCAAAAGAGTGCTTTGCCAATGCACGGAATCTGACAAAAGATTTCCACCCAAGATTTACAGCCATCAAAAATGAAAATAATGAACTCACAACAAGTGAACGTGATGTGCTGGCAGTGTGGCGATCCAACTTTCAAGACCTACTGAATAGAACGAATGAGGTTCATCCTATTCGAGCAATTGCTCCATCAACTGAGGAGATTTTTGTCCCTTACCCAGCAATAGAAGAAGTGGAAGCTGCGATCAAAAAACTGAAAAATTGCAAATCACCAGGTTTCGATGGAATTCCCGCAGAACTTCTGAAAAATGGAGGAGCAGCTCTGGTCTCACGTATATACGATCTGATTCTTGCAATCTGGGACCAAGAAGAACTACCTGCTGAATGGAAAACAACTCTCATTGTTCCGCTACATAAGAAAGGTGACTCTCTAAAGTGAGCAAATTATCGTGGCATCGCACTGTTGAATACTGCATACAAAATACTAGCTAATGTCGTACTTGCTCGACTCATTCCGTTCGCCGAATCTCTCATTGTCGACTATCAGTGTGATTTTCATCCTAACCGCTCAACCACAGATCAATGTTTTACATTAAGGATGATTCTGGAAAAATGTTGGGAGTACAATATCAGCATTTCCCATTTCTACGTTGATTTCAGGCAAGCATATGATAGTATCATCCGCGACAACCTTTGGTTCGCACTCATATGCCTTGGTATCCCAGAGAAACTTGTTTCTCTGTGCAAACTCACAACATCGGGATCAAATTGTAGAATAGTAATCAAAAGGTCAGTTTCTGATCCTTTCGATATAGCATCAGGTGTTCGACAAGGTGATGCACTCGCACCCGTACTTTTTAATTTGGCGCTTGAGTACTCGATAAGAAAAGGCCGAATTGAGACACAAAACTGCATATATAACAAATCTAGTCAAGTTCTTGGCTACGCAGATGGTATTGTGCTTCTCGGCCGTAGAACAAGCGATATTAAGGATAGTCTCTCTCAGCTTGAAAGAAATGCTAAACGGCTTGGATTATGCATCAACACCGGAAAAACTAAAGTGTTAACAACATCTAAGAACATGCCTCCCGGAAATCTAGATACTGGCGACTATGAAGTGAAACGCGTGGAAAACTTCAAATACCTCGGGTCTGTAATAACATCGTCAAATGACATGCAGGCAGATATCAAAGACCGTGTATCTGCCGCATACAGAGTTTTCTACGCATACTCAAAACTTTTGCGATCAAAATATCTTTCGCGGTCGTGTAAATTCACACTTTACAAAGCATTAATCCGACCTGTGCCTACATTTGGAAGTGAAAGCTGGACACTGACTTCCTCCGATTGTAGAATTTTATCAACATTCGAGAGGAAGGTCATACGAACAATTTATGGTCCATGTAAAGTTGCTGAAAATCAGTATAGAATCCGAATGAATCATGAAATCAGACAGCTTCTTGGAGGCTGCGATGTAATCGGATTCATTAAATCCAAACGGATTAGATGGTTTGGTCATGTAGAAAGGGCTCCATTGGATAGAATGATAAAAAAAGCGTCCCAACAACAACCAGCTGGTATTCGTCGAAGAGGAAGACCTAGACAACGCTGGCGTGATGACATCATCCAAGACCTTCGTGATATAGGATGTCGAAACTGGGGTCAACTGGTCATGG
>OY856189.1:7626438-7835438 GCA_963693315.1 Diogma glabrata | reverse complement strand
AAAGTTTTTTTATAAGCGTAGCGAAGCACGCCGGGCCCTTCTAGTTCGAATAAAAAAGCCTTAGGCTTCAGAAAGTTTTTTTCTAGCGTATTAATATATAAGAAGATAAGAAGATAATAAAAAAACAAAGAAAAATAATGTTAATTCACATACCATTATCACGTCGAATCAATTCTATCTTCATCTGACAAATTTAACAAACACTTGAATTTTGAAATATGTATAAGGAAATATTTTATTCAAACACATAAGGCTTTACAATTTATATGTTTGGCATGACAAAAACGGCAACTCATATCCAAAGCACCACAAACATATGAAACAAAGTTACCTGGAATGACATTCAAAGCACACTTGAGCGAATCTCTCAAAATTACTAAGGGAATTTCTATTTCATCATTCACCACATTCAATTCTAAATCATCATTCATTTCTTCATTCACAACATTCATTCACAACATTACCATTCATTTCATCTATCATAAAAAAACAAACAACTCTTTTTTTTTTTTTTTTTTTTTAATATATTCATAACATTTTTATTTTAGTATAATTACAATAAACTTAACACTACAATGTTTGTTACAAAATGTTAATGAAATAGGGAGACCATGTACTTAATGCAGTGGTTGGTCTACCTTCAGATAATAAACAAACTTTTAAATATTGATTGGAGGGTGCGTTTAATTAGGTTGTTTGAAAAAAAAAATAAAAATGAAAAGGATAAATAAAACAAGATAATAAATTCAAAACAATACAAAAGAAAGATTTGAGCTACAACAAAAACAAAAATTTAAACAAAATAATTAAACAAAATAAAATATGTCTTACATGTTGCTCTGCAAAATATCGCAGCCATCCACTTAAAAAATTTACACTATTATAGAATGAAAAAGCTTCAAATATTATAAATATGTTTACGATATAATAATACAACAAAGGCAATAAAGGAAAACAAAATTGACCAATAAATAAATTCTCAAACACGTAACCAAAACTTGAAAAGGTGACCTTCGATATCTTCAATGGAAAATAGCCATTTTTTTACTACTTCAAGAAACGCTTTTAAAAGTTTCTCATTTTTACATTATCCGGCAAACTATTGAATAGGTATGGACCCATGTATAAATATGAGCGTCTAAAACCTTCTTTAAGGATCTTTGGTAAAATACACAGACTTTTATCCCTAATATTGTATCTATTGTGTAGTTTTATATTTAGTTGACCATAACGCTTAAAGAAGGTTTTTAAGACCGTATAAACATACAAATATCGCAATGGTAATGAATTTGCCATAATGAATAGAGGTAAGCTAGTATGTGTGCGTTTTTTTCGATACAAAATTCGAATTGCATGCTTTTGGCCAGTAACTACGGGCTTTATATTTGTGTAATAAGCACTACCCCAACAAGATATACCATACTGAATTCGCGATTTAATCATTGCATTGTAAAAGAGTAATAATGTGTTTTGTAGAACAAAAGGTCTAATTAGATACATTTTGCGGATAGCAACCATTATATTTTTTGCTAAAGCTTGAGTATGTAGTTTAAATTTTAATTTCTCATCTAATATCAAAGCTAAATACCTAAAACTTGTCACAGCCTCAATAGGGATACAAAGTTCATTGCATAAAGCTCTATTGCAAAAAACACTATGATATATAATTTGTCTTGTAGGAGCAGGCCCATTTTCAAAAAACATGACTTTCGTTTTGGGGATTAATAACATTAAATGATTGTCAAACCAAGCTCTTAAGATATATAGATCATGACGAATTAAGGAGTCTAACACACCTGAGCTTTTAAATGGATAAATTACAGCCATATCATCTGCGAAAGCAACAGGTTTTCCCTTAAGACCAATAGAAAAAACAGAATTAAAATAAATAAGAAACAAAATAGGACCCAATACAGACCCTTGAGGTACTCCAATATTCAATAGTATTGGATCCTGAGCTCACCATTAACTTTAACTACCTGTGAACGATTTTTCAAATAAGAAGAAAACCATTCAAGTGCCACTCCTCGTATTCCAATGTGATTCAATTTAGACAGCAATACCTTTTGATTCACTGTATCAAAAGCTTTGCTGATATCAACAAACAAAGCCATAATATTATTATGATTATTTAAATTAGATTGTACGTAGTTTATGAAAGAAATAAGGGCATCCTCAGTGCTTTTGTTTTTTTGAAAGCCGAATTGATTTTCGTTTACAAAGTTTATCTTTTCCAAATAACTAACTAATTGGGTCTTCACAATTTTCTCGAAAATCTTTGAAACCGCAGGGAGTAAAGATATGGGTCGGTAATTGTTCAAGTCCAGTTTACTTCCTTTCTTATGAAGTGGTATAACAACAGCTAATTTCATTTCGTCGGGGAAGGAACCAGACAAGAAACTACGATTGAATATGTACGCGAGAGCTTCCGAACAGCATGGAATAACTTTTTTCATTAGAGAATTATTAATTTTATCAATTCCATGCGACTGCTTATTTTGTAACTCTGCAGTAGCTCTTAAAACATCAGATGAGATGACAGGCTTGAAGAAGAAACTATTTCCATAAGAGTTACAATTACCACAAATTGTGTCTGACCCCACAGAATGCTTTGGAATAGATTCTGATATCTTTAAAGGAGCACTTGCAAAAAAAGAATTAAACTCAGTTGCAATATCTTTGGAAACCATAATTTTTTTATCTGTATCAGCTTGGTTTATAGTATGTATAGCAGTGGCGTAGCTAGCATCGGTGGCACCCGGGGCGGATATTGTGGTGTCACCCCAAAAATAAAAACTGTCAATAATAATAAAAAGCCGATAAACGTAATTTATAACTTTTTTTAATTAATACAAATGAGCATTATTATTATAAGCCCGCAAGTAATTTTTAACTAATTTTAATTTGCTGAAACTCCTCTCACACGAAGCCACTAATACGAAAATAGTCATAAATAACTTTAGTGCGACCGTAAGATTCGGAAGAAATTCTAAAAAATCCCATTCTACGATGAATTTCAAAAAGTCTAGGTACACCCAGTTAGAAACTGTAACATTGGTCGCTTTTAAATGCCTCCTCACCCTTTGTATCTCTATGAGGAGTTCTGTTGCCAATACCGCATCGTAAAAACCAGTAAATTTTGATACCGATAATTTTAACTCTTCACTGTTCGCCAAAAGCTAAGTGTTTGTCTGCACAACCTCGAACAATGAAGCTAAATCTTGAACTGACTTCAGTCTAGTTCGGAGTTCAACACTGAATCGGTCAAGACATTCCAACATGTCCTTTTTAAGTTGAGCTCTCAGTGTCAGTCCAACATCAGGTGCAAACTCACCACCCGTTCGTTTTTTGCGTTTTTATGACGAATTCGGCTTTCCATTTGAATGTCACAGTCCTCCGATTTTTTCGCAGCAAGATCTATTGCCTCTTCTACAATGAGACTTCGTTATGAATTGACTCTATTTTTGTAGCTAATTGATCAATATTCAAGCCCGTGCTTTGCAATCCAATCTGAGCACAGATATTATTTCTCTTAGAATATCATTCCAAAACAAAAGATAGCAAAGAAACGAAAAATCACATGCTGCATTGATAAGGTTCTATGCAGCGCCTCTAGTGTCTACATTTTCTTGTTGATCACTTAACTTCTCAATTTCAGCCACAATCCCATCAAAGTTTTCGGCCAATACTTTTACTGCAGCATAATGAGCACTCCAATGCGCTGTTAAGAGTATTTTAACAGTTGCTTTCTTGTGTTTAGCAAGTACTTCCCAGCGGCTAGTCGAAGCAGAAAAACATGTAAAAATGGCTTTCACTGATGAGTGTTGGCCGTATAAATTAATTGAATGATCTTTGCAGCCCACAAAAATTGCTTTGTTATCTTTTGCTTTAATAATAGCTTGCACTTCTCCATGTATACTACTCATAACAGCTGCATTATCATAACCTTTGGGAGCGACAATTCATAACATCTATACCATCATTTTCAAGATTTTACACTGAAAAAAACATGTCCTATTTCCAATCGAAATGCAGTTGTCTCAACCTCACCGTATTGGCAGATATGGCGAATCGAAATACGAGATTGATTCAACAACCGTACAATGATAAGCCGATGCAGTTGAGACAATCACATGAAATATTTATGTGAAAATAAAATATAGTTCAATTAATCTCAAATACTTAAATTTTAAAATGAAAAATTCATGATATAAGGCCAAAGAAATATGTTTTCATGGAAATAGTCATTAACTTTATTCAACTTCTGTTATATTGGATAGCACTTTATATTTTAATTACACCTCATTCTGTTATCAGGAAAATGTTACTGAGTACTGAGTAGTTGTCCCAATCACGGTGAAATTGTTTGTAAATATCTTTTCTTTGCATGAATAGTAAACTGCCATCTTCGAGATGAGGTTATCATTACTTCAATTTTTTTTTTCAGTGTAAGAATTTCATCGCTTAAATCAGCGGCTTTTTTCCACGTAAAGGAAAAAATCCAAGGAATACTTCCTTGATTTCCACTTTACTACCATCAATTTTCACACAACGAATCACTTCTGACATTTGATCAATATGTGAAATGTCAGCACACCATCAAACATAATTCCAAAATATTTAACCGATTTAATTTCGTTGACAAGCTTAAACTTTACGTGGTTCGCTAAAACATTTATGAACTCATTTTGTATATCTGGTGACAAATATGATACTTTTGGTGATTTACCATGCTCCAAATTCAAAATGTGTTCTTTTAACACTACATCATACTTTGACAATAGATTGACTAGTTCTAAAAAATTGCCTTTATTTGAAGAACTTTGTCCTTCATCATGTCCCCGAAATGCTAGGTTTTGTTTAGATAAAAACAAAGTTATATCCAATAATCTTGATAAAAGATGTTTCCACTTCTGTTTTTTATTACATATTAATTGCAAGGCTGCGTCTCGTATCGTTTTATGAATTTTTAACCTCATTTTCAAAGCTTTCCACTTTTCAAAATTCTCCAGATGTTCATTTGAAGTTTCATGCTCGGCCACTTTGGGATTTAGTTTCCACCGCTTCTGATATCCAGTAGTAAATGTTGATTTTGTATTATTATTATTGGTGACAGCAAATACACGACAACAGAAGCAATACAGGACGCAAGTTATTATTTACAGGAGAATAAACAATCCATGGCCGTAGAATTTTTTCACCATTATTCATCATTTTATAAAACCATTCTTTAGAAAGATGGCGAACATCACCTTTTATGTCTAACCCGTGTCTAGATACAGTAACAAACGACCCTTCTCTATTTTGAAAATGTTCACTTTCTTTTTTTATGATTTCAATGCGAACATTACCAGAGACGAGTATATTCCAATGTGATACATCTCTTAAGTCCTGAAGTGATTCACCCATGCAAATACTGTCTTCAATAGTAGAAGCATTAGCGGCATTATCACTGTCATTTTCATTATTCCTTTCTAATTCGTCATCATAGGTTATCATTATTAATTCTGTATTGTCGCTGTTACTTTCCGAAGATGAGCCAATATTCTCTGAAACATTCGTTGCATCAACGTGATAATCAGTTTCTTTTGATGAACCTTGGATATCATCGGGTTTTGTAACATATTTATAGATTTGGTCTTTCTCTGCTGGAACCAACTTTTTCTTTAAAAAGTATGAACTCCTCGTGGCATATTTATTTTTTGGGATATTTGCTGTATGAGTATGTATCCAGTATGGGTATGTATCAGTATGAGTATGTATCAGTATGAGTATGTATCAACCAACAAAAATTTGCAAAACTGCAGTAATTGCATAACTGCCATTTTATTCTACAGTAATTATTTTTGTGTCCATTGAAAAACGATCTATTTCAATTTATTCTTTGAGTTGTTTCAAGATTAAGGAAAAAAAATTATTTTGAGATCATTTATAAACACGGTAATTTGATTGTTTGTTAGTTTCCTTAGGTGTTTGCAATTAATTTGTAAAACGGTCAATATGGTATCTATAGGAATATTCAAAGCTATTGAGTAATTGTGGTGATGGGATTCAATGCTCAACATGTTGATTCGATTAATATTGTTAAAATTTTATTTCACGTAATAACTCAAAAATTTTAAAAAGTAAAATAGATTCTTTTTGAACCAATAACACATTTATAGGACACATTTAAAAGTTATCACAATTTATAAATTAAAATTATATGGATAACCTGGTTAAAATGGTTTCTAAGTGATTTATCGTTGAAAACATGTGATGGTTTGTTTAAGTTTTTTACGTTCGGGTGTCACCCCAAAACGGTTTCGAAGTGATTTATCATTGAAAACATTGTGATGGTTTGTTTAAGTTGTTTACGTTCGGGTGTCACTCCAAAACGGTTTCGAAGTGATTTATCGTTGAAAACATTGTGATGGTTTGCTTAAGTTTTTTACGTTCGGGTGTCACCCCAAAACGGTTTCGAAGTGATTTATCATTGAAAACATTGTGATGGTTTGTTTATGTTTTTTACGTTCGGGTGTCACCCCAAAACGGTTTCGAAGTGATTTATCATTGAAAACATTGTGATGGTTTGTTTAAGTTGTTTACGTTCGGGTGTCACCCCAAAACGGTTTCGAAGTGATTTATCGTTGAAAACATTGTGATGGTTTGTTTAAGTTTTTTACGTTCGGGTGTCACCCCAAAACGGTTTCGAAGTGATTTATCATTGAAAACATTGTGATGGTTTGTTTAAGTTGTTTACGTTCGGGTGTCACCCCAAAACGGTTTCGAAGTGATTTATCGTTGAAAACATTGTGATGGTTTGTTTATGTTTTTTACGTTCGGGTGTCACCCCAAAACGGTTTCGAAGTGATTTATCATTGAAAACATTGTGATGGTTTGTTTAAGTTGTTTACGTTCGGGTGTCACACCAAAACGGTTTCGAAGTGATTTATCGTTGAAAACATTGTGATGGTTTGTTTAAGTTTTTTACGTTCGGGTGTCACCCCAAAACGGTTTCGAAGTGATTTATCATTGAAAACATTGTGATGGTTTGTTTATGTTTTTTACGTTCGGGTGTCACCTCAAAACGGTTTCGAAGTGATTTATCATTGAAAACATTGTGATGGTTTGTTTAAGTTGTTTAAGTTCGGGTGTCACCCCAAAACGGTTTCGAAGTGATTTATCGTTGAAAACATTGTGATGGTTTGTTTATGTTTTTTACGTTCGGGTGTCACCCCAAAACGGTTTCGAAGTGATTTATCATTGAAAACATTGTGATGGTTTGTTTAAGTTGTTTACGTTCGGGTGTCACACCAAAACGGTTTCGAAGTGATTTATCGTTGAAAACATTGTGATGGTTTGTTTAAGTTTTTTACGTTCGGGTGTCACCCCAAAACGGGTGACACCCGGGGCGGACCGCCCCCCCCGCCCCCCCCTAGCTACGCCTCTGATGTATAGTGTTCTCATTACATTGTTTAGTTAAAATGCTATCAATAAGTTTCCACTGCATTTTACTATTACTTGAACTAGCTCGAAATCTATCCTCATAATAGGAGATTTTAGTTGATTCGATGGAATCCCTTAATCTATCACAAAATTTCGAGTAATATTTTGATAGTTTTTTATTTTGAGGGAACCGTAACACTTTCTTATACAAAACCTTTTTTTTTTTACTAAGCATAATAATTTATCAGTCATTCAAGGCTGAAGTTTTTTATTTGATACCTTGTTAATGTTTTGAGTGCAATTTGTAACATGTGAATTAAAAATGTTAATAAAGCTTTTATATGCTAGACTCGGATTCACTTCCACAAATACTTCGTTCCAACTTTCGTTAGCCAGTGTCTCAACCAGTTTTCCTAAATTTATTTTAAAAGCTTTTTCAAAATTTGCTCTCAATGGTTGGTTTTTTTGCTTATAGTTTATATGAAGAATGATCATGTTATGGTCTGTTATCTTTAAATCAGCAGAAATGGCTTTGGCGACTACACGATTAGTTTCACATTGATGATAAACATGGTCTATACAAGTTCCAGACATTAATCTTGTGAGAACATTAACAAGAGACTCAAGACCAAAAGCAGATAACAGAAGTTGATACTGAAGAGAATTAACAGTATCACTCATGATATAAATGTTAAAATCACCCAATAGAAATAAATTTTTGCAATTCATTGAACCGCATAAGATTTCCAATTCTGAAACGAAGAATTGCACAGAATGAAAATGAAATCTATAAAAACACACAAAACATAAATCTATACCGTCGATGCATACATTGATTTGCAGACAATCAGCTGATCTGAGAGAATGCTTAGTAATATTATATTCATTAATAGAATTACTCACATATACCACAACTCCCCCAGCGGCATACTCATTATTGTAATTTGCATGCATTTTGTAGCCTGTTATGTTATAATTTTCGAGTTCATTGTCACCTATCCAAATCTCGGTTAAAAAAATTAAAAGTGGTTGAAACCTAAGACTTTCCAAATTGAACGTAAATAAATCAAAATTTCTTCGTAAGCTTCTGGTATTTTGCAAAACAACAGGAAAATTTGAACTGCCTAAAAAATAAAAATTATTAGAATTGGAACTATTTGAATTAATTGACATATTACTGTCACTGTTTTCCGATAAAAGAGAATTATTATTACTCATGGTATACTATCTTTTGGTTTAAAAATAAATTTAATTTATTTTATTTAAATCACTAACAACTTTTATCGGAATAACAGGACTATCATCTGCTTTGCGTAACAAAATTGTTCCAATTCTAATCCAGATGTATTTGTATGATTTCTCTCGCTTTAACCGGGATGCCTCTTTGAAAAGTTGACGCCTTAATGGTGTGAGATTTTCGTTGACAAAAATTTTTTTCTCTGAAGAATTCCCAAATATTTTTCCTACAGTGAGAGGTTTAGCAAATTTACGCTTCTGCATGATAACGGTATCTTTAGTTTGAGTGGACGAAAAATTCAACACCACACATGATGAAGTTTTTAATTTGTAACACTGTTTCACATCACTAGGGGAAATGTTTAGCTGCAAGCCAATATTACATACTGAAATTGCCATAGTTTTTATGTCCATATTATCAATGTTTTCAGGCAGCCCATGAATTTCAACGTTACTGTTTCGATTATTCTGGTCAAGGTTATCCAGTTGTTGCTCAAGAGAATCCATTTTCATTTTCAATACAGCATTTTCCTTTTAAGGTCCTCTATAACACTCATTTTTCCAGTTAAAGTAATAACTTGCGATTTTATATCTTGTAAAGATAATTCCAGATGCTGCCATTTATCATTAAAATCTTTAGTTAAATCCAATATTTGTTGTGAAATGAAGTTCAAATCTAGAGATGTGTTAACAATATTATTCGAGTTTGGTTCTGGAGGTAGTACCTTTTTCTCATTCTGATTCAAATTTTTAGCTGAGCGGAGTGCTTTCGAGTCTAATTCACGTCGACTACATCTATTCAAGTTATCACAGTTATCACAATGCCATGAGTGATCAACTTCATTAAAATAGTCAATATCTTCTTGGTTTAAATTAACACATGCACTGTGCCAATATTTCTGACATTTGCCACATATTACTTTGGACTCATCACGATTTACTTTTTTTTGTACACACTGCACACAACGACATTTTTACTTAAACCAATCTTTTGCTTTAATAGAATTTTATGAAATAAATGATAGAATGTTGCTGTTTATAATGACACTAACTCTTCGAATACGATAAACTTTAAGAAATGAAATTTAAAAACGCAGAAAAATAATACGTTTATTACTACACACTACCAAAGAATATATAAAAAATAAAATATAAAAAAATAAAATAAATTTTTAAGTTTTAAATTTAATTTCGTTTTTGTATGTATGTAAACTTATGATGCATATGTATTTAAAAAGTTTTTCGTATATAATAACTTTTTTATTTAAGATCCGAAAAATCCCAAAAATCTTTAAAACCTAAGTTACAGTAATATCAGTTAGCACTGAAAATTTGAAATTAATCAAAATTCGAATAAAAAAGCCTTAGGCTCCAGAAAGTCTTTTTCTAGCGTATTAATATATAAGAAGATTCGAAAACAAAATTTTCATTTCATCAGCGTCGTCAATGAAATGATTCTTTTAACTCCCGTAATAGCTATTGAGGGCGCCGGATTTTAGTGCGAGAAATTTCATACGAATTTTTCAACTTACTTTTCGCCTCATCTTCGAAACGTTGATTTTCTTGTTCACTATTTGTTTTAACCAGGACAGATCCATTGAAAATGTTTTTAACTAGTGATATTCCGACATTTATTGTGTTTGGAATAATTTTGGATTTTATGTCATTCCTGGTGGTGTCGATGTCTTGTTGAGTTTTAGGCTTGATTATAATGCCTTGTAAATTGGTAGCTGGTACACTTTTCCTGCTACTTATAATGCCAGATTTTACCGCATCAGCATACGACTTGTTGTCACCAGAACAGCTTACACCAGACGCTAATTTTTTTTCAATTCCTTATATCTTATCATTAATATTATTAATAGCATTCAAAATATTTGCCTCGGAATCAGACACAAAACTAGATTGAGCCTTGTCAGCGTTTAAATTTGATTTGATCCAAGTGTCAAATATTTTTCTGTCATCATCACATAACCACAGTACATTAGTTAGTACTATTACATGCAAACAAAATTTATATGAATTTAACAAAGTTTTTAACATCGAATGAATTTCGTAAACTTCAAACATTTATATATGTAATATTTAAATAATTAGAATCCTTAACTGTATCGCAAACTTCATTTTTATAATATTTAATTTGAGCCAAATCAGTTAAATTTATATTCTCAAAATCCATTTACTTTGTTTATTAAGTTTAAATAACATAGAAATTTAATTTTTTAAACTGTTGTAATATTATCTGAATCACTGATAGATCTTATATGGATCTTTTTGGATTCTGAATTTTTACAAATAAAAATATTATACCCTTCAATCCACACATATTTAAAATTATGTTGTTTTTTAAACATGCGTGCTGCGTACATAATTTCTTGTTTTTTTTCGTTAAGTGTGGGTTAAAATAAATTTGGGTATTTTCTTTTACTCCAGTAAATAACCTCGCTAATTGTAGTGGACCACCCATACAAGGTTGTACAACTGATCCAGTAATGGTCCATTACTGGCAGCCAGTAATGCAGCAATGGGCGAGTACTGGCAACGACGACTGGACCATTAACATAATTTTACTGGATGATAACTTCGGACAATAAATAGTTGCCATTCTTGGGCCAAATACTGGCAACCATGACTGGGCCATTAAAAAAATATACATTATTATCATATGTAAATTTAAATAAATTAAATACAAACTAATTTAAAATAAAATAAAAATGACGGAAAAAATTCAAAACTCCCCATGCAACTAGTTCAGTTGCAGGAATGGCTGAGTAATGGCAAACTCCGCCCTGACTCCATTAAAAAAAATATAAAATAATATTTTTTATACATAAATTTAAATAAATTATTTACAAAATAATTAAAATAAAATAGAAATGAAAATAAATTAAAACATATACCTACCTTTTCTATATTACCATAGTCTTTCAACCGACAAGGCAAGGCGATAACTAAACTATTTGTGAAATATTTCAAACTATGTATTTCTAAAAGGGATAATACTCTACTGAAATTTAAAAAAAATGACAGATTGGCAAATTCATGGCTACAGTACTGGACCAATAACAATAGCCAAGTAATATTTACCATTCATGGGCCAGTGCTTGGCCATTCAAAGGTAACAATATACTGGCTATTTTCTGTAAACCATAGATCGGCCGATGGTTGGTTCTAGTATTGGCCCAGCAACAATAGCCAAGTACTGTTAACCATTAATGGACCAGTGCTTGGCCGTATGTCAATGTCTAGCAAAACCTACTTGGGCATGCATCTTTTTGGCCTTAACAAAATTTAATTTTACATCCTTTGAGGAAAATTTGACCAAAAGTGGTATATGTTTTTCGATTCCTGTTGTTGTTTTTTTTCCATTCTAGTTACCAACGCAATGTCTTTCTCTTTTAATTCTATGTTTAAAATATTTGAAATAGACAAAGTAGTTTTTAAATTATCCTCACCATCAGTTTTGGGAATACCAGTCAAAATTACACTTGATTCCAATTTTTCTGCAAATTATTTAATTCTATTTCCAGATTCATCACTTCCCAAGTAGGTTTTGCCAGACATTGACATACGGCCAGGCACTGGTCCATTAATGGTTAACAGTACTTGGCTATTGTTACTGGGCCAATACTAGAACCAATCATCGGCCAATCTATGGTTTACAGAAAATAGACAGTATATTGTTACCTTTGAACGGCCAAGCACTGGCCAATGAATGGTAAATATTACTTGGCTATTCTTATTGGGCCAGTACTGTAGCCATGAATTTACCGATCTGTCATTTTTTTTAAATTTCACTAGAGTATTATCACTTTTAGAAATACATAGTTTGAAAAATTTCACATATAGTTTAGTTATCGCCTTGTCGGTTGAAAGACTATGGTAATATAGAAAAGGTTGGTATGTGTTTTAATTTATTTTCATTTCTATTTTATTTTAATTATTTTGTAAATAATTTATTTAAATTTATGTATAAAAAATATTATTTTATATTTTTTTTAATGGCGGAGTACTGGCGGAGTCACGGCGGAGTTTGCCATTACTCAGCCATTCCTGCAACTGAACCAGTTGTATGGGGAGTTTTAAATTTTTTCCGTCATTTTTATTTTATTTTAAATTAGTTTGTATTTAACTTATTTAAATTTACATATGATAATAATGCATATTTTTTTAACGGCTCAGTCATGGTTGCCAGTATTTGGCCCAAGAATGGCAACCATTTATTGTCCGAAGTTATCATCCAGTAAAATTATGTTAATGGCCCAGTCGTGGTTGCCAGTACTCGCCCATTGCTGCATTACTGGCTGCCAGTAATGGACCATTACTGGACCAGTTGTACAACCTTGTATGGGTTTACCTTCCAAAGTTTCAATTTTCATTTTCGAAGTTTTTAAAAACTGTTTAAGTTCCTTGTTTTCACATAAAAGCTCATCTAATTGTGCCAAAATATGCTGTTGTGAGCGTACCAAATCATAAGTAGATGTTTGTGATACAATTTCATCTAGTCCCTGATATGGTGGATGGTTTTCTTCTAATTGAGATAATCCTGCAGTTTTGTTTGATTTTTTTCTCGAACCCATTATTGATTTGTAAGAATTTTTTGTGTAATTTATATAGATTATTGAATACAATTTTTATTTGCTATTAAACAATTTATTAAAAAGTAATTAAAACCATTCACCAGTTATTTTTTTTTTACATGTGTTAATGCCCTGGCCATTATTGTATTACATGGTCTCCAGTAATGAACCATTACTGGACCAATTCTATGGGCATGGCAAAAACTATTTTATGATTACAAAAAACTAATGATCGTAGAACAACTGATTGCAATTGTAGAGAATGCTTGGCTGATTTTTCTTTTGAGAATATTTTATTTACCTGTTTTGTTTGGTACTAAATTGGACTAATTTGGACTAAATCTTAAATTTGACGTTCACTCTATGCTACCTGGGTAATGATAAAAGAATTAGATTGGTGTATCGGAGACAGGCAGAGTTAAAACTGCTTAGTCAATGATGCTACAGTACGGCCAGTTGGAGCCTTAAATCCGATGCGAATCAAGCTGCTATTTTCCATGTTAGGGGCGGCTTTTGAAAATTTAAAAAACAATTCACTTTTCATATTATACCCCACTTGACAAGATCAAAAATAATATTTTTGAAATTTCTACTCCTAACCGTCCAAAGAGCATTTAAAATTATAACAACCAAAAACAAATATTGTTTTTTATGAAAAATTCCTACAACCGTGAATTTTAAAAATTTTTTTCCTTATAATTTTCGTAGACAAAGGAAGGGCAAAAAATATTTCAAATTTTTGCAACCACGTAAAACATACGAAAACAACTTTATTTTCTTTTGTATCCATCATATTGAGGGGACAAGTTAATTTAATACGCAATTTTAATTTCAGATCCGTAGAATTTATAGTTTGCGAGATAATCGATGTAATGGCTAGCACACATCGTAATCTCACCAATAGTGTTTCATATAAAAAATTGAACCCTAAAACATTTGCATCTCTACTTTTATTTTGGCCTTCATGCTCCATATAAGAGCGTTGTTGAGGGAAACCAGCTCGAGAACGTTCTGGTAACCAGAAGAATCACCACGTACGGTTACTTGCAACAGCAGTATAATTACAATGGAAGTTGGTTTTTAAGGTTGTTTATTACGTATGTGTCCAGTTGTAGGCGTGGTCTACAACTCGCGGTCAGCAACTCGCCAGCGTCTGTGTTAAGTAAATCAAAAATTTAGTGAACGATTTTACGTTAAAATACAGGTAAATACATCACCATCGGTCTAATCAAAGTCTTATATAGCTTAAGTTTGGTGTTAGTTTGCACATACGATGATCCAAGGACAGGTTGAATTGATTAGAAAGTTCTATAAACTCCTGCAATTATAGCTTTTGTATCTGTAAGTATGCAATTGCTTCAGTTAAGCATTGATCCTAGATATTTAATGGATGCATCCCCTTCAATTTGTTTCACCACCATGTACACCAATATGGTTTTGAAATGTCTTTTCAGTTTCATTCAGAATGTCTTAATGGTAATACATTTAAATGTTTCCGTTGTTTGAATTATGAAATGCTTTGGTAAGTGGAAGCATTACTCAGCACATACACAGAATTAGACACTTCCAATGTACGCACCTCTAGAGGATCGCACATTCAGAAAGAAACGTGCTATTACTGTCACGTGATCAATTTGATTTTGTGTGTTTCCATTAGGTAAAAACCAAGCCAATTTATGAATCAACCGAAGCATAAAGAAAGAACTGGCGATTCCTAAAATTATTTGCCAATTAATATTACCAAGCATCATAATGAAGGTGCATAATGGTGTCTCTTTCTCACAACCTATTCCAGTGCAATGTGTTATGTACCGCGAAGTTGCTATATTCTATCGTTGATCGGCTTAAATTTCATCCCGGCTTTGTGCATGTGTTCACCTACAAGGAAGCCAGTACTAATTTCTCTTCGAGAAGGGTCCAAGGACCATCCAAATCTTGTTTTCCGATTATTGGCCGTCAAATTTTTGGCAGAGCAATAATACCCATTTTATACCTCTCATGCTCTATTTCTAGAAGTTTAAATTTCTCTTGTGAGTGTCCGGGGCTCTTCGGGTTTGTACATTCCAAGTTATGATTCCGTGTATTAGTCCTTTTTCACGTCCAGGTAAAATTTTGTTTTTGTTTCCGAGTCTGTTATTCAATTTCTGGTTCTCATTTTTAACAAAGTTTTATTTTGGGGTGAAGGTGTTAATCTCAAGTGCAACCCAAGTTTTCGCGAACGGGTTTATTCTAAACCAAAGGTTCTCAAAAAAAGTGTTTACATGTTTCTATAGTGAGCCGCTTGTCTATCCCCGCTATTCAAATACAATGGCAATAGGTAGATTTTTATATGATATCTACCTAAAATATAAAACAGGCATAATAGCAGTAATAATAATTTGGTACCGATATTTGATAACGGCCGGTACATCAGTATATCGGTATTTGGTATACCGGTGTGAATACCCTTGTTGAGCAGGACCTATGAAGCGGTAAATTTTTCTGCAAGTCTTTCGTTTTTTTCGTTTTAGTATTCTTAGACAATTCTAACCACGATTTGTTGTGGACGTTGAAGTCACCGGTTACGATAACAGCTCAACCTCTTCTTGTTAAGTTTAAACATACCAAGAAAAAATACTTTCAAACAATTTCACGGTGACTTCACTACGGTTAAACATTTTCCTGGCAGCAGCATGATTTAAAATATAATGTGTCAAAAACAATATAATAGTATAGTTGAACGTTAATAACTATTTCCATGAAAGAAATTGACTTTGGCAGCTTATATAATGATATAATTTCATAAATTGAAGTATTTGAGATTAGTGGAACTGTAACTAATTTTCACAGAATCATAATGTTTGGTTGTCTCAACTACACTGTTCTATACTTGTACAGCTTTTGAACCAATTGTTTTGTACCATTTGCCACATTCACCTTCCCTCCCCCCAACCGCTTTTTGTTTGGAAATAGAACATGTTTTTTTTTTGTTAACAATTAGAAAATTTTGCACTAATTTCATTCAAAATTCATCAGGAAAAAAAATTGGGATTATGTTTGGTGGGAACGCGTATAGAATTTCTATAATAAGAGGTTTCAAAAAGACAAACCGTTATTACTACTCTGTTATGCAATCACCATGTAACTCAAAATTTTGGAAGCATTTCGTCTGAGAGATAGTTTCCTGAAATTGTTTCTGTATAAGAAAAGGCATTTGCGGTTTGCAGTCCAAAAATATTTTGAATTTGAAGGTTCAATTTTTAATCAAATATGTAATGCTTTCTGGTCATAATTTGATTAAAATCATTTTTTTTTAAAATGAATTAACAACAACCTCTTTATTATATAATTTAAAATAACGAATGCCAATTTTTCGTGATTAGATGTTAGAAATAAAAACAGAAAAGCTTAAAATAAACTTTTTAAATATTTGAACATATCAATAAAATTTGTTTGTCATGTTGTTCCAACAAGTTTGGACGAAATAGATATCGCCGAGAGGCACCTGCCACCTGATTTAACCTAACCAGATCCATCGTTCGGTGCGCACCAAATATAATGCAGCACCAACAAACGTCCCAGGTGACAAACCAAACAGTATAGTGTAAGCTGCGGTAGCTTTAGGCAGCTAAACCCGTGCCATGGAACCGTAGCACCAAAGCACTATGACATATGAGGGCAGCGTTCCCGATTGCCCTGATCAATCAATTCTGAAAAATTGAAAAAACACTTCAGCCTTTTAAATTATAATCGGTTAAAGCCAGTCTTCAAGTGAAACTCCACCAGAAAATGGATTAAATTGTTAGAATTTAATAATAATAGCCAATGTCCTACATGGAGTATCAGCGTCAATAAAAATAAAATATTTCTTGGAACAAGCAATAGCGCGGCATCACCAGTACTTCATAACTAAGATTAAGAAGGCTATCGTTAATCAAACTAAATTATATAAAATATATCAATGCATCTAAAAATTAATACCAGTTTCAAAACTGGCCGGGAATGCTGACCTTCTGTAAGTCAAGTGAATTAAAAGAACTTATTATATTTTTTTTTTTACTTTTATTCATTGCTTGCGGTAATAAATATAAATTTTCTAATTTAAATTGGTAATTGAAAACAAATCGAATTAAAAAAATTTTCTTATTCTAAATCTCATAGTCCTTAAACGAATTAGCGGTTGGTCATGTGATTTGTTATACGTTGATATAACACGAAAAATTAGGCACAATATTGTGGTACTACAAATTTCATTTTCTTGTTTGATAATTTTGATTTTAAATCAAGATTGATTCCTTGTTCAATTTGCTTCTTGTATTCATTGGCATGTGGCTCGTCATTTCTGATACAATGGACATTTACAAAAATTGGTGTTGATTTTTGTGGCTTGCATGATTTTTCACATTGTGGCAATTGACGTACACTGTAGCAGATTTCATTGTTACGTTCAATTATTTGAGTTTGATAGTTTGTTTTGCAGCCATTTTGATTTTGTTGTTTTTGGGTTTGATAATCTTCTTCGGAGGACGATGAAGATGATGATGATGATGATGAATCAGAAGATGACGAATCTGATGACGAACTGTCAGATGATGACGATGAGCTATCAGATGATGTATTGTTTTGATTTTCATTCCATCTTTTTTGATTTTGTCTAGCAGTTTGAACATATTCTAACCATTGCCGATGAGTAGGCAGGTTGTGGCATTGTTGATTTCTTGCTTGTTCTTGCAATTGCTTAGCTGGCCCTTGGCATGTTCCATCGTTTAATGCATAGCTTGCACCAAAATATTTTGAATTTTGTAAGATACAGTTTTGTGGTGTTGTGAAATCATCATTTGGTTCACCAGTGAATGTACCACATAATCCACGAACATTGCCACGATAACTGTTTGATACCTTGGCTTTAACTCGTGCTCCATCATAGATTAATTGAATTTCATTGTCACGGATGTCAACTTTGAATTCATTACCTGGCAATGCATAAACACGAATCAAAGGTGATTCAGAGTTATCATCATCTTGTTCTGAGAAAATCTCAACAGCTTCTTTATCGGATATTTGATATTCTTTGTTATTAACAGTGACACGCGGTGCCTTCGAGCTACCAGTTGGTTGTAATCGTACTACATAGCTTTCTTGATGTCCGGTTTCGGTTTGTTCCAATAGAATCATAACCTCACGTTGGTTAAAACTAGAGTCACGGATGAGAACAGCAACTTGTGGTAAATCGTAATCATTGTTTTTATATTGTCTTTGTTGGTTTGATGATCCTTGGTGTTTTCCAGAAAAGTCGCGATTATTGTCAACTGTAACAAACATTGTGTGCCAGCAGTTTTCTAAAATATTTGGGTACGTTGTGTTATCAAGAGTGTTAACTGAATTTTGATCAACGACACAAGTGGCTGAAACAAAAAAAATTGTATATAAAAACTGTGAACAAAACATAAATTTTTTAAATTTACCATCACTTTCTTCTTGCTGGAATGCTTCCATAGCAATACGATCAACTACATCATTGTCTGGATGCACAGCAAAGACTGCACGTTCCCAACGTCCTACACGCATGTTTTCGAAAGATGCACGTAATTGAGGTGCATTCACTGTCAAATTAGCGTTTTGAAGATCTGGTGAGAAATTGGCCATGATGTCTAGCTTGCCTGGATGTCCTGATTGAAGTTCTTCATAGACATTTTCGAAACGGTAGTTTCGTGCCCAACCGTAGATGCTGTAAGCCATATGTTCAAGATATTTTGGTATTTTATTATATTCAACATTAAAACTATATTGATCGAAGACATTGGCGTATTGTGTGACGTTTTGACAAGCTGGCAATTGTTGATCACCTCGTTGCATTTGAGCTTTACATAATTTTGCTAATGGCTCTCGTTTGATGTGAGAAATTCTTTCTTGAGATTGTTTCATTTTTCCTTGAATAATCATTTTATTTTCTGATTGATCACATTGTTTTTCACCATAATTAACGTTTATTTTCCACATGGATTGGGCATTGGTGTTAACTGCATTTTCGAAGTTTAATTCTGGGACATTAGATGTCTTACTGTTCACAGTTAAACAAACGTGATATTGTTGATTTGAATTTGATTTACGGTTGTAGTAAAATAGAACTCGTGATTGTTCATCAACTTCACTGTCTGACCATCCAATGGTGGAAATGTACTGGGCGTTTGTTTTGCCGTTATTGTTATTAAATTTAACAGCGACATCTATAACGCGTGACATACTTGATTTGATTCCGTTTGATGAATTATCTAAAAATTGTCGTTGTCTGGATTCACTATCTGGGTTTGTTGAGACTGGATGAGAAAGGTGGTCCATGTTCTTGTTATCGTGTCCTTTACTATCTGAGCGTCTTTGTTGGTTCGATCTGGAATTTGTTTGATTATAGCTCCATGTTAGTTGGACGTTATTGGATTGTGAGTGATGGTCACTATATTCTAGATGAACAAAATAGAATTCATTGGTTTCGCCGTTCCACAACGTTTGGTATGCTGTAATTGGATCATGTTTTTTCAAGTAACTAAACCATTGCCACCAGTTGTTAGCTGGATTTTCGGTCTGAACTCGAAAACGGAATGCCATTCCAGTTTCTTTGGCACCAAATCCTTCGTCGATTTCTTTCAATGCATTTGTATGGATAATTTCAATATTTTCTTGCTCAGCTAATGTTCTCATATCCAAGATATCTTTTCGTCCTGTAAATGGCCAATTGCTGATATGCAAAAGGTTTAAATTTTGTTCTTGGTTTTCGTTTTCACTGCGATTTCTGTTTCGGTAGTTTTCTTTGTTCTTGCTGCTTTTACTGTTTGATTGATCGTTGTTCAAACGTAGTTGAAGTTTGTATTGATTTTTTTCAAAATCAGTATTCACTTGAACGTCCAATGGAACATTTAATTGGAAATCTTGTTGGAAACCAGCAATATATCTTTGATGGTCATGTAAGGTCATGAAACCAACTTGACCTGTAAGCAATGTGGAATAAACCATGTGGATGGAACCATCAGCAATAACTTGGTCTGGAATGTAGATTGTTTCCTCATTTTTATTGTATGATTGGGATGGATGTGTTTTTACTTTCAATTCACCATTGACTTGAACCAATGTTGGTGCTTTAACTGAGAATGAAAATATGTTGCCAAATTCTAGTGGAAAACTGAATGTGATTTGTTCTTTATTATAGAATTTGGTGTAGTTGTATTGTTGACCATGTTTCAATGACTCAAGAACATTAGCAACAGATGATGGTATTTGGTTTAAGGTATTTTCATCAAACGAAACAAAGCGTTTTGTTCCTAAAACGGATAACAAGATTTGTCCTTCTAATTCTTCATCGTCGTTATCATTGCTTTTTTGGAAGTTCAATAATTGTTTAATTGCATCAATATTCCATTTATTGTCACGGCTATTTTTGTTTTGGCTTTGATGTGAATGGGAATTTGAGTTGGAACTGGAATCTGATTCTTGCCATTGATTTGATAAAAATTGTTGTAATTGATCAACGCTTGAAACCATTGCTTGATATTCATTGTCTTGGGCTTTATATCCATTGAAACGTTGTCGTACGTTGTAGAATATTGAATTTGGCCATTGGCTATCATCACTACCGATATATGCCAATTGTTGTTTGTAGCCAATTTTCATTTCATCAACGATATAGGATCGCAAGTTGGCAATAGAATATTGTATGCCATGTTCATCGATATCATCTGGATTTAACATATCAACAGCCGACTGAGCATTTGCGGCTAAGTCTTTGTATCTTGGGTCTTTTAAGTTTGCTGCTGACTTGATGGCTGAGGCAACAACTGATCTTACATGGCGACTTGGCTCAATATGTGTCATTTCAGCCATTCTTTGCAAAACAGCTGCTTCTGGGGTAGATCTTACCAAAAGTATAACAGCTGCACAACGAATTTCATGTGGTTCATAGATATTTTTATAAATTTTAAATAACAACGAACGCCCTAGTTTTGGATAGTTGTAAACTAATTTATCCAAAGCAACGACAATAGATAAACGTTGGAATTTTGTGAGTTCTTGTCCTTGAGATGAATGAGTTTGTCTTCCTTCTAATAATCCTTCAAAAACGTTCAATATTTCTGGATGTCCTAAGTTTCCTAACGCTCGTATGTAAACTAGAGTCTTTTGATTATCTCCTTGGGCTACTGATATTTTCAACTGTGATTGCAAATATGGAATAACTTTACGAACTACGATTTTGTAATTCTTTTTGCTTAATCGTCCAAAAGCTGCAACTGGATAGTATCTTGTGGATGAGTGATTGTTGACTTGTGCACGGTTTAAAAGGAGCGTCAATGAAAACAATGCTGTTGTGTTAACATGTGGTTGTTTTGTCACAATTGAGCTTGTAGCAAGATTCTATAAGAAGTAAAATAATTTAACAACAGAAATAATATAATTTAACAATAAAATTAAATGGCAAATTCTTACCATGAATTCTTCCATTAATTCTTCTGTTGGATTACGAATTGTGTTTGGTAATGAAGCAATAACTTGTGCTGCCTGTTCTCCAGATAATTCTCCACTGACAATCCATTTTTTGATCAAAACAAATGCTGGGCCTGTGCCTGCTTGTGTAACAGCATCTCGGAATACTTCCCATTCAACATTGTTTTCTTTAGAATCTTGTCTTTGTTGATGACTTTGTTGTTTTCCTTGATTGGAACCAATTTGTTGATCGACTTGCTGAATTTGTTTTGAACTCATCGTACGAATCATACGGGTTAATGTTGTGAATTTTTCCAGTGTACCTTGTGATGGAATTAAACTTGGTGTTTGTAAATCTTCTGCGATTTCTTGAGCAAGTTTTACAGAACGACGAACGGTATCAACTTTTTCTGAGTTTTGAATTGAACTGCCTTTGTATCCAACGAAAAACTCGAGTAATGGAGTCTCAGGTGCATCATCCATTGTTGGTTTTCTTTGATAATATTCTTCACTTGAATCATATGAATCAGATTCTGAGCTTGAGCTAGAGTCGGATGAATCTGAGCTACTTGAAGATGATGATGATGAAGAATCGCTTGAAGATAGTGTATTTTTCTTTTCTTTTGATTGAGAGCTGCTATCTTCGCTTGATGACGAAGATGATGAACTGGATGAAGAACTTTGATTTTGTTTGTTTAAATTCTTAGCATGTGGATATTGTTCGTTATGTTTTTTCTCGTCTTGTTTGTTTTGCCATCCATGTTTTGGAGCCGATACGTTACGTCGAGATCTTGATTTCTTTTCTTGATTTTGTGGTTTGTTTGATTTTCTATAGCCATTTTGCTGTTTTTGTTGATCTTCTTCAGATGATGATGATTCACCATTTTCGTTTGATTCTGACGAGGAACTGCTTGAATCAGATGAAGATGATGAGGATGATGATGATGATGACGATTGATCATTTGATTCTCGAATTTCGTTCTTTGGATCAGATGGTAAGTTATAACGATACACAAGTGTATTTACTTGGATGGGATTGCCTGGTTTTTCACCTTTTGAGCTCAGTTTCTCAACAGATTGTAAAGTTAAATTAACTTGACTTACAACCATTGCTTTTTGATTATTATATAGATTTGGACTAACAATAACTTTGTTGACTGTTTCAGACGATTGGATGGTATAATCATTTAGTGGACCAGAAATGTAGACACGGCTGATTCCGGATTTCTATAAAAACAAACAACAAGGTAAGGGATTTTAAGATTGTTAAAATTAATCAATATAGCTTACTGCAAAGAATCCTCCCATTTGATTTGTATTTGGTTTCCATTCATTCATTCCATTGATACCAAAGTGATATCCCATTCTTTGTTCACAGTTTGAATAGTTCTTTGTTTTCACAATTTCGAAATAATCTTGGGCTCCATTTAATTGAGGCATTGGGTACCAGTTCGATTGTGTCTTAGCAAAACTCTTTTGAATTGGTAAGATTTCATAAATTGTTTCACATTCCCCAGTAACAGTTTCTTCCATTGTTTTGTAAACGGGATTGACAGGATTTTTACGAGGAGATTCTGTGTATCTACATTTAATTAAGTTTCGTCCTTGTGCATCAACTTGTATTTGACTTAATATTCCTTTGAATAAATTTAACTCATTGTTTGGAACTGACTTATCAAAAACCATTGACTCAATAACTCCATTTTTAGTTTGGATTAAAAATGGTTGTTGATTCAGACCCATAGGCTTGAACTTGAGTTGATCTTCTGGGATTTTGGAGTCCCAGTTATCTAGCTCTCCATGAAATTGTGCTTGTTGGGATTCAATAACGGATCCAACCAATTCATTATCAGTATTGGCACGAATCATTAAAAGTGCTTTTGTCACCACTCCAGACCATTTGTTTTGTAATTCGTGAAAACCAGTCAGCGTTCGGGTGCGAACACGATATGCGTATTGATGATTTGCATCCCATGGTCCTGAGCACGATGCTAATCCTCCAAAAACTGTTCAGAACAAAATTTTAGTTTTAATAATGTTTTATTCAACTTGTTCCAAAATATTTTAATCTTACCAAGGAACGTGAAAATAATTCGCGTCCACATTTTCTTAAACGATTATTTTAATTTAAAAAAACAAACTTATAAGAAAATTTATTTAATAATTCCAATTCTGATTAATGAATTAATCAAATGAAACTGATAGTTTTTCTAACGAAAATCAATCTATTTATAGTAATCATATTTGAGGAAAATTATGTTTTTTCACCCTTGAAATTACCACTTGCAAAGTAGTTAGATTGTGTAAAGTTTTAATTAATTTATTTATATGATAACCCAATTGAACCCAACTTTTTAGTTGATATTTTCTTTATTTCTAAATATGAATAACAAATTTTTAGACATATTTGCAAATTTTATATAATATAAACAAATATTGTTACATTGTTAGTCTTTGTATAGTCAATTATTACATTTGTAACGTTATCTTTCATAATATGTCATTATAAAATATAAACTATTAAAACAAAGCTGCTAAACTAAAAATGAACTTTTGAACCAATCCTATTATTTATTACGCTTGGATAATAAAAAACTTTAATAAAACGGTTAACTGAAAATAAATTGGAAAAACACCACATTAACGAATGAATAGGGTAAATTCCAAAACAAGTTCTTTCAAATTAACAATTATCCCTCACAAAACCTGTTCAACAATTTGAAAATATGTCTAATGGTCAGTTTTGTTTTTTTTTTGTATAAGAGGGATAATCAAGTTTTGGTCATTTATTTTTGCAGGGGGAAAGATAAAACTTATATGGGAAAATAGATCAAGAGTGGAAATTAAACTGCCAGTTTGATGTTTTTAACTAAGAAAATCGTGTTTTTATGCGTTGTGTTTGTTCAGGTCGGGATATTTCTATTCAATAACCTATTGGGTTTTACAAATGATAAAAACTTATACCAGTATCTTGGATTATGTAATTTATATGTCAGAAACTAGGATATAATATAGCAATTTGATAGAGGTATATTCTTGTTATTTATATATAATTTCAATTTCAATGTGAATTTGGATATTGCATAAAAATTTTTTATTAAATTACAAAGCATTAGAAAGCAATATCATTCTAATTTAGTTCTTTGACCATTTTAAGCCAGTCTAATAACTTAATATCCCTGGTAAGAGAAAGCTACCTAAGTATGTTTTGCCAGACATTAACATACGGCCAAGCACTGGCCTATTAATGGTTAACAGTTCTTGGTTATTGTTATTGGGCCAATACTAGAACCATTCATCGGCCGATCTATGGTTTATAGAAAATAGCCAGTAAATTGTTCCCTTGGAATGGCCAAGCACTGACACATGAATGGTAAATATTACTTGGCTATTGTTATCGTGCCTTTACTGGAACCGTGAATCTGCCAATCTTCCGTTTATAGAAAATTGCTAGTGCAGTTTACTTTGAATGGTCAAGCAATGGCCCGATAATGGTTAACATTAATTGGCTATTATTTTTGGGCCAGTACTGTAGCCATGAATCTGCTGATCTATGTCATTTTTTTAAAATTTCACTGCAGTATTATCCCTTTTAGAAATACATGGTTTGAATTTATTCAAATTATTTATATTTATTATATTATTATATTTTTTTTTATTATTTTATATTATATTATTTTATATTTTTTTTAATGGCGGAGTACTGGCAGTCATGTTTGCCATTACTCAGCCATTCTTCCAACTGAACCAGTTGTATGGGGAGTTTTGAATTTTTTCCGTCATTTTTATTTTATTTCAAATTAGTTTGAATTTAATTTATTTAAATTTACATATGATAATAATGTTTATTTTTTTAACGGCCCAGACATGGTTGCCAGTATTTGGTCATAACTACAATGCTAGTCATCATTACTGGCCCGTTACTAGGCCAACTGTACAACCTTGTATGGGCCATTGCTATTGTTTTTTCTCTGGCCCTTGAATAGCAACCATTTATTGTCCGAAGTTATCATCCAGTAAAATTATGTGAATGGCCCAGTCGTGGTTGCCAGTATTCGCCCATTACCGCATTACTGGCCAGCAAAGGACCATTACTAGACCAGTTGTACAACCTCTTATGGGTAATGAACCAAGTCTGGGTCAAGCCCGCGCCACAGATTTTGGAGTTTGGGCCAAGCTTAACATTTTCAAGCGGCCCAAGCTTGGACTGATGTCGTGAGGCCAAGTCTGCCGAATAAGACTTAGGCATTGTCTTCATTGTATGGATATATATATATATATATATATATATATATATATATATATATATATATATATATATATATATATATATATATATATATATATATATATATATATATATATATATCGATGGTCTAGCGCACAGATGTGGTAAGTGACATTTAGCAAATTGTTCAGTACAGGCGTTTGAAAGTTTACACTTCAATAAAAATTGAAAATGTAAAATATTATGTGCTGGAATTCGATAGAGTTTTATAGTAGTTATCTAGTCTTTATTGTAATTATGTCTTTCTACATGATAGAACTTAAGAGATACATGAATAATATTTAGTTTTATACAAACCATAAGTACTTACCACAGAACATGTGCAGTACAGTACAGTACAACAATGCCATCTAGTGGATAAAATATTAAACATACACATACAATATTTTTACATTATATGAAAAATGAAATGGAGAATTTTATAGAGTAGTTAACTCATTTTCTCAAAAAATGTCACTTACCACATCTGTGCGCTAGACCATCGATATATATATATATATATATATATATATATATATATATATATATATATATATATATATATATATATATATATATATATATATATATATATATATATATATATATATATATATATATATATATATATATATATATATATATATATATATATCGTCGCTTTAATAATGAAACAACGTATGCTATTTATACGTTGTTTTTATATAATAAGTGCGCTGCATTCCCCATAAGGGTATCTTTGAATTGGCGTTTTTACATTTTCGAATTATTTTATGACTGGGGGTAAGAATTAATAAATTATAAATTAACGTCCATGCAAATGCATGCGCACATCAAACTTTAAACTCAAATATCTCGAAACTATACTTTTGCGTATACGTCGTTTCATTATTAAAGCGACGATATATCCATATATATATATGTATATATATATATATATATATATATATATATATATATATATATACATATATACGCCATGATATTAAATATACAAGGCTTCTGTATGAAACAAGCAATATTTCTGAATTTTGCTTTATCTAGCTCAAAATCATCGTAAATAAACATGACGAGGACATCTTTTGATTTGTTTATAGTTTATACCATAGTTCTACCTATCACCATAATAATACCTTGAAAGCGTTTAATCGTTTAATTCTCTTAATCGATGACGTCTTCACCACCGTACCTAATGCAGAACTTATATTAGCAATCTATGTTAACGTCCACCACAAAGACTCAGTACCGTTTTTGAACCAAAACATCATTAGAAGGACAATATGCTAAATTTCTTGCTGATTTAAATCAGCTTAGACAACTAGTAGATAGGCAAACTTATACTCCAAATATTGCCAGTCATTTATCTAATCTACTTGAATTTTTTTTGACATACGGATAGCGAGTTTTCATATCAGGGCGTAAATCTTCCATCAGTTGATTTCTTTATATCAGTAGCTCTCTTTATAAAGGTAGTCATACTGGAACTTTATCCACCGAGTGGTTGGTAATAACTTTATCCAATCTTCTATTCCACAATTAATGAATAACCAGATCAACCCTGTAACCTGCAACCGAAAGCAGATCTATTTGTGGAAAAGTTTTGCTGCTAACTCTGTCGTTGAAGATTTTGTTATATATCCGCCGAACATTTCACCTGTCCAATCATCAATGAACAAAATTTATTTTCGTTCAAGAATTTTAAGACCAACACTGCTTAGTTTATATTTTAAGAAATGTGCTGGTTGGGATGGCATATCACCTATTGTAATAAAACGTTACGCTGACAGCTTGGTTTACTCACTAATTAATATTTTTCATTTATCCCTGAAATCGAATCATGCTGGTAAAAAATGGTAAAATGTCTTACCCATCAAAGTATCGTTCCATTGCATCAACGTCGATACTTGCTAAAGTTGTGGAAAAAATTATTAATCACAAACTAATGGTATATCTCGAAAACAACAATCCTCTCCACGGTCACCAATGAGAATTTGGTAAAGGACGGTCTACAGGTGAGGTGAAATCATGTCATGGAGAAATGTGGAAAAGCAATTCATGACTTTGTTGAATCTCATATCATTTTTCTTGACACATCCAAGGCGTTAGACAGAGTTTGTTATCAGGCTCTTATCAACAAATTAATTTCATTTGGAGTCTGTAAGACCTTGATCTGTTGGTTTAAAGTTTTATCCCAAAAATTTATCACAGTGGTCTAGCCTAATTCAAGCTAGTGTTTCTCAGGGTTCGGTTCTGTCACCAACCCTTTCTCTGATCTTTATCAACGATCTGTTATCATATTGCCACAAACCCAATATAAAAACAGTCATCTAGTCTAACTTCTAGCTATTATTGTAGGAAAATTATTGAATCCTTAGATGTATATTTTGAATTAATTCATGGACTATTGTTAACCGAATCTTACGACATTTAATTCTATGAAAACGAAGTCGAGCGTTTTGTCCAATAAAATCCTACTGTATACTTCCAATTCAACGTTTCACAGACTATCATTATTAAAATTACCTGCACCTTCTTTTTATTAGGAGGTCTCAAATCTGAACTAATTAGCTAACTAGTTCGATTATCACTTCGACCTAAAGATCTTTTGTGCTTTACCCTGATGTGGTCGAATGTGGTCGAATCCGAGTTCCTTAAAATAGTTAATTAGCTGAACCGAACTCTTAGTAAGTCGAAGGCACGGCTCTGGACCGATGAACTTTGTAGTGGCGCTCTGCTTGGCTGGCAAGTCTGACATTGCCGTGTAATTCTGTGTAACCAGGTACCCACACAAGTGTAACGCGGCTATTTTCTTCAATTTTTTGTATATTCTGGTGGTATTTCCATACAATCTGCCAATTGAAGAGCGTGAAATGCAGAGTCAATATCGTCGCCTGACTATCAATGTATATCAATGTATATATTTGTTTTATTGTATTTTCTTCCATTAAACAGCATTGCACAATACTTGATGACATGGGCTTGAAGTACTGTTGCAGAGACACACAGTGCTAACGCCCGTTTAGCACTGGGACCAACACACCTACACCAGTGCCATTGTTGGTTCTGGGTCTGTACGTATACCTGATTGGATGGTAGCGCTTGTAAAAAGCTCTCGATTTCTTCCCTGGACTCTACACTCAAAAAAAAAAAAATAAGTAAATTTTACAATTTTTTTGGAAGTTTTCCAAAAATATTGTAGATTCCAAAAAAAATTATTTGAAAAACCAAAAATTTATTTGATTTACAAATTATTTTTGGATTTGAAGAAAAAACATTATAGTTTTATCAAAAAATTTTGTGTGTTGTTTATGGGCTATTATTTTGAAAACGTACATTTTTTTGTTGATTTTTAAATTTTTGATTTTTAAAAAATCTGAAATTTTGATATTTGGTTGGTATTGATGATAGGAAAAAAATGATTTCTGCTTTTATTTTTTGTGTACTCTGAATCGGATTTATGCGCGGTTGAATTTTTGAAGCTTTTTCACGTAGTTTTGGTAATGGTGTCAATGTTTTGTGAATAGATGCCACAAATTTCATCCGACTTAAGTATATTTTTGCAAGTAAAAGGAAAATAATTGAATAATTGAAATAAGTAAGTTTAAAATTAAGAACTTTTCTCTTTTCCGCTAGGCTTTTCTCTTTACCTTGGTTTACTTCAAAGCTCATATCTCAAAAAGTCCCTTTTTTGTTTTGTTTTTCACAAATTTTAAAGTAAACATATGCAACTAGGAAATTGAGAAATAAAAGGTCAGCAATTCAATTTTTTTATTAAGTTAATAATCCTGTACTAAATGTGGATCTAATAAATTAAACATTTCATATTTTAACACATGCAATAAATTTGAACCATTTTCTGTGCGGTTAAATGGTAAAAAACTTATTAAAAATTAATTTAAGTTAAGTGGTAAAATAAAGGAATTTAAATTATTAAAAGGGTCTCTAAAAGGTTTATTCATTTTAAAAATGTTTATTCAGCCCCTTTTTACTAATTAAAACCTCATTAGAGACTCATAATTTTAACATTTAAAATTTCTAATGACGCCCACAAACGGTTTTTGAACAAATTATGCTTGCATCCAATCAAAATATATTAAATTGTACCTACCTAATTTTACCTGATTCTACCTATGTCAAAACTATTTAAAGGGTATATATATTAATGTGATTGCCTTATAGCAAGTATATTCAAAAATATTTAGAACACATAACGTTTAGAAAAGATAATAATAGAAATGCCTTTCAAATTGTGCTGTTACTTGTACGGTCTCAAAAATCATAAGCGGACATAAAAAAAAGTGAAACTGGTCACATCAGCTGTTATTCAAAAAGCTGCGAACCTAAATTTTATTTTGCGTGATGACCAGTTTATATGTGAAACATGTGGCACTTATATCTATAAAAATAAGGTAAATTTAATTATTTTATTAAAATGAATAAAAATTCATACGCAACTAATATTTTCTACAGCAGCTTTCATGTTCGAAAACTATCGATAGTGAAATTATTTCTATAAATCAGGATGTTGAAAATGTTCCAACGAACGAAAATATTCAAATACCTCCAGCATCTTTAGATCCATCACCAGTTTCGGTTGATACTATATCTCCACCAGTTCTTGAACTACTTTATGACACTTTAGAATATATTAACAACGTTCTTGGAAGGTTAGTCGAATCTCCTATCAAACAAAAACATATTACAACAGGAAGTTATAAAAAAATTGCAAGTGTCACATCGGCAATAAGTCAAAGAATATTTCAAGTAGATTCAGTTAAAGTGTTATCACCAAATGAGGAATGTGAATATACATCATGGCTTATGGACCTAAAAAAAGAATTTAAAGATGCCAGCTGTAAATCGAAACAAGTGTTTTTGTTGACAACTCTACCACGTAAATTTTGGTCAAATCAACGTATCCAGGATGAATTTAATGCATCAAGACGACTAGTAGAATTCGCCATGGATCTGTTGGAAACAGTAGGTCCTTACAGTTGGCCTCAAAGCAAACAAGTGCACAGTTTGTCACAAAATATAGTAAAACAAATTTAAACATACTTCTTATCAGAGTAAATTAGTAGAACAATGCCTGGTCTTAAAGATGTTGTTTTACTATTACAGAAGGATCAGCAAAAATTAGGAAATCAAAGCGGTTGGTGTTATGGACCCTCACCGACATCTACGAAATGTTCTTGGAAGAAAACAAAGATGTCAAAATCAGCTTCTCAAAGTTCACTACGGTGCGACCGAAGGAATGTATTTTAGCCGGACCTACCGCAACACACAATGTCTGTATATGCATGATACATGAAAATGTACGTTTAATGTGTAAGCCGCTCTTAAATTTAGTAAAAAATGAAAAAGATCTGCTTAAGAAACTGAGTTGTTCTAATAATACAGTGGATTGTGCAATAAATATATGCAATGATTGTAAAAATATCGTGGAAGCTTACACAGAAACAATTTTGGAATCTCTTGAATTTTACGAAGAGATACATTATGAGAAATGGTTAATGCAAGATAGATATTCGTTAGAACGCATGGAAAAAAATAAGGAAGAATTTGTAGAAGATTTAGTACATACATTGTTAAACAAATTAAAAATTCATGATTTCATCGCAAGGCAGCAATCGAAGTTTCTTAAGGATACGAAACAAAACTTACGTCACGGCGAATACGTATTTATTATGGATTTTTCAGAAAACCTCAACTCAATGATAACGCAGAATGAGATACAAGCTGCATATTTCAATAAAGTTCAAGCCACAATCCACCCAATCGTAGTTTACTACAAATCATGTAATGATAAACTAGAGGTCTTATCTTTTGTCATTATATCTGATCATTTAATGCATAACACAGTTGCAGTTTATAAATACCAGGAAAGGTGTATTGAATTCATTGAAAAACAGCAAGAAATATATCCAAGTATCAAAAACATTTTATATTTTACTGATGGTTGAGCAGCTCAATATAAAAATAAGAAGAATTTCATAAATCTCTGCAAACATATTGATGATTTTAAAATACCTGCAGAATGGCATTTCTTTGCAACTGCTCACGGAAAGGGTCCATCCGATGGGATTGGAGGAACACTTAAAAGAGAAGCCCGGAGAGCTTCGCTTAGAGGAGAAAAAATATCAACAGCAAGGGAATTGTTTAAATGGGCGGAAATTTGTTCGAAAAAAACCAACCACGTTATGAAGTTTTCATATGTGTCTTCAGAAGATATTGAACTGCAGGAACAATTTCTTTCGGTGCGGTTTTTGGACATTAAAACCATAAGTGGAACTCAAGGACTCCATTGTTTTTTATCGGATAACACTACACCCGATAAAATAATTGCCAAAATGTTTTTTTTCTGATGATCATAAATATTTCAATTTAAAGGCAAAAAAAAATATATAAATTAATTTTTTAATGTATTTATTTATAATATTGATTAAGTTATAATGTTTATAGAAAAAATATTTTGTTAATATTTTTTTCTAATGTTAGTGTTGGTGATGTTGAAATTATAACAAAATCTTCGATCATTGGGATCTCCAATTCTTATTCTGAATAAAAACCTGTTTCTCAATCAGAAATACACAGAAAATGGTTCAAATTTATTGCAGGTGTTAAAATATAAAATGTTTAATTTATTATATCCACATTTAGTACAGGATTATTAACTTAATAAAAAAACACATGTGAATTTTTCATATACCAAACTTTAAAAAATCGTAAGAAAAAATCCATATTGAATTGCTGACCTTTTATTTCTCAATTTCATAGCTGCATATGTTTACTTTAAAATTTGTGAAAAACAAAACAAAAAAAGGAACTTTTTGAGAAATGAGCTTTGAAGTAAACCAAGGTAAAGAGAAAAGCCTAGCGGAAAAGAGAAAAGTTCTTAATTTTAAACTTACTTATTTCAATTATTCAATTATTTTCCTTTTTACTTGCAAAAATATACTTAAGTCGGATGAAATTTGTGGCACCCATTCACAAAACATTCACACCATTACCAAAACTACGTGAAAAGGCCTCAAAAATTCAACAGTGCATAACTCCGATTCAGAGTACACAAAAAATAAAAGCAGAAATCACTTTTTTCCTTTCGTCAATACCAACAAAATATCAAAATTTCAGATTTTTAAAAAATAGTTGTTTTTTTTTCGATGTTCGTTTTCAAAATAATAGCCCATATCAAAATTTTGTAAAAGTGACTTTTATTTTTTTGAGTGTATTTTGACGTAGTGAAGAAGAGTGTATCATTTGAGATCTCCACCTAGTTCTGCAGTTTCGAGAAGATCGTTAGATGACTTGAATATATAATGCAAATTGCAACACATATAGATCCTACAGAAGTTTTGTTTACAAAACAATACAAAGTTTGCTATAATGTTAAATTTAATGCTCTTTGCATTAATATTTAACAGAGTACTTGGAATAAAAAACAAAGCTTGTTGTATAAAAAATGTTTATTATTTGCATTAAATAATATTTCGCGCGACATTTTTGCTTATATGACATTTTAATGCAAATTACATTATAATTTAAAGTTACTTTGATTATTACGCACCTGTATTTAAAAAAAATATTGTTTGCTTCAATTAGTTATATATATTGAGATAAATTAAATATAAAACTAAAATTTGATCTGTATTTTAACTTAAATAAAATATTGCGATGCTGATGCATAGGCTGACTTCACCACAGCTCTGGCAACATAATGTTCTGGATATAAAGTGAGCTAATATCCAGCAATTACTTTAATTGAAGGCTAACCAATGTTATAGATTTCGCGTAGTTGTAATTGTAAAAATATTAAAGAAAGCATTAGCATCTCAGCAAACATAAATTCAGTTGTACGAGAAAAAATAAAAAAAATGTTTAACCAGAAGCGACAAACCAGAAGTTTTGATGCAGAACTGTTGTGAACCGTACTAAATGTTTATTTACCAAATTTCATCCAATTCGATTATCCGGTACAGATGTTATTGAGCTTTCAAAAAAACAGCACTTTGTTCACTTCGCTCAAAAACTAATCAGTTCTTTGCCATACATATTTGCCTCTTTTTCCAAAGTGTCATTAAAATTCATTCACGAAAGAACGCTGTATGGAAAAACTGAAAAAATAAACACTGAAAAAATGATGACACAATAAACAGGTGTTCGGTGTTCACCACATATCTTAATATTGTGCAAAACTAATCAGTTCTTTGTCTCTTTGTCAAAGTTTCCATCTTTTTTCAAAGTTTCACCAAAATTGATTAATGAATGAAGTCTGTATGCTCCCAACAAACTTGTGCTGTAATACTGTACGCTCCCAACAAACTGTATGCTCCTAACAAACAAAGTGTGAGAACTCAGCATTTGTATGGTAGACCCCCTGCCACTTTGATCAATGTGTCCCAAAAGATGATAATTTTTTTTCACACTAATTGAAACATTTTCCATAAGTTTCATCATAATCGCTTCATTATTGTAGGCTGTAGTATGCATAAAGAAACTGAAAAAAATCAAAAAACTACAAAAAAAATTTTTCCCGGAAGTGAAAACTGGAAGTTGGGATGCAGAACTGTTGTGAACCGTACTAAATGATTATGTACCGAGTTTAATCCAATTCGACCATCAGGTACAGATGTTATTGAGCTTTCAAAAGACAGGTGTTTGGGACACCTCCCAAAACCGGACACCCTTCAAAAACTATTCAGTTCTTTGTCATAAATATTGGCATCTTTTTCGAAAGTGTCATTAAAATTTATTCACGAACGAATGTTGTATGCTCCCAACAAACATTGAAAAAATTGCGACAACATAAACAGGTGTTAGGGAGCCCCTCCACTACTTTTCCCAATATTGTCCAAAACCTAATCAGTTATTTATCATTTCAGTTTCCATCTTTTTTCAAAGTGTCATTAAAATTGATTATTGAATGAAGTCTGTATGCTCCCAACAAACTTTAAAAACGTGTGAAGAGTCAGCAGCTGTGTGGTAGACAATGATCAATGCCACTTTGATCAGTGTGTTCCAAAAGATGATGATTATCTTTTCACACTATTTGAAAACTTTTTCATAAGTTTCATCATAATCACTTTATTATTGTAGGCTGTAGGCTGTGCATAAAGACATTGAAAAAAATTCAAAAAATTACAAGCAAAAAATGTTTTACCGGAAGTGAAAAACCGGATTTTTGGATGGTGAACTGTTCTGAACCGTACTAGATGTTTACGTACCAAGTTCAATTCGATTATCTGGTACAGATGTTATTGAGCTTTCAAAAAAACAGGTGCTCGGGGGACCCCCACCACTCTGTTTACTATCGCTCAGAAACGAATCAGTTTCTTGCCATACATATTTGCACCTTTTTCCAAAGTGTCATCAAAATTCATTCACGAACGAATGTTGTATGCTCCCAACAAACATAAAAATCCTGTTGGAAAAAAGCAACAGTTGTATGGTAGATGAAATCTTTCTCATGTTGGTAATCTTTCTCATGTTGGTATGTTTGGGAGACCCCCCGCCATTTTTTGACAAAGTTTCATCAAGATCCGATGCATGAAGGTCACCCACCCATCCACCCACACACAGACGTACACCAACATTTTTACTGGCTATTTAGATAGAGAATGGTCCAAAACAAAAGAAAAAACAAAATTTGGGGTATATAAGATTTCTTTTTTCTCGGTAGATTGCATTACTTCACACAATTTAAAATGGTGCACAGTGCGGCCGGTTCCCAAAAAGCTGGCCAAAACTCGAAAAATCAAGTAATTGATTCAAAATTTCTTACTCGGGGGTTTTCGGGGTCACTGATTACGAAATTGATCTTAAAAATTTGGAAATTCACCCCCTTACACCCCTATCGGCCACCCCCTCACGTGAAATAGCGTATATTCTAGAACATAATCAAGATGCATGTCAATTTATATATTTTCGGGGTCGCTGATTACGAATTTGATTTTAAAAATTTGAAAATCCACCCCCTTCCACCCCTATTTTCCACCCTCTCACGTGAAATAGCGTATATTCTAGAACATAATCAAGATGCATGTCAATTTATATGTTTTCGGGGTCGCTGATTACGAATTTGATCTTAAAAATTTGAAAATCTACCAGCCTTCCACCCCTATTGGCCACCCCCTCACGTGAAATAGCGTATATTTTAGAACATAATCAAGATGCATGTCAATATATATGTTTTCGGGGTCGCTGGTTACGAATTTGATTTTAAAAATTTGAACATCCACCCCCTTCCACCCCTATTGGCCACCCCCTCACGTAAAATAGCGTATATTCTAGAACATAATCAAGATGCATGTCAATTTATATGTTTTCGGAGTCGCTGATTACGAATTTGATCTTAAAATTTTGAAAATCCACCCCTTTCCACCAGAATTATGAAATTCAAAATGGCGGATCCAATAAAAGGCAATACAAACAGTTTTCAAGTTTCTTCGTGTACGTTTTTTTGTTACTATTAAATAATTACAGTCAGACTAAATAAATATACCACACAAACATTTTTCAAATTTTCACCAAAACCTTTTATTAAATTTAAAAATTGTAGGTTATACAGCAAAATAGATTATTTAGTTTTAATTACATAAAAAAAATTTCGTTATCAGCAAGATCATCAGCATCTACATCTGTCTCTGTCTCAGAGGCCGAACTACGATGATCGACTCCCGTTATTTTTGCCGATTGTTGATATTTTTCAAAAAAATGTCGTGCAGTATTACCATCATTCGATGTTCCAGATCCAGATTTAGGCTTGTCAACGTTTAACCCCATCTCTTTTTTAAACGCAGTTTGTAGGTATTATTTTTTTTTCGGTTTTCAACAGACTGTTTTTCTTCTGGCTTACGAGCCTGCCATTTCTCGATTTTCAATTTGTACGACAAATGTAGCAGAAACTCGAAACTCTCCCATTCTCTCTTCGTATTTATTTCTTGTGCACAAAAAATAGCATAAAAGCCAAGGTAGCAAGTGGTAGCAGCTGAATCTTGTTTTATTCAGTAACTATTACTTTTTTGAGTAACCTCTAATAGGTTTCAAAGCAGCATATGACGGCGTTGTATTACTATACAGTTTTAAAACTCAAATTTTATAAAAAAAATTGCAAAAAATGTATCCACGTATTGCTGCAGCTAAAAATTTTGTGTCGAGGTATTGATATGTACTATAGATTTCTCGTATTTTACTAACCTTCCGAAGATGATTCCATTTGGTTTTGTTCAATTAACTTCATTACAAAATCTTTCACATGTGTACAACTTTCACTATTCATCGACAGTAATACGATGCTCAAACGAAGGCCACGTTGTGACTGAAAATACAGAGGATACTTAGGGTATAGGACGTTGCTATGAACGGTTTTCACTGTAGCCAACCCAAAGACAAAAAAACTTTATCTAGAAACTTTTTTTCACTGTGTGGTGGTGAAATAAACATTTATATCACCTTACTTATATACATATATATATCATATTTCACTTCATTTTTTTTAATAAAAATGTGTTGTGTAGTAGGAGGAATTACAATATATGCCAAAACAACACATAAAACCTTTGAAAAACTTACAACAACATGCGTTCTAAGGTGTCGATGTACGCAAATCTGTTTTTTTGTATTTTTTTATAGAAGGGATAACTAAACAATAAATTCTATCACATTTAAAATATGACAAAGGTCAATATTTCATGATAGGATAGAAAAAATAAAAATAAAATAAAAGGTAAACAGCAAACATTTTGCAGGAACAAAACTAAAATAGGGCTACCAATAATCCAGCTAGTGGCATATTCCTCGATCATGCAACGCACCTCCTTCTTCAATAACTAAAGTTCATATGAAGACTCAATTCTTCGAATAAGCAATATAGTACCATCAAGGTAAATAGTATATAGCAATAGCACCATCAAGGAATACTCCACACCTAAGATTGAGAGTGCCACCGTTGACTGAATAGGGTTCATTTGCCAGCACCCTTAAGATATCATTAATCAATTATTAAATTTAATAATTAAACAATGATATTATTTTTCAAACAACTTTTTATTAAAATATAAATATCAGACGCGTTTCGGATATAAAATATCCATCATCAATGAAAGAATTTATATTTATGACAATATAATTTTAAAATTTTAGTTTGTTTATAAAAATATGTATACTAGATTAAACATAAAAAATTTATATCAAAAATGAGAAAATTTAAAACTATAAAATATGGCAAGAACAAAAAAATAAAGAAAGGTATTAATTTATAATTAAATTGTATAAAATATTAGAACTAAATGAAAGTTGTTCATTCAAAATTAAAAATGGTGACTTCTTAATAGCTTTATATATTTCAAACCCTTCCATTGAATTCATGAGGGGACCTTTGTTACAAAAATGTAAAACTTTAATATTATTTTCGAAACTTATATATACCTTGGCTTGTGATATCTCACTGCTGTAGCCAGTGGTATGTGATATCTTACCTTAGCTCGTATGTCAATAGCAGGGACTGGACTACGCGGGGTTGTCACACCCATAAATAAAAAATAAAAAAAAAGTACAAAAAAAAATGGATCTCTCCATGCAGATAAAAATTGATCCCTCCCTCCATTTCCAATA
Organism: Diogma glabrata; assembly: GCA_963693315.1. NCBI lineage: Eukaryota > Metazoa > Arthropoda > Insecta > Diptera > Cylindrotomidae > Diogma > Diogma glabrata. Next base: position 7,796,867 of record OY856189.1, on the reverse strand, counting down.
ATTATATGAACAAAATCACTACAACTATTGTGTTCTTTATTTTTAAAAGTTAAACAAACATTACTTATAATTAATTTTTTATTTTTTGCGCGCACAATTTAACCAATAATTTCTCTTTTGCATTCACATTTCTAGCAGTTCTATAGAAATAAAATATGGAGGGGCTGAAATCTCACAGCTCTGATTTTGAGATATCAAGACTTCGGTCTGGGTTAAGGATTTGTATATAGTTTTCGGCAAAATACTTTCACGAGGACATGGTTTTTAGTTTTGGGCAGCGATGTATATCAAACATAACTCTTTGTTAAAGTACAAGTATTTTTTATCTCTGTTTAAAAAGTTATTACAAAACTAACACGAAACATCAATACGTTGCCGGAAAATTATAATCAAAATTCTAAAAATATTGGTAAATTAAATAAAATCAAACTTTTTCAGAATACCAAAAATATTCCAAAAATTAGAATAAAATCAAATATTTAAATATTTTCTAAATTCCAATAATATTTCAAAAATTCTTAAAAAGTCAAACCTTTTTCCAAAATTCTAAAAATATTGCAAAAATTATTACAAAATCAAAAATTTAAAAATTTTTTCAAAATTCCAAAAATTATAATAAAATCAAAAATTTAAAATTTTTCAAAGTTCTAAAAATATTCCAAAAATTCTTACAAAATCGAAAACTAAAACTTTTGCCGAAAGTCTAAAAATATTGCTAAAATTATTACAAAATCAAAAATACAAACTTTTTCAAAATTCCAAAAATATTTAAAAAACTATAACAAATTCCAAAATTTCCTTGTCCAATTTCATTTTAAATTACATTTACGTCATAAAAACAGCTACATTTTTTTCCCAAAAAATTGGCTAAAAAATTAAATGAAATCATTTTTTGACACACTTGACATTATTTTTTGACAAACTTATAATGCCATAATTCTCTATAATAATAATAAAATATCGTGTCATACGAATTATTAATTTTATTTTTTTCTAAGAAAATAGGGTAAAAAATAAATAAAAACCTTTCTTTTGACACACTTGACAACATTTTTTGACAAACTTATAATGCCATAATTCTCAATAATAATAATAAAATTTCATTTCAAACAAACAATGTTATTTTTTTTCCAAAAATTAGGTAAAAAAGTAAATAAAAATCTTTTGACACACTTGACAACATTTTTTTGACAAACTTATAATGCCATAATTCTCTATAATAATAATAAAACTTCATTTCAAACAAACGATTAATTTTATTTTTTTTCCAAAAAATTGGGTAAAAAATAAATAAAAATCTTTCTTTTGACACACTTGACAACATTTTTTTGACAAACTTATAATGCAATAATCTAGATTTTGGTCTCACATACTAATCCCGACCATCAAGATTTCTCCAAACTCAATGTTCCTACTCGTAATCACTTAAAATGAACGTTTTTTAAGCAAAAAATATGCAAATTTCCTTGTTTTGACACACTTGACGATTTTTTCGATACACTTCCGATACAGTTATCAAACACATCGTCCTTTTGGCTCTTCCCATTGAGTAAACCTATTTTTAGAAAAAAAATTTTAAAATCCGTCCAGCGGTTTAAGTTGCATCATTTGAATTGCAAGAAAACACAATTTATTTAGGTTTTTAAAGTTTACAATTTTGACAGCTCTTATTGGATTCCTCTGTGTTGTTTTAGTTGGACTCTTATGTTTATTTACAGCTACGAGCTAGTATAATTTACAACTATTACAACGAAGATGGCGCACTTTAATTATTTAAAATGCTTAAATTTGTTTTTGCAGAACATCAAGAATATACCATCGCCTCCTAGGAATTTGAACGGTCCGAATTATTTGATTGCCAAAATCGTTCTGTTGGGGGGGGGGGAGGATATTCTGTTGCCTAGTTGATCTTAAACCTTTCTATTCTAGGATCCAATCGACCAGAGTTTGGTTATTTTTTCCAATTATTTCTAGAGTCTCACTGTAGCTGATAATGTAGGTACCATCCAGCCTACAGATTAAACCCACAGGATGTGTCTGGTCAGACCCAAGCCATTTTTGGAGTCGAGCTGCAGCCGGTAGACTGTCAATCATTCTGCAGAGCTCTCCTATTTTGAACTATCCCTTTTCGATCACCTGAGTTCCTTGTTGTAGTTGGTAAGAGCCGATTAGTACTTCGACCCGATGTTTATTATTTTTGCTCTGTTATAAAGCTTACAAACTTTATTCCTTATCCATTCCAAATTGCCGTTCATCAAGACCCATCTCTGGTCTTTTAAGAGTGGCGGTGGTAAGCTTTATTGATAACATCAGAGGTTTGTTGCATAGTCGAGCTCCGTTGTGGAGTTGATTCTGCCGCAATCGGCTACATTATCCCGAAGATGTTCTTTAAAGAGATCACAATCGGTCTTCCTAGGGTTCTTAAAGTGAAGAGGACTCGCTGGTTGGTATTCTATGTTGAAATATTTGTATGCATTGGCCAACATAGAAGCAACATCCGAGACATACCAGTTAATGATAAAATTCTCGGGGATGTTGTTGCTCAGAGTTGTAACGGTTATCAGTGTTACACTGTATGTTAATGTATATAACCTATAAATAATAAAGTTACTATTCTGCATCACTACACACTATAGCGTTTCATTACATGGTGTCAGATTGGAAAAAAACTAAAAAAAAATACTTTAATTAAGTTCTAAGTGGCAAAAATACAAGTAACATCTAGATTAAGTACTTGCAAAACATAAAACGTAAGTGAAACACAAAATGTTAAGATATTTAATAACAAAAAGTGTGTGAAAGTAAATTTTACAAAATGGCGGATTGTGAGCCTCCTAAAAATTTCATTATGACAAATGGTGACGTTTCAAATTCCTGGAAACAATGGCTTCAGCAATTTGAATGGTTTGAAATTGCTACAGAATTAGCTAAAAATCCCCAGAAATCCAATGCGTGATATTCATGGTTAGTTTAGGTCCAGACATAATATCAATCTATGATAATATGAAATTGTCTGATAATAAAAAAAAGGATTTGAGTGTTTTAAAAAATAATTTTACAAAATATTTCGTCCCAAAAACAAATATCACATTTGAACGATACACGTTTAATAATATGTATCAAGAAAAAGGCGAAACAATCCAAGAATTGTGATTTTAAAACACTCACCGAAAAATTAGTCAAGGATACAATTGTCATTGGCATAATTGACAACTAATTAAGACAACGTTATAAGCTGAAGAAGCACTTGACTTGGATAAAACAATAAACTTATGCAAAGCAGCTGAACAAGCTCAAAAACATATTTAAATCTTAGAGAGCAAAAACGACCAATTGAATGTAAATGTCATAAAATTAAAGGGTTACAAAAATAAAAGCTCCAAAATGTCAAATTTTAATCCAATAAATTATTCCAGATGTGGACAAAGTCACGAGAAAAATAAATGCCCTGCCCTTAAAGAGGTTTGCTCAAAATGTTTTATTAAAGGTCATTACAGTAAAATGTGTAAAACATCAAAAAGAAAAATCGCAATGATGACGTCAAAAGCTAAAAATGATAAAATTGATATCATTGAAGAATCAAATGCAGACAATGATGACGACGAACAAGTTTTATTGTGTTCAATTGATGACCGCATATCCAAAGATTGGAACTGTTTCCATAGATCATAAAGAAACCAAAGCAAAACTGGATACAGGGGCTAGATGTAACGTCCTCTCCCAAAACTTTTCCAATTTATTAGGCAAAAAATTGAAATCGAGCATCATATCTTACACCGGTCACAAAATGAAAGTGCTTGGAGAATTAACTCTAGTGTATGCAAATGGTAAAATTCAAACACAGTTATCCTTCAAAATTGTACCAAAACCATCAATAGCAATAATTGGTTTCAAAGGTTGCAAAAAATTAAACATCATAAGTCCGGTTAACGAAATAAAATTGCCTGATATGTTTCATGGTCTTGGATGTGTAAAAAATTTCGAGTATGATATAGATCTAGTCCAAAATCCGAGAATCGACATAAAACCTGCGAGAAAAGTCCCGTTAGCTATGAAATAAGAGGTTAAAAATGAGCTAAACAAAATGGAAAAGTTAGGTGTTATTAGGAAAATAACCAATCCTTCACCAGTCGTTAGCTCAATGGTGGTAGTTCGAAAAAACAAAAAAATCAGAATTTGTACTGCGACCCGTCAGATGTCAATAAAAATATAAAAAGAAGACATTATCCTCTCACAACGCTAGAACAAATAGCAGCTAAAATTCATGGTGCCAAGTTCTTTACAAAGCTTGACTGCAATAAAGGCTTTTGGCAAATAAAAGTCAGCAAAAGAACAGAATAATATTTAACGTTTGCAACACCTAGGGGAATATATTGCTATACCAGACTCCCATTTGGACCCTCATCTGCCCCAGAGCTGTTCCAAGAAATGATGTCACCGCTGCTAGAAGGCATAGACACTGTTGACTGTTCAATGGACGATGTTCTAATATATGCAGAAACCGAAGAAAAATTAGATGAAATCACATCAAAAATTCTAATGAAGTTTCAAACCGCAGGACTAGTCTTAAACAAAGAATAATGTCAATTTAAACAAAACTCCGTTTAGTTTTTGGGTCACATTTTAGCATCCTCAGGTATCCAAACAGACCCAGATAAAATTAAGGCAATAAATCAGTTAAAAATTCCATCCAATCGAGATGAGCTACGAAGAATACTTGGACTGATCACGTATCTACATAAATTTATCCCAAATCTATCTGCAATAACTGATCCACTCCGAACATTGTTGTCAGAAGATGTTTCTTGGAGCTGGGAAGCTAATCACACAGGCGCGTTTGAGAAAATAAAACAATTGCTGTAATCTTCACCAGTACTGGCGTATTATGATGTGAATGCAGACGTAGTTTTATCCGTAGATGCTAGTTCGAAAGCAATTGGAGCTGCATTAAATCAAAATGGACGTCCAGTAGCATACGCTACAAAAGCTTTAACCAAGTCTCAAAAATTTTATCCTCAAATAGAAAAGGAAGCACTCGCTATTAAAATAGGATGCGAAAAATTTCATGAATATATTTACGGAAAAAACCTAGTTGTGGAAACGGATCACCAATCCATATTCAAAAAGTCTATTCACAATGCACCTCCACGACTTCAGAGAATCATACTAGATGTCTTGCAATATCATACACAAGTCGTCTACAAAAAAGGTTTCGAATTATATTTAGCCGATACGTTAAGCAGAGATTGCGATAACGACGAAGATTTCTACAACTATGAACGAAAGAGAAATCCAAGTTGAAGTAATTTTGCCAATGACTCAAGAATGTTATGCTGATATGGTTAAGTCTGCAAAACAAGTTAAGGAATAGCAAAATCTTCAAGAAATAATCACAATCGGTTGGCCAGATACAAAAGACAGAAACAATTTACCTAAAAATATTCAAAAATATTAAAACATTTTTAAAACGCTGTTTTTCTCTTTATGGTATGCCTAAAATCCTTGAATCAGATAATTGACCTCAATACTAATCAAAAATATTCAAAAGTTTTGCTGCAAATTGGAAATTTGACATCGAACTTCAAGTTCGACCTTTCCCAGAGCAAACGGTTTCTTAGCAGTTTGTGGTGGGATTTGTTGTATACATGACGAGAGATATTTAGACACATTAATCTTAAATTTACTCGTAGGGTCAGAGCGTAGTAATACAGCTCCCCTATCACTAATAAAATCAAAAATTTTTTCAGAATAAAGATTTTCTGATAAAATTACTATGGTGTTTCCTTTATCTGCCTTACATAAAACTGAATTTGTGTCTACAAGTTTAGTTTTTATATTATTAACTAAAAATGAATTTTTTAAATCAAAATTGTTTAAATTAGAAAAATTTAGACGAAACCTGATATCTTCAGCACAGATAGATTTAAAACTATTTCTGTTGATGTTACAGCTAATTGATGTTCCAGAGAGAGCTACCTCAATATCCACTGCCCATGATAAGTGGCTTTTAATTTTGTTAGTATTAACTGGAGCGAATTTTAACCCTTTGTTTAACAGTTCAGTTTCATCATTTGAAAAAATGATATTGGTTAAATTTTTAATTCTTGGATAAAAAGAATTTGTAGATTCAGTTGTTGTTAATATTGTTGTAGAATCTTCACAGTTGACATTACACAAAATATCTAGTTTAGCTTTTTGTTTTAAATAGTGTGTGTGAATGGTTTCATTAATTTCTTCACGTAGGTTTTGGTCTAATACATCAAACTCAAATGGATGTAACCTCTTAGCTAATTCGGTATGTGCAACTTTTAGATGTGTAGCTAAATTACTTCGTGTTGCATACATGAATTGTATTTCAGCTTGTAGCCAAATATCTTGACCAACTCTAAAAGCTTTCATAGCTCGTGGATTAGAAAGAGATGCTGTTAATTTTATGTAATTAGGAATTACATTTAAACGTTGACAACTTGAATTAAACCGTAGATGATTTTCAGTCAACTTTTTCTTCATAATTAACTTTTCATAAATGACAGCTAAAAAGGCTAGATCTGCCGATTTAATAAATTCAATTGTGTCAACTGTCGGCACTTGGCGACTTTTACGGATTACCTAAACTCCATAAATTAGATGTGCCAATCAGACCAATAGTTTCATATTGCAATGCACCAGCTTATAAACTTTGTCAAAAATTTAACAAACTTTTTATCGAACATACAAAGTTTTTCTCACATTATTCTGTTAAAAATTCAATTGACCTTATTGACAAAATAAAAAATATTGTTGTTCCTTCATCTTCAAAACTAATTTCCTTTGATGTAACCAGCTTATTTACATCTATTCCTATTAACGTTCTAAATACTGTTGTATTCAAAATTATTAATGATTCCGTTCAGTCTAATGACATTCAAAATGAGCTCTCCATGATGTACAAAACTTGTGTAGAGCAAAATTACTTTTGTTTTGATAATAAATATTATGAGTTCACAGACGGACTTCCAATGGGATCTCCTTTGTCCCCACTTTTGGCAGACATTTTTATGAACTTTTTTGAGATCGAAATTTTAAATTTATCAATTCCACTGTCTAGTCATGTTTTATTTTGGTATCGTTATGTTGATGATATTCTTTGTCTTTGGACTGGAACTGATTTGGAATTAGAGTCGTTTCTTCAAATAATTAATAATAAACATATTTCAACTAAATTTACAATTGAAAAAGAAGTCGGAAATTGCATCAATTTTCTTGATATAAGTTTAAGTCAATCATTTTCTAAATTCTTTTTTAATATTTATCGTAAGCCAACATGTACAGATTCTATTATACACTCTGCTTCTAATCATTCGTCAAATATAATACATTCAGCCATTCATGCATTGGTTGATAGAGTTATAAAAGTCCCTCTTTCCGCAGCTAATTTTCAAAAGGAATTAAACGTTATTTCGAACATAACTTTTAATAATGGATATAATCCTACATTAGTTCACAAAATTTTACGTAAGAAATTAAAAAAGATTTCTTATAATTTAATTTATCCAAACCCCGTCCTTGAAACAAAATTATGGCGTAAAATACTTTACACAGGTAATTTAAGCCAAAAATTAGGAAACAACATTCCAAAACATACAAATTTAAGTTGTGCTTATTATAATAATCATAACCTTCAAAATCTTCTTGTAAATAATAAACAAAAATTAAGTAAGCTTTCAAAATCTGGAGTCTATCAACTATCTTGTTCTGATTGTGATGCAATCTATGTTGGACAGACAGGTCGTCAGTTTCATGTTCGATGTGCTGAACATTTTCGTAGTTTAAGATTAGGACAAACATCTTCCACCTTTTCTAATCATTTAATTGAAGAAAATCATAATAGTAATTTTATAAATGGTAGCGAAATCCGAAATTCGACGTCCACGCCGTGCTGCCTGGGTAATGCTGACAGAATTAGGTTGGTGTATTGGAGACAAGCAGAGTAAAAACTGCTTAGTCAATGACGCTACATCACGGCGAATTGGCGCCTTACAACCAATGCGACTCAAGCGTCTGTTCTCCATGTCAGGGGCGGCTTGGAGCGGGCGTCTGTCTTGAATCAAGCGGCTCGCTATATAAACGTGTAAAAAGGTTGTTTCTGGTGACCTTAATATGCAGAACGGACCCATTCACGACAATTTGGGTTGGGCCTAAGGTTAACACCCTAACCCCGGAAAAAAACTAACATGTTAAATTTGGTTATCAGAAAGAGAACAGACCCGGACACAAACACAGAATTTTACCTGGACGTGAAAAAGGACCAGACTACCGAATCGGAACGTGGAACGTGCGCAGCCTGAGCGCTCCTGATGCTCTTATAAGTCTAGAAACAGAGGCTGAGAGTGTAACGCGGTAATAAATAATCTGATCGACGGATTATTTTATAAAAATTTACTAACTTATAATTAAAAAATATCCACACATTTTCTGTTGTGATTGTTTAACGTAATTTATTCGCCTAAATGTTTGCTTAAATTTGCTTTTGTTGTATTTTAAATTCATTGATATAATGTTAATTAATAAAGTTCAAACCTATTATTTAAATTTTAAATCGATTAACGTTTGTTGTGTTTTTTTGTAGAAGAAGTAATTTTAATTTGATTTATATAAATTTGCTGATTTCTTTTGAATAAATAATATTGTAAAACCAATTGTAAAACCTATAGATTAAGAAAAAAAGAAAGAAAAATGAAAATTGAACAACAAACCATTTAAAATTAAAACAAAAAGAAAATAACTATAATCAAATGATTCATCGCTCATCAATTAATATCAAAAACTGCTATTTTTTGGATATTTTATATTTGTTTACAAGTAAATGTTTCAAGAAAATAAACAAAAACAACCAACAGATGGTGTAACTAGGTGGTGCTCTGTTTAAGCAAGATGTTATCAGAAGTTGAAAGATCGAACTAAGAAATAATAGTTGGCCGTAATTATGTTTATAAACTCTACTTTAGAAAGTTTGGAAATCGTTGAGGTAATCTATCACATTGAATGGGAAATTGAAGAAATAAGTTAAAGTTAAAACCGACATATGCCTGTACAACGAAAATAGCTCAAGTTGTCAAAGTGGCCAACTAACAAAAAATAAACAATCGAGGGGAAATTTATTACAAAAAAATATTATGTTGATGGATGGAGAAATATGGGTATATATAGTTGATAAAAGTTACCGATCAGTCTATTCGATTTTGGCGATCACCAGCAACACACGATTCGTTTTGGACGTTGAAACAGCAACACATCAAATTTGGCTGCAATATATTTTGAGAAATATTTTGAAGAGAAGAAAAACTATGTGAAGAACGACGCATGCCGCATCAACATTATAAGTATTTGCTTATATTTTTTTTATATATTGTGTTTTAAGTTATCAAAAATAATTTATTTATTTATGTGTGAAGCTGATTAATAGATTTTGTTTTGTCTGTTTAAATTATTAAATAATTTTAAATTAATTTGTGAATCTTAAGAAATTATAGTTGATTAAATTGGGAAAATAATTGTTGAAATTTAATTTATTTTGTTTTTCTTTTTTAATTGTGTTTGTGTGTTTTTTAGATAGTGCTGTTTTGTGTGTAAAAAAAAAAAAAATTAAAGAAACCGCTTCATCAGAACATATTTGACAAAGGCCCGTCCCACCTAAAAAAATAAATATAGCGCTGCGTGGAAGGTGACGTTACAAGAGGTATAGGATGGATATTATTGCTCTACAAGAAATTAGACTTCCGATAATTGGAAAACAAGATTTGGATAGTCACTCTCTATACTGTAGTGGTCATCCTTCTCGAAGAGAATTTGGTACTGGTTTTTCTGTTGGTGCACGCATACAAGAAGCCGTGATGAAATTCATCCCGGTCAGTGAGAGGATCTGCTACCTACGTGTACGTGGTACATATAACAATATTTCTCTTATTGCCGTGCATGCACCTACTGAAGCTAAGACCGTCGACGCGAAGGATAATTTCTACATAGCACTGGAAGAGGTTATGAAACAAACACCCACACGCGACTTCATTATGGTTCTTGGTGACTTTAATGGACAGGTTGGAAGAGATATCTCTTATGGAAATGTGGTGGGTCCCAACAGCCTGCATTTGAATTCGAATGATAATGGTGAGAGAATGACTGAGTTTGCATTATCAAATAGTTTGAGAATTGCCAGTACGTTCTTTCCGCATCGATCGATTCATAAACAGACTTGGGTCTCACCGAATGGAAACACTCGAAATCAAATTGATCACGTTCTAGCAACAGCACGTTTCTTTTCGAGCGTTCGGGATGTGCGATCCTTAGAGGTGCATATATTGGAAGTGACCACTTTCTTGTATGTGCAACGATAAGGTTCCACTTCCCAAATCCAGGCATTCCAAAATTCAATCAACGGAAACGTTTTAACATCTCATCACTAAAGAATGCTGAAACAGAAGAGAGATATCAAATCCATATTGCAGAAACATTGGATAAATCAGAAACCATTAATGGAGACGTCGATAAGTCATGGTATTTGCTCAAAGATGCTGTTTTAAGCGCCGCTGAGGGAATACTTGGACGACCACAGAACCACTCCCAGAAGCCATGGATGGATCAAGCATGCCTTGACGCTATTCAATACAAAAGAGATTGCTATCTGAATTGTCTACAAGGACGCAACACCAGGTCCACGAAGGAGAACTATAAACTGGTAAGACAAACCGTTATAAAGCTATGTAGACGAACGAAGAGAGAATGGTGGAAGAGACAGTGTGAGGAAATTGAAAGCTTCAATAAGGAACATCAATCGCGTAACTTCTTTCAACAGGTTAAAACCTTAAAGAAGGGCCCTCAAACTAGATCGACTGCTATTCAAAATGAAGATGGGGAGCTACAAGTAGACCTTAAAAATATTTTAGATAGTTGGGCCGCTTATTTTGAGAATCTTCTCAACTTAAGTGACCAGCAACAGGTCGGGCGACAAGCAAAGCTTATCCTTGCGTCAAAGGTACATGTAGACGAACCAACCAAAGAGGAATTCGATGCGGCGCTTTCAAAATTAAAACGTAATAAAGCACCTGGTATCGACGATATAACATCCAAAATGATTGTACATGGTGACGAAACTCTATCCTTAAGATTGTTTGAGCTTGTTCAAATGATCTGGAGGACTGAAACCATGCCACAGGACTGGAACACAGCTATGCTGATACCAATCCATAAAAAAGGTAATCGCCTACAGTGTGTAAACTACAGAGGAATCGCTCTCCTCTGCAAAGCATATAAGATCTTTTCCTACATTTTGCTATCCAAAATCAATCCTTTTGCTGAACAACTGTTTGGAGAATATCAGTGTGGTTTCCGGCGGGGCCGAGGTACCACCGATGCACTTTTCTCGATAAGGATGATTTTGGAAAAGTGTCGAGAGTTCAACATACCTGTGCACCAACTTTTCATTGATTTCAGGCAGGCCTACGACTCTCTCGAACGAGAGACTCTATGGTCTGCTCTGGTGTCAATGGGAATTCCTGGTAAACTGGTATCACTATGCAAAATGACAATACAGAACTCTCAATGCTGTGTACGAGTATAATCGAACTTTCTACTCAATTAAACCTCTCCTTGGATCACCGTATGTATCAACTAACACCAAGCTCAAGTTACACAAGACATTGATTAGACCGGTTGTGATGTATGGGTCACAAACGTGGACCCTTACACAAAATGACGAATCGCATTTATCTGTATCTGAGCGTAAGATCCTACGCTACATTTTTGGTCCACTTAAGATAGACGATGGGGAGTATAGAACCCGGTATAACTTTGAGATCAGAGACCTTCTTGAGGGTCCTGATATAATAGGTTGTATCCGTTCTAATAGAATTGCTTGGTTTGGGCATGTTCTACGAGCCGATTCTCAGTCTAAAATCATTAGAAAAGTATATAATACAATGGGAGACTGACGTAATAAACGACCTTAAAAAAATCGGCTGCCATGGTAATTATGTCGCTGTTGCGAATGACCGTGGTGAATATTCAAAGCTGATTAGCCTGGCAACGCTCCTACATGGAGCATGAACGCCTTTAACAAAAAAAAAAAAAAAAAAAAAAAACATTTTGTTTATATAAATTATTTAATCTACTTATTCATTTTTCATTTTATTTATGATTCAAATCAAAATTTTTCTTCATAAGCTTTTTGAATCGCTCTTGATAATGGCGTAAGCCGAAATGCATTGAGCAAAAATTTTTAGAAAATAAAAAATATAAAACAAAACATATTTGCGAAATAAAAACAATTGTTATTAAATTTTAATTTACATTAAAATGTTTCGCCAAGTCCCGACACAATTGAATTTATTCCGATATATACTTAGCACTTTTAAATTATCGAAATACACCAGCGTTAGAAAACAGTTCACCGAATCAAAAATTATTAAGTAGAGTCAGAAACTCTCAACTGATATACGATAAAGAAATACTTAAACCGAAAGTAATCACGAACGTATCACAAAGAAAATTGTGAAAAACAAAAATTTTACTCCGATAGGTTGGAGCTAAAGTAGTTATTGAATTAAAGGAGTTATTGAATCTAAAAATCCTCGATCCATGCTTATCTATCTAAACTCAAAGTGGAAACATTTTACGACGTAATCAAGCTCATTTAAGTGAAACAACAGTTGATTTCAACACAAATATTTTATTGAATCACAATTTACTTAATGTTGCCAAAAATGCTGCCGAAATCCCCAACGAAGAAAGTTCATCATCAAATCAGATGGTTCAACCAACAGTTCCAGTTGAAGCTTTTTTTTTTTTTTTATTCAAAGTTAGGCATGTTTAGTGTTAATTATAATAAATTATAAATTAACGTCTCTGAATATCCGAAGATACCATGCCAACTAGGGATAAGAATGGAATGCAGATTAAGATTCTCTGAGAAATTTATGAACGTTAACTTTAAAGCCTTGAGGATTAAATTCATCGGGGAAAACCCAGGAAGGTAAGGCATTCCAAAGATGAGAGACTCTGTTGAAAAAGTCACGTTGAAAGGCTACAGTTCTACACCTAATTATTTGAACTGTAAAGGGATGCGCTGCTACGTTTGCTCTGGTGTGACGCGAAAGGTTTGCTGATTTAGGTAAAATCGATTTGATCTCTTCAGAAGCTCGTTCATCCATAATATATTTATAAAATATAGTCAAATCAGCAACATTTCTTCTGTGCTGCAAGGAATCAAGACCGTTAGTAAGACTTGGGTTACCAATGAGTTTAATAGCTCTACGCTGTACAGAATCAAGGCAGTTGAGGCTACTCAAGTAAGCTCCACCCCATATGTGAGAACAGTATTCCATGCAGGGACGTATAAAAGATTTATAAACTAAAAGAAGTTGTTCGCTATCGAAAAACTTACGACATCGCCCCAAAAATCCTAATTTTTGAACAGCATTCTTAGCCAGATTAAAAATATGAGAATTCCACTTCATATTATTTTCAATCTCAACTCCTAGAAGTCTGACAGACTCATTCTCTAAAAGATTTTTGGGGCCAAATGTTAATGGAAAAGGATTGGGTGTCGTTATCCTAGAAAAATGACAAACCTGTGTTTTGCTTGTATTGAATTCAACACTGTTAGCAATACCCCAATCCATAATTGTTTTAAGATCAGTGTTAAGGGAATCTATCAATTTTGACCTACACTCACTAAGCGCTAAGGGTGTATATAATTTAGGTGCTTCATGAGACGCATGAAGCGTGCTATCATCAGCAAAACTATGTATAGGATGAACCGTTGAGTCCAACAAATCATTAATATAGATAAGAAAAAGAGTTGGTGACAAAGCGGAACCCTGAGGAACTCCTGCATTAGTTGAAAAAGTATTCGATGATACACCGTCAACATTGACGCGAAATTTTCGATCAGATATAAAGCTCTGTGTCCAAGATATAAGCTGCTCGTCTAAACCATAGGATCTCAATTTGCATATAAGGTTGTTATGCCAAACTTTGTCAAATGCCTTGGAAATATCAAGAGCAACACCGAATGTTTCTCCAAAGTTTTCAAGCGACTTGTTCCAGATATGAGTGACAAAAGACAGCAAATCTCCCGTCGCTCTTCCTTTTCGAAATCCATATTGTCTCTCATTTATAATTTTGGAAGACTCTAAGAAGCTCATTAAATTAAAATTGACATATTTCTCAAAAATTTTAGCAACTACCGATAAAATTGAAATGGGTCTGTAATTCGTAGGATCAGTCTTACTGCCCTTTTTCGAAACTGGCTGTACACTAGCCATTTTCCAAATTTCAGGAAAAATTCCTTTCTTATATGATAAATAGAAAATTTTAGTGAGGATTGGTGCTAGCTCCCTAGCAAATGTTTTAAGTATAATCGGAGGAATAAAATCAGGGCCTGTTGCTTTGTTAGTATTGATTTTTAAAAGCATTTTTCGAACAATGTTTTTCCGAAAAATTATCCGCCTCATTTTATAAGAAACTTTAGAAATAGGTTTAGGTTGGAAATTAGGTTCTTTTAAAGTAGAATTTAAAGAGAAATAATGCCCAAGCAAATTAGCTTTCTCTTTTGGATCAATGATAGGGACATCTCTATTAACAAGAGGCGGTAGGGAAGATTTACAAAAGTTGCTTTGGACAGCCTTTGCGGCTTTATAGAAATTGCGTGAACCAGTCGGATGTTCTGCGAATTTAGATGCTTTTTTCCTATTAAATAGATGTTTCTCTTCATCTATTAACTTACGACATAAATTTCTCTCTTTACGGTACTGTCTAAGGTTTTCATCGGTTTTGTTTTGATTAAACTTTCGAAAAGCCTTTTTTTTAACTTTTATAGCTTTTTTGCATTTACTAGAAAACCATAGATCAGTTTTCGGAATGATCAATTTATTAGGAATAAATCTGTGCATACCATCAATTACAGTTTCAGAAAAATTTGATGCAGCTATGTCTGGGTCTTGGCCGGTAAGGCAATAGCGTTTCCAAGGAAAACATCTAAAAAAACTTTTAAGTCCTTGCCAATCCGCAGCTTTGTAATCCCAAACATTGCGTGGATTCGCTTTAAATTGTTTTGGAATTTGTATATTTAGTTGTGTGGAGATCAAATTATGATCTGAACCACCCAATGGTTCTGATATTTTAAATTGAACCAGATATGGATCGTTTGTCAAAAATAAATCAAGCAAATTACTACTTTGACCAGGAATGTCAGGAACTCTGGTTGGCTGGTCTATTATTTGAGTAAAATTGTGATAAAGAGCAAACAACTAAGCCTGTCTACCAACCTCGTCAGTTTTAGAGCTGTGTGTAAGCCATTCTTTATTGTGGACATTAAAATCTCCAAGGACTATAAACTTTGCATTAGGATACTCAACCAACCTTTTTCTTAATATTAAAGTTTGTTTTCCCTGATACAATTTGTTACTGTGAATGTAGGTGATAATTTAGAACGAAGTGCTAATTTAAATACGTAAAGGAGGGTTGAGACCTGGCAGTTCTCCATTCTGGAGAACCTGGGTGATGTTTTGAGGCACGCAGTTCATATGCTTTTTAGTTTAAATTTCTTGCAAATAGGTTGGTCAAAAGAACCTTCGCTCGATCGATCTAGCGGTAGGGTGTATATTGACAAAATTCATACTATAAGATAGTTATCCTCGATATGGCATTTGCAACCCACTACGCCGATTTATTATCAGCACAGTTAAGCAGCAACCAATCATTTTTTGGCAGCAGCCTTTGAAGTGAGGTTTAATAACATCGAATTCTTGCCAAACTACTAAAACCATTAGCTTCATTTTAACCTCGCTGAGCTGCTCAAAACTGTGTCTGGAAAGTCTTCAGCAGCGATGCACACTTTGAGACGCTTGGCAACATCACTGAATGTTGTAGGTACGATTGTACTCGCAACATTGATTGCGGTGTCCCATAGTCTATGCTGTGGTCCACTGCTGGTAGAGCGATTAGTCCGTTTGACACCAGATGTAGCTGTCTGTGGAGAGTCCTGCGATACCTATATAGGGATATATTGGAATAGGATATATTGAAACTGGAGGACGCTCAGTATCCTGATTTCCGTATTATCGACCAAGTACCCATTTGGCCATCTATCAGCGTACGTGTCTATCTTAGTTTTGGGTTTGATTTTGATTTTGGTTTCGATTCTCCCCCAGTACCTAAAAGCATTGGTGACCCAACCGTTGTAGCTAATAAGATCATTGAGACCATTGAGTCCCATAACTGCGTGAAAGTGAAACAACTTGGCTATACGTCACTGTAAAAGCTTTTTCCCTCCATATGAAACTACTTCGATCTTGAAAGTACATATATAAACGACCTCGAATTCAGCTTTTACTTATAGGCTGCAACACCAGAAACATCTTTAAATTTTGTTGACAGAGTTGACAAGCGTAAATTGAAGCTGATTGATGATCCAATAATAACATTGGCCATGGATTTACTGCATCATGCTCTAAAGAAATTAAATGCTCTAAAGAAATTAAGAGCAAGAAAATCATCGCATTAATATAAGCATACCTAGGGGAGCTCATATTTGAGAACATCTAACTGTAATAATTCCTTCCTTTCACGTTCCGTATACGGATGGAATCGAATACCAAAAAACCTTTTTCCTTCTACAGACAATCCACAAATTTTTAAATCTGCAATACATCAACACTATCGCTCTAGTCCTAGCCCAAGTTTTAACTACCAACCTTTTTGCTTTTCAAAGTAATTAACTGTATTTCTAGTACAAAAAAATTCTGGTATTTATTTAGTATATTTTGTGGTGAAATATCAGTTCGATGTTGTTCCTGATGACACTACTTATGTTTGTTGATGTTTTCATTAATTTTAATGTTATAAACTGGTATAACGATTTTCCTATCAGGTTGTTCTATTTTTGCAAGAAATTTGTTTGCGATGTTTTTCTCGCTAATGTTGTGCATGTGTTTTGGCGGTGAGTACTTTAGTGTTGTAATCTTGCTCTCGAGGTCAGCTCGATTCGTGTTATAGGATAGTGAAATCGTGTTATACGACCGGTAGCATATGTTTTTTTTGTTGTTCCTGTTAAAAATATGAAATCTTACTCAAACCGGGTCTGCATATATTTTTTTTTCTTTAAGTGATGGCGTTTTGCAATTATTTTTTTATTCACATTTAACGACAAATTTTTATAATCTCTCAGTATTAGTTATCCTTTATTGTTGATTTTTCTTTTATTTTTTAAAGTTGACGAATTTTCTTTTGTTTTTAAATTTCCCATTTATCTTTTCATTCACAAAACAAAAAAAAACGATAGCAAACAAATGTAAGTTTGAGATGAATTCAAATTACGGAGCTAAGACAAAAATATAGGGTTTGAAAAAGAATAACAAAAAATAAAAAGTAGTGGTGGGTGAAAAAGTGTGGTTTTTTTCTATATAAAAATGGTGGATGAGGAAAATTACTAAGAAAAATTCCATTCTATCCGAACGTTGAAATGAATACAAAAAAAATCCTCGTCCTAATCATAAATTATGATTTTCCTCCTATATTTTTGTTTGAAATATATTGTTGTTGTTCCCTTTCTTATATTTATATATAAATTCAAATATAATTTTTTCGTTATTTTCTCTCTCTGAAAATATAAGGATATTTAGAAAGACGAAAATTATAAATTCAATGAAAATATAATGACTCCCTTAGTATATTTGATGGAAAAATATTTTTTCTTCGAAGATTATTTTTGTTTTTTTCTTCATTTTTTTCCTACATTTTCATAAAAATTAAATTTTCTTTTTATTTTGTTGTTGTTGTATGCTCGGAAAAGTTATATGATGTAATTATTTTCATAAAGAAAGAATATAAAGGAGCGAAAAAATTATAAAAGGGAAACTATGATGTGGAAATTTTATTTTAGAAAATTTTTATAACTTTTTTTCCACTTCAAAGCTTGAATAGTGAAAATGGAGGAGAGTAATGAGACTCACAAATGTTAGTTTCCTTTTAAAAAAAAATCCAAATACTAAAACAGAAAATGCTAGAATAAGTTATACGGTTTTTTGAAGAACAGTAGTTGTGGTTGTTGGATTTCATATAATGAACACAATCATTTTATTCTTTCACATTATTTTACTAGGCATCGCTATTTTTTCGCGTGGTTTTTCTAGGAGATTGTTCTTCCTTAAATTAGATTACATTAGAACGAGGTTAAGAAATTTTGTGCTGCTACTAATAGGATTGTTGTGGCAAAAAACCATAGGTTGCATGGTGGATCCCTACTCTTTATCCAATGCTCCCCAAAAGATTACCAAATCAGGGATAAACAGTAGTGATAAACCCTTTAAAATTTTTTTCTAACAGGAACTCACAAACCAGGAATTGGTATGCAGAAATATTGGAAACAGTACTAAACGTTTTATACAGTACTCAATAAGGTTAAAATCCAGGATTAAAGATTCAAATTCAAAGGTGTTAGGGAGACCCCACCATTTTGTTCGAAGCCAATATCTTCCATTTTTCAAGTTAACCATACCTTTGCTGGCTATTTAGATATATTCAGAAACAAAATTTTCAATCGTGGTGAAGTAAAAAATGAAAAACACGCATTAAATTTTTTTATAAAGCAACGACTTCGGATTCTAGAAAATCGGAAATGGTCAGGCTCAATTTATTTATTTTATCGGTGTCTTAATTCGATTTTCTATCAATAGAAGATTTTAGTTAACATTGGTGGTTAGTTCCTGTTCGAATGTAAAACCATTTTCGAATAATTTTCTTACGAAAAATTAACCGCTTCATTTTCTGAGATGCTAAGAATAGGAATTTAGGTTGGAATTTGGGTTTGATTAATGTGGAATTGATAGAGAAATAAATGATAATTATCTTTTGGATCAATGCCAGGTATATCTTTATCGTGGTAAAGAAGAGGTATGGAAGATCTAGAAAAAATACTTTGAGTCTTATAGAAATTGCCTGAACATGCTGGAGGCACACGAATTATGGAAGCTTTGGTTATATTAAAAAAAAATTTTTTAAATATTTTTAAAATTACATTTTAAACTTTTTTTTATCTTATACTAAAAAAACAAGATGGATGCTGTTCTGCCATACATATGATACTGGTTTACAATATTTATGACAAAGTGGCCTATAATAAATGTATTCAGTGTTAAATTCTACAAAAAACAAGTTCTAATGGTTCTTGTGTACGGCAGACTTTAATGGTGCATAAAAGCTGGAGGTTATTTTAGGGGTCCTTCGAACATCTGTTATTTTGAAACTTGGTGAAGCTTGGTACATAAGCATTTAGTACGGTTCACATCAGTTCTGCATCCCAACTTCCAGTTTTTCACTTCTGGTATTAATTTGTTTTTGGCAATTTTTTGAATATTTTTCAGTGTCTTTATGCACACTACAGCCGACAATATTAAAGTGATAATGATGAAACTTATGAAGAAGATTTCACTTAGTGTGAGAAGATAATGATCAACTGCTGACTTTTCAAACTTGGTTTTTAAAATTTTTTGAGAGGAAGCAAATTTCGTTCATTAATTAATTTTGATGACATCTAGAGAAAAGAAGAAGATTTGGATAACAAAGAACTAATTACTTTTTGGACGATATTGGATGAGAAGTGGTGGGGCCTCCCTAGCTATCATCTGTTTATTTCAAACTTCAATAAAACAAGTTCCTGATAATTGATTTTGATTAAACTTGTTATATATGCTAAGAGTATGATTTGTAACAGTATAGAGCATGATTTATAACTTCAATCTGAATATTTTTTTACTTTTTATATTCGTACAACAGAATTTATAACTGTTGGGATACCACAGTTATCTTTAATGTTTTTACACGCAAAATCTATGACATAAGTTAATCGTTAATTGTGGTATTTGATGGATATAGCTCACTATATATCCAGAACTGTGGGGAAGATAGCCTATCCATACCCAGTGGTTGGCAGCCACCTCAAAGTTACCTCTTTTGGTATTTTGTCTTCAATACTTTGTCTGAAATAAATTTCAGTTACTGGAGGTCAACAACCGGTATAAAGTACTTGATGGCAGGCAAGCATCAGTACGCCGCCCTACGTGGCTCTTACTTGTCTGCTATTAAAGTAAAACGATTGCTCTGCTGACTAGTGTGAACAAAGTTTTTGTAAAGATCAATTTTGCAGGAGATTCTTTTTCTGATTTTAATGTTGGTATGAGTTAGTCTTATTTGATTATTGTTTTAAGGTAATATTTGATTTTGTTATGATCTTTTATTCACCAGAACTGATTTATATTTTGAGTAACTTTATTTAGGTTTTAGAGATTGTGGATTATGGGTTTTACTGGTGCTTTGTACTTTGTATAGTTGGTGAGCATGATTACACCATTCTTCGTTTCTTGAATAAAGGTTTACTGATTGATGCAACCAAATTTGGGTGAGCAACAGAATTTGGAATTACATAAATAATCAAACAAAAACAAAAATTTTTTAAATATTGGTGATAGTATCTCCTAAAAAGCAAAATAATTAGGTATACAATTTATAACCTTGTTGGTCATCAAACAAACTTTATTAATGATAATCAAATGCAAATCTTTTTTTATGTAAATTTTGCTAACTGTCAACTAAATTATTTTGAAAAAACCTCTTTTTGAAAACAGGTTTCCTACAGCATTACTCCGTATCTTTCGAAGACACCTCATATTAGATTTTTCGGATTCACCTTCAAGTTTATTTGCGACTTATTAGTTTATTATTCCCGGATTCCGTTGCATATCATTTATATTTCTAAAAACGAAAAATTTATAAATTTAGAAAGTAATTTTACGAAATCTAAACAAAACTACCCAACCGCTTTTTTCGGTGTAGCAATTTTTATTTTTAATATATTAAAAGTCTTAGCGCTCTTTTTATATCAAAACAGAATCTATTCAACTCAAAAAATAGCTGCTACATATAAAAGACAATTTAAATTATGATGAAAACCTTTTTTCAAATAAAAGAAAAGCTCGAAAAACTATAAAAACTATATACATAAAAAATAATTTTAGAAAATCGATGAAAATTTTTTGTTTTCCACTAAATAATATTGTTTTCTTCTTCTTCTGTTTTACTATTTTATTATTTTTTTTTCTAGAAAATAAAGTAACCCTCTCATTTCCACTTTCTTAAAAAATTACAAGAAAAAAATTGAAATAAAAATTATTTCTAACGTTGAATAAAAAAGCACAAAAAAATCTAGGCGGAGCATATAACAGTTTCTCGACAAACACACGGTTGATTTTTTTATTTAAATTCTACAGCAGAAATTTTCTTTTTATTTTTTTTTAACGTTGGAAAATAAGAAAATAGAAAATGTTCGTTTCTCCCACTTAAAAAAAAAATTCTAAAAAATTTCTTTTCGTGCTTTTTTTTGTGTTGAGAAAAGGATTTTTCTCATTTTGTTTTTCGTTTCTTTCTTTTTTTTTAGGTTTTTCTTTCGTTCGAAGGAAAACTAGAGAAAAAAATTTAAAGCTTCTTATATATGTTTATATTGTTGTCTTTCTCTAACAGAATTTCAACCCTTACTTTTTTTATGATAAGAATAATTATCTCGATTTTCTCTGGAGTATTTTGTTTTTCTGAAGGTTTCCTTTATATTATTTTTTTTGTTATTCTTGGAAACAAAAACATCTCTCGCGGCAGCTCCAAGTTTATATATATCTACGACTATATATACATTTACTTAAAAAAAATTTATGTTTCGTTGAATTAAAATAACCACCACCAAGTTAATCCAACCCCAACTCTTTTATTTCTGGCGCTTAAGTTTTTATTTCATTTCGGTAAAAACCCGGCTTCCTTTCTGAAACAAACTTATTAGAAATTATAAAGTCTGAGAAATTTAAAATTTTTTTGAAAAACAATTACAATTATTTATTTAGGTTTAAAATAAATAAATTTTGATAATTTACCTCGTGAACATTTCAAGATGTGGCTTGATCGTTGTTTTCAGAGGTAATGACGGTAATTTTCACTTCTTCCTACCTCTTTTTTTTATATGTTTCTTAGCACGTTACGATCCATTCGGTATCACATTGCTCATCAGCTCTGATATTCTAGAAATGATTTTTAAACTATAAGAAAAATAGAATACGAAAATTATAAAGATTTAAATTTGTTTAAATATTTTTTAGAATTTGTTGATATATTTCTTTATGTATAGATATATGTTCCATATGGCATATAGAAGACTGTACAATATCAACAAATTTCCCTCATCTGTAATTTTGTTTTTAGCAAGGCAACCATGTAGCACTCTACATAGCCTGACACATGTAGACTGCTAATTCCTTCATGCCATCTTCATATTTAAGAGCTGAAATAAATTTTTAAAAAACCAATAGCCCATCCTTAGATAGAATATTTCTGGAGGTTAAAGATGCTGAGTGATTAAATTAGCCTTGAAATAGCGTATGACAAGAGATTGTCCATGAAAACTGTACTAAAAGAGGACATAGAAAAGTTTTTAACTACTTATTTAACCCAGACCCAACATTTGACAATACCCCGGCGGAAAAATAACAAATATCGGGATGCGTGTCAGTGTAGCAAATGGCAGTCATTCTACGACTTTTGCTCAGACTTAGGTGGCGTTTAGCTACACGCATCTCAATTTAGGGAGCTTCCATAGAATTAAAATAAAACAAAACAAAACCACGATGGTTAACAAACAAAAATGGGAACGCAATTCATACCACGTACAGGCAATCCGCGGGAAAATGGAAGGAAAATTAATATGAAAGATTTTCCATACGAAACAATTTTTGAAGAGGGTTTTTATAATTTAGAAGAGTAAATCAATTAGAAAAATCTGACGCATGGAAGGAAGATTGTATTCCATGGATCTACATGTGAATTGCTTTGCTCAGTTATTTAAATTCGACCTAATATAGTATACATTATCTGGCGTGTTGTTAACTGGCGGGTATTATATTATTAGACTAAAAATATAATATTTAAAAGAATTTTAGAGAAAATGAATAATTATTTCAAATTGCAAAATTCAAGTGAATTCTAATATATACTGAAGCGTTATTGTTCCCAAAAAACCCTCCAAATAATATGTAAACCTTTTAGAATGCCATAAAGTAATAAAGCAAAAAGGTGATAATATAACAGATGCCAATGTTACAACAAATTCCTTTAGGGAGTTTCCAAAATTTCTTTTGAGAAACAAAATAATATTTCCAAATGTTGGAAATACCAATACTTAGAATATTAATTTAATTTTTAAGAATAAGAATTTTAGTTGATTCAGGACTTTGTAACAAGAAAGATGGTAAACTTCCACTTTTGCTAAAAATAAAACAATAACATTTAGTTGTAGATAATAATGTTAATAAATAAATTGAGTTTCGGTTTTTTTAAAAGTTTTTATTGTTTTTATGTGTTATCTAAACCTACTACACTTATAGTAACAATTTGAATTTTATTTTATAGAATATCGATTTCGACTTACGTTATCCTCTGTTCTTGAATTAATATTACAATTTTTGCTTAGACTATTACTTATATACTATTTCAACTGCTATTTTTTATTATTATGTCACATATTTTGTTAGTTTTAGTGTTGATTTTAACATTTAAAATGTTGTTATTGTTTTTATGTTTATATATTTCTATTTCTTCCAATCTATCTAGATGTTGTTCTTTTCTTTTTTTATGTAATATAGTTAAATTTGTGTTGATATTTCTGTATTTGTGTTTTTCTATTTTTAAATGATGGGAATATCTGGATTTTGGATCGCTTGTGTTAATTTCATTGGTGTGCTGAATAAATCTTTTTGTAAATGACAGCCCCGTCTGACCTATATAAAATTTACTGCAGTCGTCACAGGTAAGTTTATAAACACCTGTGTCTAAGGTTTGGGTCTTTTTGGTTTTTAGGTAATTTTCTATTTTATTTTTGTTTTTGTAAGCCGCAATATATCCATATTTTTTTAAAGTTTTTTGCATTATTTTGAATGCTTTTTTATTGTATGTTACGCCTACGTATTTTTTGCCTGCTAAGTTTTCTTCGTTCTTCAATGTTGTTAGGGTTTGCAAATTTTTCTTGTTTTTATATTTTCTATTTAATGTGTCAGTTATTTCGTTTTTATATCCGTTTTTACTGGCTATGTATTTTATGTTGTTTAATTCGTCTTGATAATTTTCTGCATTCATAGGTATATTGTTCAATCTTTTGATCATGTGGTTGTAAGTAACTAGTTTATGTTGGAATGGATGATGTGATTTAATATTTATTGTTTGATCCATTTGGGTTGGTTTTCGGAATATTCTGAATGTGTGGTTTGAATCAACATTTTTGATTGATAAATCCAAAAAATTTATTGTGTTATTTTCTTCATTTTCTAACGTGAATTTAATGGAAGGTTCTATGCTGTTTATGTAGTGGTGTAATAGATTAATTTGTCTATTCGTTCCTTTGAATAATAAAATTATATCATCAACGTAGCCATACCAATAAATGATTTTTTCTCAGTGTGGATTTAAGTTATTATGAATATATTTTGTTTCAAAATCGTTGAGATATATTTTGGCTAAAGTTTCAGATAGTGGGCTTCCCCTACGTAATCCTTCTGTTTGTTGATAATAAATTACATAACTTTAGAACACAAAAAAAAATTACATAACATTAGAAGTATACAACCTACAATTACTAACATCTAAACAATATCATCAAATAGAATGTGAAATAATAATGGAATCGGTAAAGAATGATATGGAAAGCACGATAAAAAAGAAAAGTGAAAACATAAAATTGAAATTTACAAAATTAAAAGAAATGGGAACTCATCATAATAACATAATAAATCAATATAGACACAATATAACAATAGAGAAGAAAATTACACTAAAATACAATTTAACAATCAAGAAACTCAACTATTGGAAAAAGGATTGAAATATGGCATACAACCAAACAACACAACAAAAGAAATAAACGAAAATCTGTTGGAAATAGAAAATTCAATATTGAAAACTAACATTTACCACCAAAATGAAATCAGATCAATAATAGTTAATGAAATATCAGTAAAAAATAACAACTTAAATAATTCAAAAACCAACAACAAAAAAGAAATAAAAACAATACGCAGTATACAAAACAAGATCAAACAAAATAATGCCACAATAACCAAATCAGATAAAGGGAATACATTAGTCATCTTAAAAACTACAGACTACAGCAATAAGATAGATGAATACATCACTAATAACAACATCGAAAAATTAAGTAAAGATCCAACGAATAAATTCATACACAAATAAAAACTATCGTCAACAAATCTATCAACATATTAAGTGATAAGAACATAAGGTATAACATATGCTGTTGGTCTTAATGATAAGACCAACAGCACCAAGTATAAGAGGATTACCAAAAATACACAAACCAGATACACCGATAAGACCATTAATTAATTTCACCACAGCACCAACATACAGAATAGTGAAGTACATAAACAAACTATTGAAATATCACATAAAACTTGATAACAGTTATACAGTCCAAAATAACACAGAATTAATCAATAGAATAGAACCAATAATAATACCTCACTACGCAAAATTAGCATCGTTTGATATAACCAACATCTATTCTAACATACCAATAAAAGGTACAATAGATATAACGAAAATTGTGTTGATAAAAAATGGTTTAAACCCAACAGATACACAAGAAATAATAAATATAATAACCGAAATAACAAAACAAAACTATTTCACACATAACAATGAGCATTATCAACAAACAGAAGGATTACCTATGGGAAGTCTACTATCTGGAATTTAAGCCAAAATATATCTCAACAATTTTGAAACAAAATATATATATAATAACTTAAATCCACACAAAGAAAATCATTTTTTGGTAAGGCTACGTTGATGATATAATTTTAATATTCAAAGGAACGATTAGACAAATTAATCTATTACACCAATACATAAACAGCATAGAACCTTCCATTATATTCACGTTAGAAAATGAAGAAAATAAAACAATAAATTTTTTGGATTTATCAATCTAAAATGTAGATTTAAAACACACAAACCAAATATTCCGAGATCAACCCAAACGGATCAAACAATAAATAATCAATCACATCATCCATACCAACATAAACTAGTTACTAACAACCACATGATCAATAGATTGAACAATATACCAAAGAATGCAGAAAATTATCAAGACGAATTAAACAACATAAAATAGAAAATATAAAAACAAGAAAAATTTGCAAACCCTAACAACATTGAAGAATGAAGAAAACTTAGCAGGCAAAAAATACGTTGGCGTAACATACAATAAAAAAACATTCAAAATAATGCAAAAACTTTAAAAAAAATATGGATATATTGCGGCTTACAAACACAAAAATAAAATAGAAAATTACCTAAAAACCAAAAAGACCCAAACCTTAGACACAGGTGTTTATAAACTTACCTGTGACGACTGCAGTAAATTTTATATAGGAGAGACGGGGCTGTCCTTCACAAAAAGATTTATTGAGCACACCAATGAAATTAACACAAGCAATCTAAAATCCAGATATTCCCATTATTTAAAAATAGAAAAACACAAATACACCAATATCAACACAAATTTAACTATATTACATAAAAAAAGAAAAGGACAATATCTAAATAGATTGGAAGAAATAGAAATATATAAACGTAAAAACATTTTAAATGATAAAATCAACACTAAAACTAACAAAATATATGATATAATAATAAAAAATAGCAGTAGAAATAGTATATAAGTAATAGTTTAAGCAAAAATTGTAATAATAATTCAAGAACTGAGGATGACGTAAGTTGAATTCGATATTCTATAAAATAAAAAATAAAATTCAAATTGTTACTATAACGAAGTTTATATTATTATTAATAAAATGAAAAATTAAAAATAAATAGTAAAAAGCATATTTTTAAATATTGCATTTTATTTCAAAAGTGACAAAAGCACACAAACAGTGAATGATATGGAAAACCATAATAACATATATACTACTACACTAATGATTCGATTCATTTCTAATAAACTTTCAAAGCTGCAAGAAGCCGTACTACAAAACCTTAAGGTCACGTTTCAAAATAGTTCAGAGTAACACAAATTGCGATCTCGATCAAGGAAGCTGGAACCTATGTAAGTAGTCTATATGCGTAATTTCAACTAAAGCGATGCCGCCAAAAACTTTTCTACCAAACTATAACCAAAATTTATCAAGGCTTCATTTTTATTCATTGTTATTCAAACTTAATCCTAATTCCTAGTTGGGCATGGTATCCTCCGATATTCAGAGACGCTAATTTATAATTTGTTATAATTAAACCTAAACATGCTTAACTTTGAATAAAAAAAATTAAAAAAAAAGGCTAAAATAATTCCAGCAATCGTATTAAGATCTAGAACTTGATGCATGATTCTGTCACACAAAGTCAATTTTTTCCCGGGCTATGTGAAAGCTCTTATCTTTCAGGGCGTGTGGTACGCCCCACAAATGTGCCGGATGGAAAATCTTTCATATCAATTTTTGTTGCATTTGCTCACGTATTACCTGTACGTGAAATGAATTGTGTTCCCATTTTTGTTTGTTAACTATCGTGGTTTCTTTTGTAGTTTATTTTAATTCTATGACAGTTCCCTAAATCGAGATGCGTGTAACCAAACTCCATCCCAGCCTGAGTCAAAGTCGTGAAATGATTGCCTGTCGCTTCACTTTAAACGCATCCCGATATTCGTTATATTTCCGCTGGTTATTTATATATGTTCGGTTGGGTGAAATAACATAGTTGTACATCTTTCAATGTCTCATTTAAATTTAAACTTAATGAACAATCTCTTGTATTTCGATGTTTGAAGGCTCCTTAAATCACTCAGCAACTTTAACCCCAGATCCCTCCATAGCGCTTGATAATTTTTCCTGTGGACATTTAATTATATGCATGTCTCTATTCTATATTGTTATTTTTATTTAACTATTTAAGTATTTAGTTTGAATAAAGAATAAATTAATTTTCATATCTACATAGTTAACTTTTTATTCTAATTTATTTATTTCTAAAAAACTTATTTTATCAAATTTTAATTCGAAACTGTATTTTTGAATAGAAAGATCGGTCCCTTTATTTTAAGTCTTTTTTTTCCATGTTTTAAATCCGGATTTTTCTGCGGAAGCCTGGTCATGAAATTTTCCATAACGAAAATTGAGTGTGCTGATGCCGTCAATAGCAGAGAACGCGAGTTGTCACACGCATAAATCAAAAATGTAAAAAAGATTCACAAATCATTAGAAAGTAATCTCTTTCCATATACGTACACTTATAAGTTTTAAATTTTTTTGCCGCATCAAAGCTCGTATGTAAATGAAAGTTTCAGCGTATTGTTTTTAAACTTTAAAAATCTAGTTTTTGTTCTATTTTTACTTTTTTAATTAAATATCAATCTAATACAACAAATATTTTCAAAGGAAAATTTCTTATAGTTATTCAAACCAAAATTCGATTTAAGAAACCACAATCATGACCTTATATATTTCAAACTTTAAAAATAGTTTTAATCCTTAAAAGAAGAATCATTTTTCACTACTAAGGATTAAACTAAAAAGCTCAGATTTTTTTAGGATCCTAAAGAGAAAAAAACGAGATTTATATATTATTTCATCAATCAAATTTAAGGACTTTTTATCAACACAATAAAAAAAACAAGCCCAATTTCTTTGATTACAGCAATGGAAAGGAAATAATTAAGAATATAATTCTTTTTGACAGTGAAAGTTAGGGAAAAGAAATACAAAAAAAAATAAGATGAGGCATATTTCTTGAATAGAAGATACAAGAACCTCAAAGCAAAATTTTGAAACATTTTGAAAAACCACATTAACATTTTTTTTTGTTAGAACTTTTTTTTATCATACAACAAACTTAAAACTACATACCATTACCCTTCGAACGGAAAAAAATGTTTTAATATTCTGAGCATAGTTTTTATCCTGTGTATAAAAAGGGGTTAGATAAAAAATGTAGATACGAATAGAGCTATTGAATTTGAAGGGTGAAGTATTTAATTTTAAGAAAACATAGCAAATTTGTGGGATGGTTTAGTTTTGTTTAGTTATTATTTTTTCATCCACCATTTTGGATTCATTTCTCTTGTTTTATATAATATAATCGCGTTTTTTTAAAAATTTCTATGAATGTAAGAAATATCAAAAAGAAGTTCTAAAATATAAAATTTGCTATTTCTTCTTTTTTGAAGGCAACTGTTTCACATCAGTGATAAAATAATAAGATTTGGTCTTAAATATGTATATGAATATCCTGCAATATCAAATATATTTTAATTTTGGGAAGGTGCTAACCCACTTTAGCTATCATTATTTGTGGATCAGATAACAAGTTTTAGCAAAAACGAAGAGAAATATCACCTGATGTGAATTGGCATCACAGTACACAAAAAAAAAACTAAGTAAATTTTACAACTTTTTTATAAATATACAACTCACAAATTTTTTAGTAAGTCTACCAAAAATATT
This sequence comes from Diogma glabrata, assembly GCA_963693315.1. NCBI lineage: Eukaryota > Metazoa > Arthropoda > Insecta > Diptera > Cylindrotomidae > Diogma > Diogma glabrata. The sequence continues at coordinate 7,767,285 of OY856189.1, read as the reverse complement.
GTAGATTACAAAAAAAAAAATATTTGAAAATAACCAAACATTTATTTGATTCACAAATTATTTTTGAATTTGAAGGAAAAAATTGTAATTTTATCAAAATATTTTGTGAATTGTACATCTATAAAAGTTTTGTAAAAGTGACTTGTATTTGTTTGAGTGTAGACTATGATAGCCAGGTTTTTATTCTTGGGAGAGTCTTACGGAAGATAGACAAAATGAGTATCCGTCTTTACTGCGTAGCTGTTCCGTACAATTAAATCACCTAAGAAAAAACCCAGAAGATGGATATCAAAACTTTTATGTGATGCTACGCAGGTACTGATTTTTTCAGGAGCCCCTGTATACAGAAAACTCTGATACTCTTTTTTTAATGACGTGGGGTTCCTGAATTATAAATTTTTAGCAAGTGAAGCCGTATGTTGCAGAGCGATTTTTCGAAACTCAAGCTTGTCCATTTAAATCATAACAGTGATTATCGTTTATGTATTGAAGCCCGATCCAATAAACCTTACATTTACTGAGCTGCACATGAAGAAAGTTACGCCTTCCGATCGGATATTGCTTTCGCACTATCTTCATTGAAAAGAATGTACAGAAGGTTTCCATCGACAGACGTTTTCCGTAGCGAATTTCTCCGAAACGCAATTTTTCACGCTCCGATTCTCTATTTGGAATTGACATCTCTATTTGACTGTCTCAGATTGTCTATGACCTGGAATCCAAATTTGGCCAGACGTATCTTAGGAAGATCCCTAACCTTTATTGTTGAAAGCTTTGCGCCTTCCCATGGAATAAAACCTGGAATTTCCTCCACCCACTAGTTCAATGAAAAATCGTTTGAACATCGGAAATGAAGTTTTTCTTCTTTCATCAACACCCCTTCAAACGTTGGCAGAGTTCCGGTTTTTTTAGCATATCTTCAAATAGCCGTTGCTAGATCAAATTGTTTTGTTCTAGGCTGATAATTCTATTTTGTGATTTAACAATTCCAGCTAGCTCTCTCTTGGCTACAATAGCATAGCTTAATGCAAACTTGTTCGTACCCGTCGTTGGCTTCTATGCTTCGATGGAATCTTTGAGACATTGTCACTCGAAACCTTTCCACTTATGTTCTTCAAGACCTTAAGGTTAGTCGTTTCGTCTTCCCTTTGTATAGGATTTGGAATGCCTTTACATATTGTTACACGGGACCCGGTTGATTGGTAGACGAATTTGTTCGATCATCTCATTTCTCATATCCAACGGAGATGTTATTGGACCATTACTGGAACCATGTATCGGCCAATCTATGGTTTATCTATAAAATTAAAACTTTCTAATCTTATCAATATTATCAAAGTCTTTCATCCGAGAAGGGATAACTAAACAATAGGTGAGTTTCATTATTTCATATTCCTAAAATAAATGTTATTCTAGTAACTCAATGACATAGACCGGCCAATTCATGTAATGTAATGGTAATGGTAATAATAAAATGATAATAATCCAAACACTGTTTACCATTCATGGCCTAGTACCTGGTCATTCAGAGATAACTTACTCTAAACTGCCCCATTTTTGTAAACAATATACCGGCCGATGAATGTATACACGCTTTCCAAATTTTGAACTACACGGTGATGGCTTCAATACAATGGTTTTAAAGATTTGTCTTCCAGAAATGACTTTTTTTACAATAGCTTTATACCGGTCCCCCAACAAACGTATTCCAAACTTTTTTAATTTGCTGACAAATAATTTTGGACGAGATTAGAGCAAAGTTCCCTTATTGTGAGGTTATCGTTACCAGTGTCTTCAACGTTCGCAGCAAATCATGGTTGGAATTCTCCAAATACAGCTCCCGAACCCCGTAAAATATTTCACTACTCAAAAATGGATAAGAATGGTCTTAAAAATTTTCCATGGTTTCTCTTTCGACTGTTATAGTTTCCACACTGACAATGTAAATGTTTCTGCTCAAAATTTTACAGAAACCATCCAATTTGCTATCAACAAATTTGTCCCTTTTTCCCTAGTAAAAGCCAAACAAAAATACTTGTATTCGAAAGCTGCTAAAGCGGCACTTAACAAACGTAGATCATTTAATATATGGATTCATAACAAAACTCGCGCTAATCGATCCCAATATCAAAACGCCAACAAAATATCTAACCAGATTATTTCAAACGAAAGGTCTGAAATTGACAAAGCGAAAGCTTCAAAACTTACGTCTACGTCAATTTCTGACAAAAGTTTCTACAGTGCCAATAATTCTTTAAATTCTGGTACAAAATCTTCTATTCTCCCTTATATTGATAGTGATTCAATCGTCAATGATCCCGCAAGAAAAGCTAACTTGTTCGCTGAACGCTTTGCTCTGAATTTCACAGTTTTAGAAACTCCTAAAGAAATTCCCCCAATCCAGTCTTCAGGAGTTGATATGAATGAACTCCACTTCAAATCTAAAATAGTCACTAAACTTTTATTGGGGTTAATCGTCAACAAAGCCTGAGGAAGAGATTGTATGGTCAAGGTCAAGTGGAATAGCATATAGCTATGTCCCAGAAGCATGGTGGAAAGATAGAGTTGTTTGCATACTTAAACCAGGTAACACGAGCTACAGTGAAGCCAAGTCATTTCACCCAATAAGTCTAAACTCCTATGTCCTCAAAACTTTGGAAAGACTGGTTGACCGTTATATAAGGGACACCACCTTACTTCAGTTCATACTAAGTACCCATCAGCATGCATACTAGATTGGAAAATCGGTAGAAACAGCTGCGAATCATTTGGTGACTAAATTGAAAGAGCACTTGATGTCAAAGAATTTGCGTTAGGTGTTTTTTTATATAAAGAAGGAGCTTTTGATGATACCACCTTCGAATCAATCACGACTGTAGCATCGCTACATAGAATTAGTAGCACGATCTCAAATTGGATCGTGTCTATGTTGAGTTGCCGCATTGTCTTTGTTGAAATGAGCAATACTACTGTTTTAGTTTCAGTCAAACGAGGCTGTATACAGGGTGTTGTTCTCTCACCACTTCTGTGGACATTGGTAGTGGATAGTCTTCTTGGGAGACTGAATCAATCAGGACCCTATTGTCAGGGTTACGCTGATAATATTGCCATACTGGCAATTGGGAAAGACCCTCGCACTCTGGTGGATTTGATGCGAAATTCACTGAAGTTGGCTGAAGAGTGGTTTGGGGAGCGAGGACTTTCAGTCCATCCTTCCAAATCGCAGTTAGTCTTATTTACTGACAAGAGAAAAGTACCTGTAACACCAAGTCTGTATCTTTTCAGTATGCAATTAAGCTACTCAGATGAGGCTTAATTTCTAGGCAAAGGTTAAATTGGAATTTCTTTTGGCAATGCCGTCGATCCTGTGGCCGTTATTGGGGCCTTAGTCCCAAAATCATCTTATAAAAATACACAGCAATAATTAGAACAAAACTTGTTTTTGCATGTGTTGCCTGGTGGCCAAAGACGGAGAATCAATACGTCCATGCTATGTCAAATAAAAAACAGAGGATGGCATATGTAGGTATTAGTGGTGCAATGCGTACCACCCCCACATGTTGAGTACATGGCTAAAAAGGCTGTCTACAGAAGGCATGTGGCAGGGACGTGGGTAAACAGAAGGAAAACATGCGGTCATGGTTACATACTCGATAGACCACGGACTGACTGTCCGGAAATAGATACGCAAAATGACATCATGACCAAAGTATATAGCTTTAAGAAGCCCGCTGGACTGGTCATATCTGCTAGATAGGTGTGTAAAGTATCTTGGTCCGAATGGTTCTCCGGCGATATTTATTTTTTCTACATAGATGGCTTATTGTTGAATAGAAATGCAGGAGCTGGCGTGTACCTGGAAGCAAAAAATGTCATAAGTAGCAAGAAATTTCCACTTGGACGGTTTTGTACAGTTCTTCAATTGTACACTATCAATGAATGCACGCATGTAACAACTCGTCTGTGTCTGCAAGGGAAAAGGATCTGAATCCGTTCGGATAGCCAAACAGCTATCAAGACACTTTGTTAACCCGGAAACTACCTTTAAGCTCTTCAACGAGTGCAGGAAAAATCTTTATAGGAAAGCGCAATACAATAACATTACACTGCACTGGGTTCCAGGTCATAGTCGCATTCCGGGAAACATAAAAGCAGATGAACTGGCAAGATCTGGAGCGGGCATGAAATATTCAGGTCCAGAACCTGCCTTATGGTTATCCAAAACGTTTGCCTTGTTACTATTAAAGGTTGATGTCGACCTCAATATGAAGGCCATGTGGATGGCGTCATCAACAGGCAGCCAAAGTAAAATGTTTATCAACATTTCAGAAAAATTGTCAATTTTCTTTTAGGTCTGAAGAGGAAAACTCTCAGCACTATGGTCGGTGTCGTTACAGGACATGCACATCTACGTAAACACCTTTTTACCATATGACTGATTTAAAATCCTGTCGCTGGGTGTTGTCTTGAAGAGGAAGAGGACTCTTAGTACTTAGTACTGAGTACTTTTTATGTGTATGCCCAGCCTTTAATAAGGTCAGAGCTAGAATTTTTGGCTCAGAAACTGTAGAAGCTGGCACAATCAAATTGTTGCCAATATAGTTGGTTTTAGATTTCAATAAGCTTACGGAAACGTTTGTGGAATAGTTGTTACGAGACCAAGCTCGGACATGGCGCTAAGGACCAAATTCTGCCTCGTGCACCTGTCCAACCCTTTCTAATTTAATCTCATCTCATCTAAACCTCAGGAACGGGCAACATTCCACCCATTATTTTAAAAACCTTTTCCAAAGAACTTGCACCATTTTTGACTAAGATATTCTACCAATCCTATAAATCTGGTATATTTCCCTTCATGCTGGAAGTTGGCAAATGTCCAGCTCATCCTCAAAAATGGACCAAAATCCGATATCTCAAATTATAGGCCAATGGTTTTGCTATCGGTCCTATCCAAAGTCTACGAACAATATGTTAATACACATATTTCAAAATTTCTGAAAGTAAATCATTTAATAGCCGACAGCCAATACGGTTTTCGAAACAAAAGATCAACTACCGATCTATTAACCTATGTAGCACATTGTTGGAACAGCATACTTGATAGAGGTGGTGAAACATACGTTATCGCTTTAGACATCTCCATGGCATTCAATCGAGTCTGGCATGCCAACTTATCAACAAGCTTGTTGCGTATGGTTTTCATCCCAATGTTGTGAAGCTGATTCAAGCTGAGTCTAAACTAATTAACGCTGGTGAACTCCAAGGCTCAATATTGTCCCCAACCTTATTTTTGGTTTCAACTCTACCAAAACACAGCTGTTGATTGTTTCCAGATTAACGGCCGAGTTCCCCAAAGAAATTTATTCAGTAGGTGTGATGAACCAATAGGTGAATGTAAAAGCATTCGTTTATTGGGTGTCACAGTTTCAAATGACCTACTCTGGAACGATCATGTAATGGCGATGGCAAAAAGCGGGTTTAGAAAACTCGGCCTCCTAAATAGATGCAAAAAATGTTTTACTCCATACCAATTGCTTCATGTTTATAAGTCCTACATTCGTCCCTGTATGGAGTGCTGTTGTCAAAATTGGTGTGCTGCTTCTGTTTCAATCTTGGCTTTCTTGAACTCAAGAGGGCCAAGGGCTATACGAATTGTGGGTGATCGAGATTAAACATCAAAACTTGATTCCCTACAACATCGTCGCACTGTTGCTAACCTCGTTGTTTTTTACAAATATCGTAATCAACAGTGCTCAGATGAAATCAGCAGCATCATGCCTCAAACTTATTCTTACCCCCATTCCGCTCAGTAATCGGCTAGCGCAACCAGTAAAACGGTCGAGATCCATCCCGCGCTGTCATACTGGTAGATCGCAGAAAGAATTCTTTGTCCGAACTGCATACAAATGGAATAGTTTGCTGGAATCCATAGTATCAGGTGGTGTCAATCCGCAGTGGTTTCAATCCGCAGAGAAAAAAGGCGTTGATCAACACTTTAGAGTGCAAGTTGTTGTGGGACCTAGGTCTTAAAAGGTATTTATGTGTTGTTGTGACACTAATAGTAAACCCTATAACACTTTTTATTTAAAAATAAATATTATGAAAAAAAACAGTCGGTGTGTAATCGGCGAAGGCATTTAATCTATCTCTATATTATTTCCTAATATAGGCGGGATAGTGATTGATGGCCTCTTTCCAAGCAGGGTTTGCCTGGCTTTGAAATACGGCCAAGCACTGGTCCATTAATGGCTAACAATACTTGATTATTGTTATTGGGACAGTACGGGAACCATTCATCGGCCGATCTATGGCTTACAGAAAACTGCCAGTATATAAAGGGTGTCTCAGTAAGAGTGCACTTTTTAAATTTAGAATCATTTTTTTTCGTGAAAGTGGCAACTCTTAAATTTAACAGCTGTCACCTATGTTTATAACGATTAATAAAAATGGAGCGCTTTTCGAAAGAACAACGCGTTATAATTGTGAAAACTGATTACAAAAACTCAATACAAAATTTTCATCTGAATGGCTACGTAAATACACAAAATTGTCAGATTTAGGGCTCAGAAAATCCTCATGCAATCCACGAAAAATAAATGCACCCACAACGAGCAAATATCTGGTGCGGATTTTTGTGCGGCAGCGTGATTGGGTATTACTTTTTTGAAGATGAGGCCGAAATTTCAGTGACTGTGAACGGCATTCGTTACAGGAACATGATAACGGAGTTCTTGTGACCTCAACTAGGTGGCATGGATCTGGACAACATGTGGTTTCAGCAAGACGGCACCACCTGCCACACCGCGCATGAAACAGTTGACTTATTGCAGCAACAATTTCCAGAACACATTATATCACGAAATTCTGATATCAACTGGTCACCAAAATCGTGCTATTTAACACCGTGCGATTTTTTGGGGTTTTGTGAAATCTCGGGTATATGCAAATAACCCAGAAACAATTCCTGAGATCAAATCAGAGATCCAACGCGTCATCGGTGAGATACAGCCACATCTCTGTGTAAAAGTCATGGAAAATTTCATAAAAAGTGTAATGGCCTGTCATCAGCGCCGTGGGGGCAATTTGTTAAATATTCCATACTTAATCGGAATCGGAACATGTCATCTTTACAATCCAAATAAAATATCACAACTCTCTCATAAATTACGTGTTTTTATTTGAAAATGGAAAAGTGCACTCTTACTGAGACACCCTTTAGTTGCCTTTGAATGGCCAAGCACTGGCCCATAAATGGTGAACATTACTTGGCTATTGTGGTAAAACCATTACTGGAACCATGATCCGGCCGATCTACGGATTACGAAAAATGGCCAGTACAGTTTACTTTAAATTGTAATGCAATGGCCCATTAATGGTTAACATTAAATGGCTATTGTTATTGGGCCAGTACTGCAACCAAGAATTTGCCGATCTATGTCATTTGTTTAAAATTCACTAGAGCAATTTCCATTTTAAAAATCTATATTTGAAAATTTTTCACCTGTAGTTTAGTTATCGCTTCTTGGCTAAAAAATGATAATATTGATGAGGTTGGAATAAGTTGTAAATCTTTTTTTCGTGAGACATTTTTATTTTATTTTAAATCATTTTGTATTTAATTTATTTAAATATGCATATGAGAATATTTCATATTTTTTTAATGGCCCAGCCATGGTTGCCAGTACTCGGCCATTACTTCAATACTGATAATCATTAATGGTTTGTTACTGGGCCAACAGTACAATCTTGTATGGGCCATTGCTTTGTTTCTCTGGCCCAATAATGGCTGCCATTTATAGTCCGAATTTATTATTCAGTAAAATTATATTAATGGCCCAGTCATAGTTGCCAGTATTCGGCCATCGCTGCGTTACTGGTCGTCAGTAATGGACCATTATTGGACCAGTTGTACAACCTTGTATGGTTTAAATTTTTTGTTGGCTTTCTACAGTTGGTGAGACCGCTTGTAAATATTTTTCGATGCCGTAACTTTCTTACTCCCGCGATATCTTAAGAGTTTTATTAGCTAAATTTACTTACTATTCCAATCTCTTTAGTTTTTGCTGTTGCTGTTGCTGCCAAATTTTTCGTTTTCCTTGCATCAGCGTTTAGATGTTTTTAATAAATTTTGACTTTTTCCTATAAACTCGCAGTATACGTATTATACTGCTACTCTCTTCAAATACTTTCTATAACAATTTCTATACTGATGCATCAATATGTATTGTTGGTTTCATGTGGATGTTCAGTTGACTGCTCCGCTCGACTGTTTTTTTTGTAATTATTCCATTAATTTGTTTATTGGTAAAGCTTTTTCATACATAATTACCCATAGTTTCTATTGCAGGTGAGTTATTATATTAAAAATAAACGCATTTAAGTGTGAAAAACCTTTAAACCAGAAATTGATGTTTTTATCTAGTGCTTAGGAGGACAGGAGACTAATGAACATGTGAATTACACATGTTCCAAGCCCCTTGTTCAAACAAATAGATACTGCTTGAATATGATTTTGGTTATATTTTGTTTACACGTTCAAAATGTGTTATTCAATCCGGATACTTAGTGTCGTACAATAAATATTCATTAACTTAGAAGTAGAATTTATTGGTGAAGGAAGTTTCAGAAATAAAGATTATATCACTACTGTGCACGATAAGGAATGCTTGTATTTCACGATAAGGAATGCTTGTATTTTGTAAAGCTAAATTGAGGATAGTTATATCAGTTAACTTGTTTTCAGTCACTGCCTGAAACACATATAACGCATAATTCATATAGTAACAATAAGTTTTTGTCTGTCTAAATTATTGCCATTGGTAAATTACAGTTTGAAATGAATCTAATCTAGTCCATCAAAGCTCATCGATAAAGTAAAATAAAATGTAAACGGAGTATTGTTTAACTGGGGATATAAAAAGGAGTTTCAAAGCTTAGAATAGTTTAGGAAACGTGAAAACAAAAGCAATTCATTGGAAACAAATATATTAACCAATAATTTCGAATATCAAAAATTAGTTCGAGATTTGAAATTCTGTCATAATTCCGTTCCTTGTAAACGTAAAACCAAATGACAAAAAATACTAAATCCAATTTTAATCTTTCCTATTTTTGAATCAATATTCCTCTACCTCTTCTCCTAACCACCCCCCATTCCACCATCACTACATTAACATTCCCAACTTCCCATCATCTTTAATTATGATAAATGTCAAAAAATATTTAGGTTCATATATAATTTCTTTGAATTATTTTTTAATTTCGTGAATTTTCTCAAATAAAATTACGATTTTTCTTTAACCCCAATGAAAAACAACAACAACAATAGAGTGTATAAATTTTTCCAAAAAATACAAAAATTTTCCATGGAAATTAAAGAAAAATATAAAATTTTATATATTTATTTATTTTTTTTTATGTTTGTTGTTTTTCTTTTTGCTTTATTCTAATTGAAAGCAGGAAAAAAATGGAGTTGTTTTTCATTAATTTTCTTTTCTTTTTTTTTCAACCCTCCCCGTTTCTTATTTACATTTAAAAATGGAAAATCTTGAAAAATTAGAAAAGAAATGAAGAAGAAAAAAAATGAATTGAATATAAAAAAGGGAAAATTTAAATAATTGTGCGTGTGTTGTTATTTTCTTAGAGAATTTTCCGTTTTTCTTTTTTTTTGTTTTAATATTTTTGTTCTTCGCCCTTTAAGGCATTTATTATCTTCATCGTGATAATTATTTAGGAACGGAAAAAATAAACAAACGAAAAAACAGGGTATCAACAAGCCCTAAGAAACTTGCATCAATTATGTTTTTTCCTCATCCCTTAGATGTTTGAGTTAGCTTTTTTCTCAAAAATACGTATTTTGCTTAAAACTTACATTCATTAAAGTAATCTGATTTTCTTTGTTTGAAAATGTTTCTATAGAATTCGAAAGAAAAATAATTTTTTTATTTTATTTTTGAAAAATTGTCGCACTCTGAATAACAAAATGTTGGGTGTGAGACCGAATTCGTATGGATTTGTAAGAGTGGGTTTGAGTTTTATATTTTATTCTTGTTTGATGCTTATAAAATAAAGACTAAAAGAGAGACACGCATAAAGCATTAGGTTTTATATATTGAGAAACACCTTACGAGCTAAAACGGTTATTAGATCAATGTTTTACGGTTTAATAATTATTAATAAATATACCTTTTCTGAGTGAGTGAGTCTTAACAAATCTTTTCCTAATATTAGCAGAACATTTTTTTCAATAAAATTAAGATAATGCATCATTAGCATTTTTAGAAACTCCTAAGCCATTTAAAGCAGGTTTATTTCATGTTTGGAATCACAACAATCTAGGCTGGCAACGGATTAGAGAACGAGCAGAAATTTGTCAGGGCTCAAATAGTGTTTTCCCTAGATCGATTAGGCACTGATCATGAATGTAGGTGTAGGTTCTGATTGAGAAAGTCGGTGATCAAATTAGGCATATAAAAATAAATAGCCAAACCCCAGTAAGGTATTGTGTATCAGTTCCTGATCAGATTGCCAAACTTAAGGTCAAATACGAAAAATCAAGTCAGGGTCGGATATTTTCAAGGAAGGTATACCCTAAAAAGGCATTCTAATTTAGTCCCGGAACCAGCCAGCATCAGATTGCCCTAATAGGCCCTGCTCTTTCTGGCCCTGGCTGTATTCAGGTTTTCCCTAACTAATTTCTTCTCGGGAGATTTCTTAATTTTTTTCCATAGATCCTAATCAAATTTACCGCATAAAGAGATCAGTATTTAGTGCGTTGTAAATTTTTGTAATTTTTGATCTACGAGTGTGACATACCACTGGCAATAAAAGTGAGATAGCATTAACCAAAGTGATATCTTATGCGTGTTGGTGGATTAATTGTATTCAGAGAACGGTAGCACTTCTTCAACTTTAAACACTCAGCTCTAAAATTCAACTTTGTTAAAACTTAATGCATAACTGTAATTTTTTAAAGTAATTTTGCAACTTTTGTTTGGTCACTGCTTTTTTTATTCTTTTAAAAATATCACAACATTAGCCTATAGTTATGTAGTATTTTTGACGGATCTTTGTTAAAACGTTTCAGTTGACATGAGAAAGAACTAATTAAATTTTGGTGTATTATTGTACAAAGTGGTCGTTGTCTTTCAAACAAATGAAGATTTTTTAACTGACCAATATGTTTGCTTGTTGTATATGGGATGATTTTTGATATCGATATTTTAATGGTTCACGTTTCAATAACTCCTGAAACTGTCTTTATAACTTCTTTTAGCTTGCAGTCTGTAGATGAATATTGTGTGTACTTTATGTGGGTCTGTAGTCATTTGTAAATGTAAGTTATTTCAGTTGATTTATTGCATAATAATTAAATAATAATAATGCGTATATTGTTAGTTAAACTCGAATTGAGCTAATATTAATTGTTTGAGGACTTTCTTTATTTGAGTTTGTTTTAATACATTTTTCTTGTTTATCTAGTTTTTGTAATTTTTATTATTTCTTTTTATTTTGATTTATATTCTAGAAAACACATTCTTGGACGATGCAATTAAATCATACTGTTTAACTTTACAACCTCAAAAAATTTAAAAAACTAAGTTTGGTGTATCAGGATACATTATCCAGCAGTCTTGGCAGCTGGGAATATACGAGGGAATATATTATACATACATAATAATATATATATTATAATATAATATAAGGCAACACTCCCATCCCACTAGTATTATTTTTTTCCTCCATCTTATCATAAAATATTGGCCTTTTATATATTCTAAATGTGATAGAATTTATTGTTGATGAAAAACGTGTTCTAGACGGAGTTGTGAAAACTTGACTATTTTCCATTTTCCAGAAACTTGCAATATAAGTAGTATGGACAAAATAAAAATACGACTTATTTTAAAATTTTTTTAAAGCACATAGTTTGAGCATAAGGGGTACCCCAACATGTATGAAAAATGAAAATTCTGCCAATCCGATATAACTTTGAAATTAAATTGCTCAAGAACGGCTATATCGATTTCATCAAACTTTCTTTTGTTTGATAGATGATTAGTTAGTCCTTTGAAAAAAAAAATAATTTATTGTTTTTATAATTAATTTTTAAATAAAAATATTAAAAAAGGGTCGAAGATCAATAGGAATTTAATTAATTTTTTTTCTGAAAATAGTTCTATCCTTACTGTAAAATACAGTCAAACTTCCATAAATCGAACTTCTATTATTCGAATTTCTCTATAAATCGTATTAATATTTCGAATTAAAATTTTGAATTTCTTTATAAATTGTTTCTATATTTCGAAATTTCCCTAAATCGAACTAAAATTGATGGCTTTTGGTGGTTCGAATTATGGAAGTTTCACTGTATATCAAATTAACTATAAGGCGTTAATTTTTGTTCTTGAGATATTTAATTTTTAAGATTTTTAGTACGACTGAAATTCGAGTTTTTCTTGATTTTTTCAAACAACTTCTACAAAAAATTTTAAAATCAATTAAATTTTAAATTTTTTTAACTTCCCGATATGGGAAGTTATTGTTTTGTGGTCGATTTTCGAAATCGGAATATTTTTGATATCTTTACGTTTCATGACCTCCTGATGCTGTTTAGACTATTTTTAGCTGGCAGTCTGTATGTATGTGTATGTGTGTGTGTCTATGTATATTGGTGTATGTAGACAAATTTTTGTCCAACGCTTTCTCAACCACGGATGAGTGGATTTTAACGAAAATGGTCGCAATCGATGTATCTTGACGTAACTTAAAGCCCATTCCCTTTTTAGCAAAATTAAATCAGTTGTTTTTTAGTGGTTTCCAAAAAACTGAAAATCATCTCTTGCAAATAATATCATGAGATTAAATATTTATATCAAGGTCATGAGACTTCCATATTATTTGTCAATATATCAGTCATTTATAATGATATTTGTATAAACAATTGCTATTTTAGTTTTTGAGTTTTTAAAGAAAATGTTTTTTTCACGTGTTATTTTCATTACGCAGACGCATGATATCTAGATGAAACTTTGGTATGTAAATGAGCTGCAGACGAATACGAACTTACTTGAATATCGAAGATCTGAGCTATTTTCAAAATTTGACAAATAGTTCAGAGGTTAGTGAGTGGATCGCTTGGTCAACTTTATATTAACTTCTCGATACGAGAAGTTATTGTTTTTGGTTCGATTTTCGAACTAGGAATTTTTGAACATTTCAAGACTCTAGAAACTGTTTAGGCTATTTTAAGCTGGCAGTATGTATGTGTCTGTATGCGGCTGTGTATCGTAGTATGTGGACAAAAATCTGTCCAACGCTTTCTCATCAACGGATGATCAGATTTCAACGGCAATGGTCACAATCGATGTATCTTGGGGCGTAACTTACAGCACAGTCCTTTTTTAACGAAATCGGTTCATTTGGTTTTTAGTGGTTACCAAAAAACGGAAATTCAGCTCATGCAAATATTACGAGAGTAAATAAATAACCCTGTCAAGACCATTTACCTCCCTTTTTTTTGTCATCATGTCAAACATTTATAATGACATTTGTATATACAATTTCTGTCTTACTTTATAAGTTTTTAAGAAAATTTGAAAAATAGGTGTTATTTTCGTTACGCAAACGCATGAGATCTTGATGAAACTTTTGAATTAAAATAAGCTGCAAACGCATTCAGGTTTATTTGAATATAGCAAATATGAGCTTTTTTAAAATCTGGCAAAGAAGTCTGTGGATCGTTGAACAACTGTTTTTTTAAATTCAATGACACTCAGTCCTGACATTCAATTTTGTTGAAACTTAGAGCATAAGGTTTTTGTAATTTTTATAGTAATTTTGCAACTTTCGGTTTGTCACTTTCGGCTATATAGCTTTATATTATTCTTTTAAATATATCACAACAACAGCCATTGATGAATCTTGGGTAAAAGGTTTCAGATAATATAGAAGAAATATAGAACAAATTTGCTTTTGAGGTGTCTTGTATATAGTGGTGAGTATTCAACAAACAAATGCTGACCTTTTATCTTACCGAAAGCTTAGGTTGTTGACTGTTGTGTTGGAGATCATTTTTGATATGGACATTTTAATGATATCTTAACCTTTCAATATCTCCTGAATCGGTCTAGACAACTTATTTCAGTTTGCAGTCTGAGTGTTAGTATATTATTAAATTTAAATATGATAACACACATATTCAAATTCTATTTAAATCATTACAATTGATGCGTCGTTTAATAAATGAATCCTAATTTTGTGTATTTTAGGCTTTAAAAAGCCTAATTGAACTAATTTCACTTTTTGTTGACTTTTTTTCGAATTTGATTTAATATTTGATTTGTAATTTTTCGTTTATTTGTATTTATGTTCTATAAAACATATTTTTGGACAATGCAGTCAAATTAGATTGCATATATTTTTTTATGTTTGGTATTTTAGTATACCTTATCCAGTCTTACGGGAAATTCATGGCGTGGCCCCTATGGTCACACCCCCATCCCACTAGTTTTTTTTTTAAATATAGCTCTAGCCTTACTTTAAAATATATCAAATTTACAAGGAGGCGTAAATTCGTGTTCTTGAGATATTTAATTTTAAAGATTTTTAGTCCGATTAAAATTCTAACTGTGCATTATTTTTTCGAACAATTTATATCATCAAAAAATTTTACCCACTGAAGTTCGAGAAAATAATGGACAATGAGAATTTTAATCGGATTAAAAATCTTTAAAATTAAATATCTCAAGAACACGAATTAATGCCTCTTTGTAAATTTGATATATTTTAAAGTAAGGTTAGAGCTATATTTAAAAATAAAAAGTTAAAATTTAATTGATATTAAAATTTTTTGTTAATGGAAGTTGTTTGAAAAAATGAAGAAAAATTCAAATTTCAGTCGTACTAAAAATCTTTAAAATTAAATATCTCAAGAATAAAAATTAACGCCTCTGAGTTAATTTGACATATTTTAGAGCAAGAATAGAAATATTTTTAGAAAAAGATTTATTAAATTCCAATTGATCTTCGACCCTAGCGCCATCTTTAAAAAAGTTTTTTTAATGTTTTTATTTAAAAATTAATTATAAAAACAATAAATTAATTTTTATTCAAAGGGCTAACTAATCATCTATCAAACAAAAAAAAGTTTGATGAAATCGGTATAGCCGTTCTTGAGCAATTTAATTTCAAAGTTACATCGGATTGGCAGAATTTTCATTTTTCATGCATATTGGGGTGCTATGGCCCTATGCTCAAACTAAGTACTTTTAAAAAATTTTAAAATAAGTCGTTTTTTTTTTTGTCCATACTACTTATATGTCAAGTTTCAGGAAAATCAAAAATGGTCAAGTTTAAATTTCGACTTTTTCACCTGCGTAGATCACGTTTTTCATCTTCTACTCCTTAGTAATTTAACAAAAAATTTTAAAAAATAATATTTGCATCCACCAACACCTTAGAATCCATGTTGTTGTGGACATTGTTCTTAAAAGATTTTTATTTGTTGTTGTGGCACATATAGTAATTCCTACAACACAACACATTATATTAAAAAAAAGAGCGAGCAAATCTAAACCAATTATTTTTTATAGGATTCACGTTATTAACTAAAACGTAAATAGAATTGCTAGGAAAAAGAACTCCAGATCTACCGTTATTATTTGAATCGTAAGTAGTAACAGTTACTGTTGCTCTGATGCAATGCAAAATTTTTGCGTTATTGAGTTCAATCGACTTGATATTCCTAGAATTTTATTCATCTTTATCATATTGGTGAAATATCACAAGTTAATGACATTTTTTTATACTGAAAGCGTGTTCCACCAAAAATGTAAGAACTGTACTCCAAAGAAGCTTAACTGCAACTGCGCAATTAGGAAACTTAATTTTTATTTCCTCAACAATATTTGTCAGTAGCTTTTGTTGGGATTCAGAAAGTTATGCCTGGTAGACAAATTTTTAATATAATTGTTTTCACCATCTTGGTGATTAAAATGCCTGAATCTTTCAATCTAATTTTAGAGTGCCGTTGTAATCTCTAGCAAAAACATGCTATATAAATTATAAATAGTTCTTCTCTCAAAAAGATTGAGAATAAAAAGGAGTGAGGTACAAAATGAATGCTAAGCTATTCACTTTCAAAAGTTAGTGATATAGATTTTATAAATGGTTTTGGCCTCAAATTAAATTAATTTGAGCGCAACCCTTATACTTTTCAAACTTCAAAACTAAATTTAAATAATTTAATGTGTATTGCAAATACCGCATTATCAAAAAACCTCATTAGCCAGTCCCCTTCGCTGGTGAATTTCTAGAATATATTGTAAGCCAAATGGTTTCTCGTTTAGTGATGTTTGGCTTAAGAATTTTAGGTTTTTTATGTGCACGTATATAAGTTTCAAACTCCTTGCACATGAAATGATATAGAGAAGTGGTTGCAAGTGAATATTGGTTAGTGTGCCAAAAAATGGTTTTTGTAAAAATCTCCCTTTTCGCGTGTCAAATAAATTTCGTAAAAATTGCTGTCAAGATTTTGTCCCTCTATATTTACAAATGATTCTATACGGCATATATATTTCTTCTGCACGATTGAAGCAATATGATTGCAGGTCAAATGATTATGCCAGATCAATTGCTATTAAAAGTTCTTATGGATACGTTAATAAAATCAATGTTTAGTATTTCGACGGCTACATTTAAATGTAACTACATTTTCCAAAAACTGAAAGAAAGCTTCCAAAGTGGTTTATTGTGATTCTTAAAAAAGCTTTAATAAAATAATTATCTACTACAATAAAAACAAATAGTTTTTTTTTGTTTTATTGATAAAAGAAATGTTATTTTCAAGCTTGTTTAAAATCCAGTGTTTTGATTTTTATTTTATTTTGCCCTTAAAAAGTTTTTGTCTCCCAAAATAAAATACATATAAATTAAAATCTGCACTCAAAGAGCTAAATTTTACTTTCCTATTTTTCGCCCTCAGATATTTTAATTTTACTTTAGAAATAAATTTTTGTACGTGGTAGATTTTATTTTTTTTACTTTTATTCCATTCAAAGAAAAGAGGAATAAAATAATAGTCCATTAATGAACAAAGTTGAGAAGTAAGCTCTTATTGACCGAGAACTTTTAGATCCTGAGGTGCGTAGCGCCGAGGGATATAATGTTCGAGGTCTATATTAGTCTTCTCAACCGAGGTATATACAGATTTTTTTAGCTACTAACACTAGTTATCATATTTGCTTTGATTAGATTTTGATATTAGTCATTTTCCATTTCATTTTTTAAATATCTTAAAATGTCAAGTAGCCTGGAAGTTTAGTTTCATACAAATAAAACAAAACAAAGGAATGCAATTATTACTTGTTTGTGTATTTTTGTTCATTTCAATT
Organism: Diogma glabrata; assembly: GCA_963693315.1. Classification (NCBI taxonomy): domain Eukaryota; kingdom Metazoa; phylum Arthropoda; class Insecta; order Diptera; family Cylindrotomidae; genus Diogma; species Diogma glabrata. Next base: position 7,749,892 of record OY856189.1, on the reverse strand, counting down.
AAAAATAAAGGAAAATTTGTTATTATGTTATTTGTAATGTTTTGTTATTATTATTGACCTAGCTTGAGAAAAATTACTTCTCATTGGTCGAGTAAATAATGACCATTTCTCAAGTTAGTAGTTAAAAAAATCTATTTTTTAACTATCCGTTTACCGTTATATGTACGTAATATGTACATATTTTTGTTTGTTTTGTTTTATTCTGGTTAGTTTTCGTCGTATTTCGTTGTTTGATAAAAAAAGAAAGATTTAAGAAATATATAAGATTGAGGCGTAATTTTAGATAATGATCTCCTAACCTTAGATAATGAATAATGAATGATTAAAATGATTTATTGAATGAATTTATTTAAAATTAAAATAAATATATAAATAAATAGATGTAAATTAATTAATTTTTTTTCGATTATTATTTTTATTTTTTTATTAATTTTACCGACTGATAAGGACAAATGCACGTATTTCTTTTTTTTATTAAAACAGCTAAAAAACATAAGTAGCGTTCGATTTGACCGAAGTAACTGTATCTGAAAAAACTGTATCGAAATGTTGTTGTTTTTTTCGTAAACTAAGCTTTTTCATATTTATATTGACCTCACTTATTTTCATACAAATTTTAGCAAACTAAACCAAACGAAGAGAAAAAAAATTATTATTAAAAAAAAAATTGCTCTCAAGAATTTTATATTTATATTTTTCAAATAACTATCTGCCAACAAAATCTTTTCTCGTTAATTTTTATTTTGCCTATAAAGAGCTTTTTCGTAATTTTTTTACTTTTATCCTAAGTGCAAGAGCGAAAAACAAAAAATAGAAATAAAGCCCGCATGATTTTATTTTTAAAATAAGCGCGAGCGACCTTAAAAAATAAAACTCTGATCACTGTTAGAATCACAATAAATCGTTTTTTGCACTTCTTCTCAATTTTTCTAAAATATAGTAAATGCTATAGTGAAATGTTCTTTTTCCGCATCATATGGGCGGAATAATTTTATAAAGGCAAAATGAAAGAATTTTATTAAAGTCAAATGTGTAGTTTTCGATATATCATTAAACGACAACATAAAATGTCATACAATCTTGAACTATCCTAAACCTTCAAATAGCGTGATCCATAAAACTGACGGAAGCTTCTTCTAAGAGGCAAGGCAGCATAATGATTTGGTGACAAAAGAAGCTAACATACATACTTTAATAAACGTAAGATTTTTATTCTCAAGTAATCGATTTTATCTCCGAATAAATTCTCTCTAATTAGCACTCCTCCTCAACTATTTTTACGAAAAAGAGTTTCATCAATATTAAAACATTTTTAGAAAAACTACAGAACACGAATTTGAACTTCGATATGTTCCAACCGCATTTTGCGATGGAAAATAGTAATGCCCGATACATAAGGTGACCATGGAGCACTTCCCCTAAATTTAATTAATTAAGTTAATTTTTAATCTTTTCACATTTTCTTCTCTTAAATAGTTAAAATGATGAAAAACAAAATGCTAGGTCCAGTGATTCAGTGACCCAGCTAGCATTACTCATTCGCAAAAGATGATTTTCAGTTTTTTTTGAAAACCACTAAAAACAAACAAGGCTATTTCAGTATATAAGGACTGAACTCTGGGTTAAATCAAGATATATGGATTGAATTTTTTGTCATAAATCATAAATTTCATAAATTTTTGTAGTCCTGCGCTGGATAAATTAATTTATTTCTAACATTAAAACGCATTTCTCCATTAATTAAATATAGTTTTTTTAATACAAAATTAAACGTAGAATTCGATGGTTTTACTAAAAACTCATTACGTGGGTGGGAGAATGACTAAAAATCGATTTTCATATTTTATTTGATTATAACAATAGGAATTTGTAAATAATTTTTATTTATTTTATTTGTTTTTTTTCCGCTAAAATAAGTCTTCAAACCAAAAACCACAAAATTTTGGAAATTTAAAACCGCTCTATTTTCCAAAAACAAATCCTGGAACACGTATATCTTTTTTTTTCGATATAAAACCCTTAAACAAAATTTCATACAAATCGAAAATGGGTCAGTAAGAAAGGTGTTCTGTTTGTAATAGAATGACCAATATGTTTACAAAGCATTAAGCAATGCTCAAAATCACCTAGTTACATAAAAGTATTTAACTGTTGTTGGAACCCATATGGTTCGCAATACTTTTTGCTTTAAAAATTTGGGACACGACGTTTTATTGTATGTAAATGTTCAATTGTATATAGTTATGGGAAAAACTTCAAAAATAATTGCAAATGATTAAACATTTCCATTGTTTCCATATTTTTGTGGTTAAGTTTTTAAGTTAAAGTTAAATCCTTGACAATTGGTGGTCACAAACACAAATAAGATTACATATTTCCCTAAAGCTGTCAATCTTTAATGTAGCGAGTTTAAGTAGGGTTTGAGAAGTCAACCTATCTCATGGCCTTTGTAGTTGTCGCCGCAAGATAAGATAGAGGAAAAAAATAAAATAAAAGACACAAAAGTAAAATTTTTAAAAATATTTGCAGGACTCAAATAGGTTTTCCAATAATAAAGTTAGTGGCATATGTCTTGTTCATGTAACGCACTGTCTTCTTCAATTATTAAAGGTCATATATAGAGTATCATGAAGGATAACTTCATCGAAAAAACAATAGGAGAAGATCTTAGGAATATATGGTATGGAACTAAGAATTATGGTGTTACTGTTGACTTAATAAAGATGATCCACTAACATCTGCAGGACATCACCTTGGCTACTGATATCTCACTGCTATTGCCAGTGGTATGTAATGTCTTAAATTAACTCGTATAGCAATAGCTAGAACTGAAGTACGCAGCGTTATTATACCCGTAGATCAAAAATTTTGAAAACATATACAAATCAAACAAAAACTGATCTTTTCGCGTAAATATAAATGTATTAATAGTTTAATAATATATGTGCGCTATTTTGATGTTCATCATAGGAAAGTCTATGATGAACATCAAAATGTATTTTTAGAGAGAGAGGTGCGACACTTTGAATGTTATCAAGAAGACAACCAGATTTTTCTGTCATTTCTTGCCAAAACTGCACTATTATAATAAAATTTTCTCCATCTTCAAAACATTAGAACCGTTGAACTGTAACTTTGTTACCCAAATCAGAGAAAACTAAGTTGAAAAATATATCACTGAGATATACGTTCTAAATATCTAATTAATACTAATAATAAATGAAAATTAATAAAATCTTTATACATTGTTGATTAGCAACCAATTACCATCCAGAAATGTGGAATACAAATTAAGAATAGACTCACAGAAAATTTGAAATATTTTTATCTAAAGTTGTTTGCCGACGGATAACGATGTTCAGATTAGGAACATTTCGGAAATATTGTTTTCTTAAGAAATCATTCCCAACAAAATATATTAGAAGATTCGTTTCTGCGTAAGAGTCCAACATTATGTAGTAATTTCTACCAATAACTATTTTGTTAATTAAAAACTAGGACTAGGATTTCCTATAACTGCCCACATTTTCACTTTTCACTTCTTTCATATTTTTATCATTTATAAATTAAAAAAATATCACAAAATTTAAACAAAACGCACAAAAAAATAATTTATTAAAAACTAAGAAAAATAATTTTAATAGCAAAACTAAATAGTTCAACCTAAAATCTAAACTAAAACTAAAATTAAAAATCCATGCATGTGTCCACGAAAAATGAACTGGTTTTGTTCTGGAAAGTTGTATTTATGTTCTGTTTCTAGTTTTTCCAGTTTCCCATAGTTTAATTTTTTTTTTCGTAAAATTTAATCAGTAATGGTCAGTATTTTTTGATTAAACAGAAAAATTCTGGTTTTTCAAATGTCCGTTAGAACGTTGAAAAAAATAGAAGGGTAAATAAAAAAAATTTCAAAAAGTGTTTTATCAAGAAAAGAAAAAAAACATCTTGACCCTTCTTCGTATTGTTGTTGTGTCCAGTTTAAGAAAATAAATTATTTAGTTTTCTTTTTTTTTGATTTAATCCTTATTTACTTTTTATATAAAGGGTTGATAGGGATACAAATTTTTTTAATAAATCTAAAATATTCTCAGGAAATTTTATGGGAATCTACGAAGGAGTTGAAATGTTAAGAATTGAAATGAAACCTTTTGCTTTGTTGGAGAGATTTTAATTTTAGAATATTTTTTAGAAAGATGCCAGACTATTAACGATTACGTAGATAAGAGCTACGACAAGTTAATCGTATATTTTTTTTGTTTCAAATGAGGACTATTCGGATTCATGGCGAAGCGTTGCTTAGCTGTTTTTTTTCTTTCGACGTGAACGATCCAGTGCGTTTTATATAGCTACTAACAAAGACGATAATTTTATATATGAAACATCTATTGCACCGCGTTAATAGAAAAACAAATGATTTTGCGTTACGAAAAAATGGTATAACAGTTTTATACCATTACGCCGAATGAAGATGAAGCCTAATAATGATAATGAAGAATTTCATCTGTATAGCCGATAATCATTGTTTGTTTGGGAACATGTTTAGGTTTACTCTGAAAACATGATCGTCCATGATATTTTATAACAGTGGTCCAAGGACCTCCTAAGGGTACTCCTAATGTTATATTATACTTCTTAGGACCAGCTTTGGTATCATAAACCAGAGTTCTTCCTGTGAAGTGATGCTCTATTATATGTAACAGGTATAGTCACGTACGCGCATTTTGTCTAGGGCTCTCGGGATTTGGTTCCAGGTGGCAGAGTTAAAGGATGACATCCAGGGTGACAACAGCACAGTTTCTAGCCATCTTTTACCACTCAATGCATTATGCACTGTCTCACATGCTGCAGATATTGCATCAATGGTAGAACATTTCTTTTTGATACCAAACTGTCGATCATAACAGCCACACTTGTCTTCAATATGTTGCTCAAGCCGAGTACCAATAATTATCTTAAAAAATATCTGGTGGACTGCCACCTTTTGGTATAAGCACAAGTCGTTGGCGTTGGCTCTCATACACAGTGTAAATATTTTCGAATATCATTGGCTTCTTCTTTCTATTTGGGCCGTTTATACCGGACGTGTGAGTAAAGGATAATATCCTCAATTTTCAGCTCACGAAGTAGGGAAGAAAAACGTGTTCTAGACAGAATTGTGAAAACTTTACCATTTTTGATTTTCCTAAAATGTCATATTAGTAATATGGACAAAAAACTAAAACCTATTTTAAACTTATTTTAAAGGGCATAGTTTGAGCATAGGGGACACCCCAACATGGATGAAAACTGAAAAATCTGCCAATCCGATGTAACTTTGAAATCAAATTGCTCAAAAACGGCTATACCGATTTCATCAAACTTTTTTTTGGTGGTTGTGTGGGTGACCTTCTTGCATCTGATCTTGATAAAACCTTGACAAATGATCAATGTTCACTTGAAAATGGAAGATCTGGATTCATTTTAAATTTTTCTCCTGACAAAGAGAGGGTCTCCCGAACACCTCTAAGTTTAAATCTTCAATAACTTCTAATCCCGGCTTATAATCTATTGAAACTTGGTTTATAAATTTTTTTACATTATATGGGATTTTTTGCATTAAATTTCTAGACAATACTTTGTGTGAATTCATAGAATGGGGAACATTTCTATTCTAATTAACATCCTAAGTCACGATTGTATAGTCATTATTGATTGTTTCCAATCAATGTGAAATCAATGGCTGACACTTGGTCAATTTGTAGTTCTATATGTATTAACATTAGACTACATTAAGGGAATTTCAATTTTATTTTGGATTTTTGAGATCAATTAAACTCAAGTAAGTAAAGAAGTAATTGGAATATTTTCAATTCAAAGGTATGGTTTGAAGTTTCTCAGAAAAAAACTACAATTCACATTTTTTACGTGTTTCGGATCGGATTCGAACCTACCCTCGTCAGTGCCCGGCTCGAATCTTTGGGCAGACACGCTATCGATTACGCCGTTGAGGCGATGACAATTTCAAAGTTGAAACTTCTTCATCACTTATTTATTTTACTTAAGTTGAATTTTTCCACTGTCATTAGACACCATATTATGGAAATGCTTTTACATTATAGAATAGAAATCCGATCCGAATCCGATCCGAAACACGTAAAAAATGTGAATTGTAGTTTTTTTCTGAGAAACTTCAAACCATACCTTTGAATTGAAAATATTCCAATTACTTCTTTACTTACTTGAGTTTAATTGATCTCAAAAATCCAAAATAAAATTGGTTTATAAATTTTTTGTACTGTTTCGAATATTTCTGCATACCAACTTCCGGTTTGACACTTCCGGATAAAAATTTTTTTTTTCTGATGTTTATCCCTACTGTAGCCTACAATTACCGATCGATTTTCATACAACGTTGGTAAAAGCTTTCAAGTAACACGAAAAAAATTTTATTACCTTTTGGAGTACATTGAATAAAGGGTTGGGGGGTCCACCATACAACAGGTGTATTTTTCCACTATGTTTTTATGTTTGTTGGGAGCATACTAGATTCGTTCGTGAAGGAATTTTGATGACACCTTGGTAAAAAGATGCAAATATGTATGGCAAGGAGCTGATTAGTTTTTGAGCCATCCAGTGAACAAAGTAGTGAGGGGGGGGGGGGGGGGGGCTGTCCCATACATCTATTTATTTATTTATTTTGTATTTATTTATTTATTTACAAAGAAATACACAGTTAAGAAAAAATATCTTATAATCAGGACATCTCTGTCCTACAACTGTACGTAGTACATATATTAAGTTTAGTGAATAAGTAATTCATTCATTTGTTATTGAAATAACAGAATAATTTAGATTAAATCTACAATAGTGTTAAATTTACTAAATATAACTTAATCTAAAAACAAAAATAACAATTTAGCCATTTATCGATATGACATCCAAAACTAAAAGCTAAAAGGAAATATATTATTAAACTGTATCGATCAACCAACTTTACCTTAAATAATGCCTTCCTTAAACTCCCAACAGTACTGCACCTTTTGAGCTCAGTCGGTAATGCATTCCATAGTTGAATACCGTGAACGAAAAATGAATTCGATGTGACCAAGTAAGAAAATTTAGGGACATTCAAGTTATAGGTTCGGCCAGATCGGCAGAAATTTAATATTTTATAAAGATATTCAGGACATTTGCTCTCCATAAGTCTGTAGAGGAAAATAATAGAGATCCTATTCAAATAGGTAGTGAGTGAGCACCCAAGTAACTCATTTGATACATGCGAAATGTGATCATACTTTTGTAATAAATACACAAACCTAACACATGCATTGAAGGCAAGCTTAAGTTTGTATGAACAGTTATAGTTCAACTTGCTAAATATAATAGAGGCATAGGTAAAATGCGGCAAAATTAACGAATGGAATAGGTGTTGTCGTTTGGGGGCAGATACCAAGCATATTTCCACACGCGACGTAGAATAGAATATACTGTTGCGCAAACTTTATTGATATGATCTTCCCAACGCAAATTATGATTCATAATGATGCCAAAATTTCTTACCTTTTGGATAAAATTAATGGAACAACCATTTATATGAACAAGTGGAACTAAATCCGTATCTGATTGATGATGAGTTATTAACGTTGCTTGTGTTTTTTTCTCGTTCAGGTTTAGACTATTAGTTGTAGACCACACATAAATTGCCTTAAGGTCTTGGTTCAACTTGCTAATTTCTTGATCTACTTCTTTCTGGTACAATGGAAAATATGTTTGAAAATCATCAGCATATATGTGATATGTGACATATTTCAGAACAAATGGCAAATCGTTGATAAATAATGAGAACAGCAATGGACCTAAAATTGAGCCTTGAGGGACACCCATCTGGTAGGATTAGAACAGTAACTTGCTTAGCTTCCATATTTTGTAGTAGATCATAACAAATTTTCAATAGGGCAGTATTGGTGTCATGTTTAGCTCTAAATCCAGACTGAAAATTATTTAATAGTTTATGTTTATTGATATACCTAGCTATTTTGTATTTAATTAGCTTTTCAAAAACTTTTGAGAGTGCGGGAAGGATGCTTATTGGTCTGTAATCTGATAAATTGGTTGGCGTATGTGTTATTGGTATTGGTAATACCTTGGCAGTTTTCCATGCATTAGGAAAAGTCACCTCCACTTTTCCTAATAAGTGCATGGTTGAAAATATGTAATATTATATGTGAAATTTCTGGATATATAATTTTAATAAACTTAATTGATATATTATCAAGTCCAATGGCATTAGATTTAATTTCTGAAAGTGATTGAAATATATCCGAGGAGATAACATGTGTGAAACAAAAATTAGAGAATTCGAAAGAACCTTGAGGCAAGTAACGGCTATTTACAGTAGTCGTTTTTGAATTCGACTGAGCAAAATATCTATTGAGTTCCTTCGCACAAAAATGAATTGGTTGTTTAGTACCTCCATCATGTATTCCAAGCTGACGTAGATTTTTCCATAGCTCTTTTGTCGTAGATTTATCAGGAAAAAGAGTACTATAAAATTTTTTTTAGTTTCTTTAATCAACAAAGTTACTTTATTTCTCAGCTTTTTGTAACATATATGGTCTACGGCCAGCTTAGTTATTTTCCAGTGTCTATATGCAAGATTCCTTTCAATCATATATCGTTTAATTGTATTATTGAACCACTCACTAGTATTGGACTTCATACGTGACTGCTTAATAGGTACGGCTGTATTGAATAAATAGTTAATGTTATAATTGAAGATTTCTAATTGATCATCTACGCTAGTACATTCATATATATTACTCCAGCTTAATAAACGGGTTTTATTTATTAAAAAGTTCATATCAATATCCTTCCATGATCTATAGAATTACGTGTCGTTATTTACTAAAGTTTGTGGTACTGCGTAGGAGCAAAAATCAAATCACGTTTAGAGACCCCTGGAACAGAGATCTGATTTGAGAACATAATTTTGTTTCTCTTATTGGTAATAATATAATCAATTAGCGTAGACGAGGTTTCCGTAAAGTGAGTAGGTTCACTATTAATAACAGATAGTGAGTAAGAAGATAAAAAATTCATGAAGTTACGCGTTTGCGAATTACTTTAATCAAGCGCATTGATATTTAAATCACCCATTATCAAAATATCCTGGTAGCATGAATGAAACTCGTTCAACGCTTCCTCAATATCTTTAAATCCATATAAGTCAGGTGGTTTATAGAATACAGCTAGTAGAATTTGTGAGTTTTTGAAATTAATTTCAATTAATATATAATCGGTTTTAGAATGAGTTGACTTTTTTTCAAGACGCATTTAATATTGTTTTGAATGTAAACAGCTACCCCACCACCTCTTTGCCTCTCAGAATTATTTCTACCACTTCGCAAAAGATAAAATCCATCTATTTTTACCTCCGAATCTTTCACAGAATCCGTATACCACGTTTCAGAGATGCATACGATATGAATACCTGTATTTGAAACAATATATCTTACCTCGTCCAATTTAGGAAAAACACTGCCACCATTTAAGTGCATAACATTCAATGTTTGCTTATATTTTTGTAGAGATGATTTTAACACGACATTCGGAATACAAATTTCGTTCACATGTTCCACCATTTGATAAATTGACTATCAAAGGACCAACACTGCTGACAGAAATAAGCAAGGACTTCTGAGGCTTTCCGCTGAATATTGATATAGTAACATAATTTGGTGCAAAAAGATAACTACCATATAACCTCCAATTCCACTTATGCCTAAAATATATAAAATAAAAAATTACAAAATATGAAATATAATACGTACAAAACCTTAAATTCATTAAACAAAACTTTGCGTCGCTGTACCGTGCTACTATTATACGAAACAAAAACATCTAATTGGATGTAAGTAAATTCAGCTTACTAGGTTCATCTAACATCACGGATTGATCATCTTTAGTTTTCTTGACATGAACGATTCCATTTATAGTAAAAACAGAAAATAGTTTCTCTTTTTTTAGGTTATACGCTGATTTAAATATGCTGTAGTTATGTTTAGTCAAATTTTCATTAATATAAATCCTTGAATCTGTGTTAAACCCAATGCATCGAACACTTAATATTTTAAAAGTGAAATTGTGTTTGAAAAATTTTTTCTTTAACTGAATTGATGAGAATCGTATTAACAACGGTGGATCAACCATCTTCTTGAACTTTGTATTTGTACTATCGGTAGATATAAACTTACTGCCTTTTAGTCGAAATATGGTGGTGTTATTATCTATATTGCAATCAATACACTTTGCAATTTTTTCTAGATACTGTTGAGGTACTTCATTATCTAGTAAAGGAATTCCAGTAATTAACAAACTGTTGCTGTTATGATATCTTTCGATGGAATCAAGCCGCCGTACACACACACTCATTCGTTATGGTTTGAATAATTTTATTAACTGAACTAAGATCCATCTTCGCCAGTTTGTTTTCAAGTTGTTGCAGTTCCGTCATTTTTGCTGTTATTTTGGTTTCCACTAATTCCAATAACTCTAGTTTAGATTTTAGATGATTTTCTAAATCACGCATTTTGACTTCAATATTGTTTGTAAGACTTACATGATTCTTTTGTATTTTATTTTCGAGTTTGCCAAATTTGGTTTCAAATCCTGCAAATTTTGTTAGTAGATTGCTTATAGATTTTGAAACATCATCTACTGTAAAGTCATCGGGCTGTGTACATGATCTTGTTCTACCATAACTTGGAGCATTTGGCTTAGATTTCGGTGGTGATTGAGGTGTTACATTAGTATTAGGCATTTTGAAGTTTATTCGAGCATAATCACATCAACCAGCAATCAACAACACGTTCCGCCTTTAATATAAGTTGAAATACAATTGAAAATCAATTTTAATTTCGTTTGATGTATCTAACTGCAAATTTGATGACGATTATCAACAAAACTTTATATAGATTACTTTTGTGTTTTTATATGCAAGTTTTTTTTTTAATAAAATAATGTTATTTTATCTTGCATAATTTATATTTATTTCACTAATATGCACTTTTATAAGTTTAACTTAAAGATCCCGCGCTGTCATACTGGCAGATCGCAGAGAGACTTCTTTGTCCGAACTGCGTACAAATGGAATAGTTTGCCGGAATACTTAGTCTCAGGTGGCTTCAACCCACAGATGTTTAAAAAAAGCGTTAATCTACACCTTAGAACGCCAGTTGTTGTGGGACCCAGGTCTAGACCTAGGTCTTAAAAGGTATTTATGTCTTGTTGTGACACATATTCTAAACCCTATTACATAACACATTTTATTAAAAAAAAAAAAAAAAAACTATTAAACGATTAACAAAAAATTAAACTCACTCCAACTTTGATTTTAGGAATAACTATAAATTAAATTAGAATAATAGAAGCACGATTACAAATGAAAAACACTTCTATTCAATCATAACGATGAGAAATGAATGTTCTGAGAAACATCTGTTTTTAAAAGCTCAATAACATCTGTGCCGGATAATCAAATTGGATGGAACTGGATATATTATTATTTAGTACGGTTCACAACCATTCTGCATCCCAACTTCCGGTTTTTCACTTCCGGTAAAAATGTTTTTTTGTAATTTTTTGAAGTTTTTTCAGTATCTTTATGCACACTACAGCTTACAATAATGAAGTGAGTATGATGAAACTTAAAGTAGATGAAAAACGTGTTCTAGACAGAGTTGTGAAAACTTGACCATTTTTTATCTTCCTGAAACTTGGCATATTAGTAGTATGGACAAAATGAAAAATACAACTTATTTTTAAATTTTTTTAAAGTGCATAGTTTGAGCATAGGGGGCACCCCAACATGCATGAAAAATGAAAATTCTGAAAATCCGATGTAGCTTTGATATTAAATTGCTCAAAAACGGCTATACCGATTTCATCAAACTTTTTTTTGTTTGATAGATGATTAACTATCCGTTTGAAAAAAAATTCATTTATTGTTTTTATAATTAATTTTTAAATAAAAATATTAAAAAAACTTTTTTAAAGATGGCGTTAGAGTCGAAGATCAATTGGAATTTAATTAATTTTTTTTCTGAAAACAGTTCTATTCTTACTCTAAAATATATCAAATTTACAAAGAGGCTAAAACTTTTGTTCTTGAGATATTTAATTTTAAAGATTTTTAGTACGGCTGAAATTCGAATTTTTCTTCATTTTTTCAAACAACTTCCATTAATAAAAAATTTTAAAATCAATTAAATTTTAATTTTTTTTATTTTTTAAATATAGTTCTAGGCGTTAATTCGTGTTCTTGAGATATTTAATTTTAAAGATTTTTAGTCCGATTAAAATTCTAGTTGTTCATTATTTTCTCGAACTTCAGTGGTTATAATTTTTTGATGATAAAAATTGTTCGAAAAAATAATGAACATTTAGAATTTTAGACTGCCTAAAAATCTTTAAAATTAAATATTTCAAGAACACGAATTAACGCCTCTTTGTAAATTTGATATATTTTAAATGGAGGTTAGAACTGTATTTAAAAATAAAAAAAGTTAAAATTTAATTGCTTTTAAAATTTTTTGTTAATGGAAGTTGTTTGAAAAAATGAAGAAAAATTCGAATTTCAGTCGTACTAAAAATCTTTAAAATTAAATATCTCAAGAACAAGAATTTTAGCCTCTTTGTAAATTTGATATATTTCAGAATAAGGATAGAACTATTTTCAGAAAAAAAATTAATGAAATTCCAATTGATCTTTGACCCTAGCGCTATCTTTAAAAAAGTTTTTTTAATTTTTTTATTTAAAACTTAATTAAAAAAACAATAAAGGAATTTTTTTCAAAGGAATAATTAAGCGTCTATCAAACAAAAAAAAGTTTGATGAAATCGGTATAGCCGTTCTTGAGCAATTCAATTTCAAAGTTACATCGAATAGGCAGAATTTTCATTTTTCATGCATGTTGGGGTGCCCCCTATAATCAAACTAAGCACTTTCAAAATAAATTTTAAATAAGTATTATTTTTCATTTTGTCCATACTACTTATATGCCAAGTTTCAGGAAAATCAAAAATGGTCAAGTTCAAATTTCGACTTTTTCACCTGCGTAGATCACGTTTTTCATCAGTAAAGGTTTCAATTAGTGTCAGTAAAGGTTTCAATTATCATCTTTTGGAACACATTGATCAAAGTAGCGGGGTCTACCATACAATTCTGCTGACTTTTCACACTTTGTTTTTAAAGTTTGGTGGGAGCATACAGACTTCATTCATTAATCAATTTTAATGACACTTTGAAAAAAGATTGAAACTTAAATGACAAACAACTGATTAGTTTTGGAGCAATATTGGGATAAGTGGTGAGGGGCCTCCCGAACACCTTTTTACTGTGTCATAATTTTTTCAATGTCTATTGGCAGCATACAACATTCGTTCGTTAAGTAATTTTGATGACACTTTGGAAAAAGATGCCAATATTTATGGCAAGCAGCTGATTTGTTTTTGAGCGATAGTAAACAAAGTGGTTTGGGGGTGTCCCGAGCACCTTTTTTTGAAAGCTCAATAACATCTGTACCTGATTATCGAATTGAATGAAAGTTGGTACATAAGCATTTAGTACGGTTCACAACAGTTTTGCATCCCAACTTCTGGTTTGTTACTTCCGGTTAAAATTTTTTTTACTTCTCGTACAACAGAATTTATGTTTGTTGGGATACTACTGCTTGCTTTAATATTTTTATTATTAGAACTACGAAGTCCTAAATATTGGTTAGCTTTTAATTAAAGTATTTTATGGATATATAGCTCACTATATATCCAAAACACTATGTTTTCAGAGCTGTGGAAAAGCCAGCCTATGCATCAACGTCGCAATATTGTTTTTTAGAAACTGTTCTATTCTAATCTAAATTCTAAACTATTTCAAATTAACGAGATATTTAATTTTAAAAATTTTTAGTGCGATTAAAATTGTAATTGTTCATTGTTTTTTCGAAAAATTTTTATTAACAAAAAATTTTAACCCTTGAAGTTTTAGAAAATGATGAAAAATTCGAATTATTACATCGGATTGGAAGAATTTTCATTTTTCATGCATGTTGTGGTGCTCCTATGCTCAAACTATGGATTTAAATAAAAATTGTAAAATAAGTTTTAATTTTTGTTTTGTCCATACATTGTTTTGTCCAATATGCTAAGTTTCAGACTTTATTAATTCAGTGGGGCTAACTCCAGCGTCCACTTATCCTACTAATTTTGTTCATGAAAGTTATACATCCATAGATATGCTTTTTTCTAATAATATTTCTAAGCTGTTTTTCTTTACACACATCTCAGTACCTGTCTTGTTTACCACACATGATATAATATACGGTTCGTATGATTTTGATGTCAATTATGTTATAACTGAAGAATTTGTTTTCCACCGTCATTTTAATAAAATTAATGTTAAATCTTTATTATACGAAGCCTCAATGCTAGATTGGAATCAAACATACTTTATCGTTGATTTAGAAGAGAAACTACTATATCTAAATCGGTTAGTACTATACTTATTAAATAAATTCGCTCCATTAGTTAGATCTAGAGTTTACAGTTTTGATAAGTCTTCCTGGTTTACTTCTGATATTTTATTTCATAGAAACATTCGTGATTTTTGCATTCTTGTTGGAAACGAAATAAAACCTCAGAGAACTGGAGACGCTTTGCTAATTAATGAAATCCAATTAATTATAATATAAAAATGGCTATAGGTTTAAAAATTTTAGAAAAATATTCAATGTTGATATGCCTCCAAAAATTTTGTGGACAAATTTCCAAAAATATGGCTTAACAAAAGCCCATTCACCAATATCTACCAATATACCTATTGGCCTGTTCAGTAGTCATTTTGCTTCTTGCTCTAATGTGTCGTCTAATAAAAACATTGGTTTTAGCAATATTAATGCAAAAGAAAATAATTGTTTTTGTTTTCGTAATGTTTAGGATGATGAAGTCTCCAACTGTATTGGAAATATTAATTCTAATGTAGTTGGAGTTGATGACTTTCCAATCCGGTTTATCAAGATGCTGTTACATGTAATTCTAAATTACCTTACTCATATTATAAACGTTTCAATAACCAAATCTGAGTTCCCTTTGATTTAGAAAATGGCATTTATCATACCGGTGCGTAAAATTTCAAATCCAATGTTGGTTTCTGATTTTCGTCCAATCAGTATATTGTCTTGTCTTTCTAAAATATTAGAAAAAATAATGCAAGAGCAGATTCTTGACCATGTGAACAAAAATGCATTGTAAAATCCTTTTCAATCTGGATATAGGGCTAAACGTAATACAACATCCGCACTACTGAAAATAGTTGATGACTTGATTCAAGCGATGGCGGAGGGTAAAGTGTCTATTTGAGTGTTGCTGGATTTTTCAAAAGCGTTTGACTCTGTAGATCACTCAATATTACTGTACAAACCGGCAAGTAACTTCTATTTCTCTAAGAGGGTCCTTCGGTTTTTAAGCTCGTATCTCGAAAACAGGAGTCAGATTGTTCGAATTAATGAAAATTTTTCGGATTCTGCTAATATATCGTCTGGGGTTCCTCAAGGATCCATCTTGGGTCCTCTGTTGTTTTCTCTGTGATATACACTTATCATTAAATACGAAGCACCATCTCTTCGCTGATGATTTGCAAATTTACACCTCTGAGTTACCTCTAAATATCGATTCCTGTGCAAATAAAATTAACCGTGCTTTGGTGAGCATATCATTGTGGGCTAAAGAAAATCTTATTCATATTAACCCTATTAAAACTAAGACCATCATTTTAACTCAAAATAAAGCCTGGCTGACTAGGCTAGCTTCGCCTCAACTCTTTATTGATGGTCAAGCTATTGAATATGTTAATCAAGTTCGAAATTTGGGCTTAACTATTAGCAACTCTTTAAACTGGGATGACCATGTTGAGACTGTTTGCAGCAAAATATATATGACCCTGGTTTACCTTTGGAATTCTGCTTACTTTACACCACGTAAGGCTCAGCTAAAACTGATCCAATCTTTGATTGTACCTCACCTTACATATTTTGCACCTATTTACTTGGGTTGCTTCCAAGCTGCATTCAAAAAACTACTGGTAGCTTTTAATTCCTGCGCAAGATATGTATTTAGTATTCGACGTTTCTATATCTAGATACACTAGACAAATCCTGGATTGCAGCTTGCGTTCTTATTTGAACTATCTGACAGCGTTTTTTATGTTTAAGCTAGTAAACTATAGAGAGCCCTCCTACCTTTACGACCAACTAAATTTCTCGAGGTCTCTTAGGACGCTGAACATTAACTTGCCTTGAAATTGTATATCTGATTCAAGACAAATTTTCTTTTTTGTTCGGGGAGTTAACTTGTGGAACTCTTTAAGCCGTGAATTGAAGTTGGAAACTAATCTTACTAAGCTTAAACGTTTTTTGTTTGAACATTTTTCTGCAGAGAATGATTATATTTTAATTGGTGAAAACTATTGGTAGTTAGTTTGTATCGAATTTTTGATAAATTTAATTGTATTTTGTTAGTTTTAATATTGAATTGAATGAATATTAGTTATGTAAGGATATTAAAGATTAATCTTGTGGTATTTATTATTCAATAACTTGTCTCGTTGTATTATTTCAAGTAATTGTATAAGGTATAATGATTGGAAAACTAACTTTCGAATTAGCTTTTTTTTTGTAACTTATAAACTTATTATTTAGTTAAGAAATGCTTATCTTTTGTGTACATGAGAAAATTGATCTGTTCTGTACAGAACAATTGCAAAAAGGGTTTGCCTTATATGTACTTATTCTTGTTAAATAAATTTAAAAAAATTCTACTTTTAAGACACCAAGACACCATGGTGAGGAAAAAGGCTAGCTTTCCGCAATTCTTACCGCTTTTGCCAAAAATCACTTTGTAACTGCTCATCATGCTTATGATTTCATATAGTTCTCATGACAAAACAGGGAACAGACCCGAATTGTAATTGAAAATTAAATGAAATCCTTGACTGTTCAATGTACTGCCTAGTTATTTTGTGCTAAAAATGTTATACTGATGAAGAATTTCAATTTTCGAAGCATCTTTTAATGTTCCTGTTTGAGTTGTGGAACTTAAATGCAACTTAGGACATTTTTTTTTGTTTTTCTTAACTATTCTGCTGGATTAAACGGTGATTGTAGGCATCTGGAAGCTACTTTGAAACACGTTTAAAATAAAACGTTTGTCTCACATAACCTACTTGTACAACAAAAATTTCTTTGTGTGTCGTTTTAGCCAGACAACAACTACAACGAAATAATGAGATCCTTATTGTTGAAAACGAGGTTTAGAAAACTGAATGAATCCAATATAAAATTATTTTATTTTGGGAAAGGATAATGTGGTGGAATTATTTCTCCATATTCATTTTTTGTTGCTTATTTGATGTTTGTTTTTGTTGACGAATGATGAAGTTTTTTATTTTAAAAATAATCGTGTTTTGAAAAGCATTTTTTTGTTTGTTTGAAAAAAGCTTTGAGGGAAGTTTATTTTATTTCGTTTGTGAAAAAGGGTTTTTGTGGGTATAGGATTAAAAAGTTCATGAAATTTATTTTATTTTTTATGCTTGATATAGGCGAATAGAAATAGTTCATCTGGGTTTAAGTTGTCATAAAATGGGTAGCGTATTCGCATTTTAAACTAAAAGTTAATCAAAATTAAATGATTACCACCAGCCTGATTGTCTCAGTAGGGTGGTTGATTTGATCTCACCTTTCAGATATGCCATTTGCCAAGATTAGCCACAACTCAATTCTCTGGCTTTAAAAAAGCTAAGCTTATTTTGTAGATTGTCGCTGATATTTTGTTAAAAAAGAAATTGAAAAAATATGATGTAAGGAAGCTCTGGATATCTATGTCCTAAAAGTTAGGAGAAATTAGACGACTGGACCATCTCAAGCTGGTCGTAAAACGAGAAAATTGCAATAATCGCCTATTTTCCTTACAAACCGAAAATATCCACCAAATATGCTACCTTTCCTTAACTAACCCGTTGTTCTATTTTGCTCCAATTTCTGTAGAGTGCTTATTTTTTGTTTGTTTTAAGGCTTAACTTCTGTTTAGGAGCCATATTGCCCATCGTTTTAAAAGCATCAATTACAGTATCAATTACAATTACATAAAAATATATAAAATTTTAGAACTGAAAGTCGTTGGAAAACTTTCCCTCATTCAAAATAAACTTGCCTTTTTACACACTTTTTATTGTTAGATCAAATCGTTCAATTCGAATATAGGAATTTCTATCCCACTCATTCTAATAAACTCAAACACCTCATTTACCATTCCAGCTATTTTTAAGATTTCAATCAAACCTCTTCCACTCTGGAGGAAATTGTATTGCGACTTGATCTGGTCATGCACTGGACACACCAGAATCAGATGCTCAATATCCTCCACCACACCACATCTCTCACACAAATTATTTTAAATCAGATGACGTTTGTACAACCACTCCTTCCAATTGCCATGGTTCATTCGTATCCTCTCAATTGTTCTTATCATTCTTGTACTACCATTGAGGTCCTTGTAGTAAGGTTTTCTCAATGGGGTGCACACTAGCTCTTTGAGCTTTTCTCCAAATCATTTGCTGGAACATCCTAAGTACATCTCTGGCATCTTTTATATTTTTGACTTTATTAAATTAAACTCACATATATGCTAAGACAATTGTTATTATTATATTTTAGACTTTTATATTTTAGACTTATTTAAAGTAACTCACAATTAGCTAAGACTATCTTGAATATATATGTTATCATATTAAATTAATAAGAGCGACTGACTCAAAACATTTTACATTAATCATTATTTAATATACTCGTTATCTTAACTTATTCATTTACATTTTTAAACATTCCGAGTAACGGTAACATAATATTCTTATACATCAATTAATAAATACTTTTTACATATCTTTAAGGCTTTGCAAAAATATATTACAACTCTCACCCGTTTAAATATAAGTTTCCATTAATTAAATATAAGTTTTTATTAAATAAATCTAAGTTTTCATTAAATAAATCTGCAGAATTTATTAAGATACAAAAAAAATGCATATTACAAAAATATTATAGAAAAAAATACTTTTCCAAAATAAAAAGTAGCAAAAATTACTCAAATATATTAAATGCTTATAACTAGTAGCGGTACTATGCTAATCTTACCTAAACATAATTCTATTCTAAACACATATACAGCTACCAACCTAACTTATAACTATATTACAATATTGAACAATATTACAATATTAAATACTATTATATTGTAATCTTTGGGGTTCTCTCTTAACTCTTTTTGACCGTCTTATTATAAATTCAGGAGACTCTGCAACAGATCTAGACCGCTTTTTAGTTCCCGAAAAATCATTATTAGCGGACTTATTTGAAAAATTAAAATCGTCAGATTCTATTAACGGAATTTTCATATTGGGTGTTCCGTTTCATTTAAATTACTATATTTTATTTGATTTTGATAAACATATCTTACAAAATTTTGAACGTTAACCAAATATGTTAGTGGACTGATACACTCTAACACTCTTGCTGGTAACCAATTTAGATGCGATCTAAAGTGATTTCGGTAAAGAACCTTATCACCAGGCTTGAACGCGTTATTACATGATGATTTATTTTCGACATTGAACAAAACACTTTTTTTTGACATATTTGGTTGACTTCGACTTTCAACTTTTTCAATAGTATTTTCATAAATAATTTTTGTTTTTTTCAGAGGTCTAAAAGGGTTTTTGGCTTATAAGAGAACACCATTTCGGTAGGAGACTTTTTGGTTGTCAGGCCTGGAGTATTTCTATTTATAAACAAAAACTTACTAATACGAGACTGAATTGACATATTTCTCTCTGGACCAATCAAAAATTTATATAAAACTTTTTTTACGGTTTGAACGCATCATTCAGCTTGCCCATTCGATTGCGGGTGGTACGGCGGTGAGTGTGTTAGCTTCATGCTACGACCATCGCAGAATTTTTTAAATTCAAAACTTGTGAATGGAGGACCATTATCAGTAACCAATTCCGCACATAAACCTAGACATGAAAAAATCTTCTTATCTTCTTATATATTAATACGCTAGATTAAAACTTTGTGGAGCATAAGGCTTTTTTATTCGCAGATGGATTCAATTCAAATTTTCACAGCTAACTGATATTAGTGTAACCTATATTGGGATCCGGATTCAAACAAATCGGAACATAAATAAAAAAGTTATTATATACGGAAAACTTTTTCTATACATATGCATTATAAGTTTACATACATATAAAAATATATTTGCTATCGAACAACGAACAACAAAAACGAAACTTAAAACTTTATTTTGTTATTCTTTTTTATATTTGATTTTTTCTCAGCTGTTAGTATATTTATTTCTTTGAATGAGAGTGAATAAACGTACATATTGTTTTTCTATGTTTTAAATTTCATTTCGAATTTTTTCTTATGCGTAAGATAGGTTTTGAGTTAGATCGTGTGAATCCTTTTGTTCGTTCTTTTAAATCAATGCATGAATTTTCTGAAAGACCTGAGAATGTTACTGCTGATGTGTCAATGGTTATAAAAGTTAACAGAGAATATGATATTCGTCGTTTTAATGATGCTGTTCAAACTGATGTGGTTGCTATTTTTAAAAATGATGAATTTTGTTAAATTTGTCAGATGAAGATAGAATTGATGGAAATGAAATGATTAATAAATTTGTATGTACTGAAATCCCTGATCCCATTCTTTTTCCTAAATTACATGAATATGTGAAACGTCATATGATGCATGAACCATGTGGTGCTCTAAATCCCAATTCTGTTTGTATGAGAGTGGTAAATGTAGTAATAATTTTCCAAAACCTTTTTCTGAAAATATTAAAGAATATGTGAATGGTTATCCTTTGTACCGTCGACGTGATAATGGTATGAGTGTTGATGTACGTGGTGCATCTCTTGATAATAGATATGTTGTTCCGTATAATATTTATCTTCTTGCAAAATTCAATTGTCATATTAACGTGGAAATATGTACGACTGTTAAAAGTGTGAAATATGTTTACAAGTATGTATATAAAGAGTATGATTCTGCCAATGTTGAATTGAGAGTGAATGGAGAGAATGCAGTGAATAATGATGATGCGATTGTGGGAAATGAAATTCAAGATTTTTTGAATGGACGGTATGTTGGTTCGACTGAAGCTGCTTGGCGCATATTTGAATTTCCAATGCATTTTCAATCTCATACAATTATTCGACTTGATTGTCATTTGCCTAATAGACAAAATGTTTATATCAGGAATGGTAATGTGGCTGGCACAGTCGCAAATGTATCAAGAACAAAATTGTTAGCATTTTTCCATTTGAATTCCATTGATAATTTAGCTAATGAGTTTTTGTATACAGAATTAATTATGTTTGGTATGACCAAAGTAAATCGTGGAAAAGAAGACAACGTGGGGCTGATAAAGTTGTTGCTCGATTATATATGGTTACTCCAAAAGATATAGAATTGTTTCATATGCGTTTACTTCTGTTGCATGTTCGTGGTCCAAAATCTTTTTTTGATCTACGTATGTATGAAGGTGTACCCTACCCTACTTTTGTTGCAGCATGTGAAGCTCGAGGTATTGCAACAAATGATAATGAATAGCGTGAATGTTTACTTGAAGCTTCAGAAATTCAATCACCAAAACAGTTTCGTCAATTATTTGCATTTATCTGTGGTTTGAATGTTCCTCCGAATGCTTTAGCTTTTTTTCTTGACAGCTCATGCAGGTTGTGGCAAAACTTTTGTTCAAACGGCAATCATTCATAAATTTAATTCACTAAATCTTTCGTGTATTGTAACTGCCTTCAGTGGTATTGCATCAACTCTTTTGATTGGGGGGCGAACTTTGCATAATGTTTTCAAATTACCCTTTCCATTATTAGAGAATTCAATGCCAAATATAACTCCAAACAGTGTACATGGCACATATATTAATAATGCATCAATCATTATTATAGATGAAATTTCAATGTGTTCTATTCATGCTTTAAAATTAACTAGGAAGGCCCGGCGTGCTTCGCTACGCTTATAAATAAAGTTTTTGCGTAGACATTTTGTTGACGTAGAAGCAATGATTTCAAAAAGTGGTAACGAGAAATGCTAGCATATAATTTTTAATTTTTCTTTTTAAATATATGAATGAAAAATAATCAGAACTCTAGCTGATCAGTTCGGATATATGACAAATTAGCGATCAAATAAGTTAGAGATAAAATAAGCTTACTTGAAAACTTATTTGATCGCTAATTTTTCATATATCCGAGCTGATCAGCTAGAGTTCTGATTATTTTTCAATCATATATTTAAAAAGAAAAATTAAAAATTATATGCTAGCATTTCTCGTTACCACTTTTTGAAATCATTGCTTCTACGTCAACAAAATGTCTACGCAAAAACTTTATTTATAAGCGTAGCGAAGCACGCCGGGCCTTCCTAGTTATCATTAATTTTTCAATTAATGAACACGCATTTGTTGAACCCATTGGTATGATATCAATATATTTTGAAAAAGAGTCGACAAACAATAAAAATGTTCTGCCAGCGAAATAAAAAAATCCAGATGGACACGTTCCATTGGAGATAAACTTACTGCCCATTTTGAAAGCACCACTTCTTTTGGTTTATTTAGTCACTGTTGACAGACAAGACTAGAGTTTACATATGATTCGATATTATCATCAATTCCATCCCACCAAATATATGACCTAGCAAGTATTTTCATTTTTACCATTCGTGCATGGTTTTGATGCAACAGCGTAAGACGTTTTGGTTTTAGTGAGTTAGGAATAACAATGTGATCTCGATAAAAAATACATTCATTTTCCATACTTAAACTTAATCGTTTCGAAAAATAAACCTTGACATAATCTGAAATTGTTTTAGGCCATCCATTTAAAATATATTCATAAATTTCAGATAAAATGGTGTCAATTTTGGTTTGACTTTTATTCCTTCAAAACATAAGAGAAAATCATTTGAATTATTAAAATAACATATTCGCACATCTTCTATATCTGTATTGTCATTCAATGGTAATCGGGATAAGGCATCCGCATATGCAACTTTTCTTGCTGGCTTAAATTTTATATTATATTTAAACATCGATAGGTAAACGACCCATCTTTAATCTAGCTATAGCAACAGCGAGGGCACGTTTTTTAAGGTTAAAAATTTAATAATAAATAATTATATATTAATTATATAATAAATATTTTTGAAATCTGTTTACTCCGAATACCACAGCAAGCGCCTCACGAGTTGTGAGTAATTTCTTTCAGCGCGGATAGGTTACTTGAGGCAAACATCACCGGTTTCTCTGATCCATTGACAATGTGTGATAGCACACAGCCCACACCATAAGGACTAGCATCTGTAGTTAAGATAATTAGTTTTGCAGGATCGTATAGTTCCAATATATTATTTGACAAAATTAGTTTTTTTGCTTCTTCGAATACTTTTTGACATTCTGTAGACCACAAAATAGGAGCATCACGATGAAGAAGTTGATAAAGTGGGTATAACTTTGCTGACAAATTTGGTAAAAATCTTTCATAATAGTTAATGAGCCCAAAAATGATTGAAGCTGTTGTAGGTTTTTAGGTTTAGGTGCATTAACTAAAGCCTCAACTTTTGTTCCGTCTGGTTGAATGCCATCACTCGATATTATATGACCCAAATATTTAACGCTTGTTTCTAAAAATTTACACTTAGACAAATTTATTCGAACATTGTGATCATTAAGTTTTTTAAGAACGGAAAAGAAATTTTCTTTACATTCAACCAAGGAATTTCCACCTATGAGAATGTCGTCCAGATAACATTTTACTTTTTCCGTGTTACCAAGAATTTGATCAATTATGCTTTGGAATATTGAAGGTGCTGATGATACTCCAAAAGGCAGTCTGGTGTACCTAAATAGGCCTTTATGAGTGTTAATAGTTAAATATTCCTGAGATTTATCGCTTAACGACAGTTGCTGGTAAGCTCGAGTCAAATCAATGACACAAAAAAAGAACAACCACTTAAACTGGAAAAAATGTCCCCAATCTTTGGTAATGGGTAATGTTCCGTTAATACAAATCTATTTATGGTAACTTTGCAGTCAATACACAAACGCACTTCATTATCTTTTTTGCAGACTACCACAATTGGGCGAGCGTACCTGCTATGACGAACCGGTTTTAAAATATTTTCCTTAACTAGACGATCAAGTTCATTGTTAAAACTATCTTTGAGACGATAAGCTACTGAATATGCCGCATGAAAAATGGGAGTAGCCTCCTCCAATAACACAATATCCGCAACGTATCCTTCGATTGGACAAGCTAAACTTTTATTCAAAATTTTTGGAAAATTTAATTTAATATCACTAATTAATAAATTTTTATCCGATAGCTCTTTATTACTCACTATACTTATAGATCCAGGCAAAAATATGTTCCTCCAATTTGGCCAAGAAATATCGAGCCAATCACGACCGATAAGTGCGGCATATGGTTTTTTTGTATCGATTATTATTATCTCCAAAATTTACTCGTTTTCTTCATGACAACCTTCTACTCGAACTGTAACTGATACCAAAACATTTATATTTTCTCCTGAAACATTATATGTACAATTTTTGAATATTATTTTTAAGGTCAAGATTATTAAATCTACTACAATACTCATCTTTTGACATAACAGTTGTTGTTGCTCCCGTATCAATTTCGAAAATAGTATTTTTGCCATCAACAATAAAATAAATGTCATCATTAAGACTGGTTTATTTGTCGATGAAACGTTATTTATGCCCTTCAAATGTTGACTTTCGGTGTTATTATAACAAACCGTAGAGTGTCCTAACTTGCCACAAGTGTAACATCTCCAATGCTGTGCAGGACAGTTTTCTTTCTTATGTCTGCAGGTTGAACCACATTTCTTACATCAACCCACATTTGACTGATTCCAATTATAATTTCTAAAATGCTTATTTCTATTATATCTTGGACTTGGACTTCTAGATTTTCCTTCATAATTATTTCTATGCCATCCGTATTTACTAGGTGACCTTCCACATTGATAATGACTCACATTTTGTTTGACCTCTGATATTTTTGCAACAGAACTAATTGATGGTTTATTTTCATCGAACGCCATTTCCAAATTTAGCGCTAAATCACATGCTGCTCCAAAACTGTCATCTTGTGATTTTGTGTTTAGCAGTGCTTCTTGAAAAATACGCTCGTTACGAACACCTACTACAAAGCGATCTAACAACGCTTCTTCAATAATAGTTTCTTTTAATACCAAAAATTTTGCATCTTTTTTGTTTAAAGCCATCGATTTTAAACGTAAAATAAATTCAGATATGCTTTCTCTATTTTCTTGCACAGCTTTATGAAATCTTGCGCGCTCATTTCTGATGTTTCTCTTTTTTGAGAAAAAAGATTTTAATAATAATTTCAGATGGTAATTTTGGAACCGTTAACTTCATTAACGTTTCATACAAACCAGCACCAATTACTGTAATGGACGTTGCCAATTTTTTTGTATCGTCCACTTGGTTTGCAATAAAATATTGGCTCAGACAATCGTCATACGCTAACCAAATGGTCCCTTCAACAAACTGCTCCAGTTTCCCAACCATGTTTTATTATAAATTTAATTAAGGTGAAGAGAGAAAAAAAGCAAAATGTTGACTTACTGTCATAGCACTTATGTATACGTTTGGTATATAAATTTATATATTGTTGTTGAAATGTTTATAAATGTTTATAATTTATGCACAAAACTATTGTGTATATAATTTAGATTTAGATTTCTCACTATTCATAATTTTTACAAAAACTTTTTTGTGGGCTTTCAACGTATTACACAAAACAGCAACACAAACAATAATTTTTTTGTATGATATATATTTTTTTGTTTAATAAATATTTTGCTTACACATGGATTTAAAAAATTATTAAACGCAGATCATCCCATCCTTCGTCGCCACTTTTATATTTTTGACTTTATTAAATTAAACTCACATATATGCTAAGACAATTTTTATTATTATATTTTAGACTTTAATATTTAAGACTTATTTAAAGTAACTCACAATAGACTAAGACAATCTTGAATATATATGTTATCATATTAAATTAATAAGAGCGACTGACTCACAACATTTTACATTAATCATTATTTAATATACTCGTTATCTTAACTTATTCATTTACATTTTTAAACATTCCGAGTAACGGTAACATAATATTCTTATACATCAATTAATAAATACTGTTTAAATATTTTTAAGGTTTTCCAAAAATATATTACAGCATCCTTCTTTCCACACACAATGGCTTGCTCATTCAAGTTGCCCCTTTTTGCTAACATATCCGCTCCTATATTTCCGGTGATCCGACAGTGTGCTGGTATCCATTGTATGGTTACACTCCTGTCGTCTCACTAGCTCATATATCATATCCACATATACATTGCTCTGGCTACCTCCACCGTTATGTAGCAAGATCATCCAACTCTTGGAATCAGAGAACATTACTATTCACTTCGTCCTTGCGTTTAATCCCAGCTTGAATCCTTTATACATTCTAATCAGCTGAGCATTCATAATACAGATGCCGTTCTCCATTTTAACCGAATATTCGTAGTTTGTGGAAGGCACATGCACTCCCACTCCACATCCATCTCCATTTACACTAGCATCTGTATGCTCAGCAAAATATGTATGATATAACAGTTGCACACTCAACCACAGTTTTTTATTATGGTTTCATTAATTTCATCCACACTATCTCCCGTATTGTGATTCACTTTATAATCAAGTGGTGAATCACCAGCTACCGAAAAAAGACAGTGGATTGGGGTTGGCTTAATGACCCCAAATACCATCCTTACACATGCATTATCAACTTTCATCAACTTACGAACACCAATTACAGAACTATCAACATATACTCCAATTCCATACGCAATTTTTGTGGAAACTATTGCCTTCCTTAAAATATCAGTCACTCCAGGGTTAGCTCATTACTTTGGTTTACTCAACCCTTTTGATTATATTCAATCTTTTCTTACACTCATCGGCTTGGAATTCCATGTGTTTCTTAAAGTTCATGCGCCGACCGATCCAACATTTCCAAATACCTAACCACATTCAGTTGTTCAATTCTATCGCTGTCAATTCTCACATCTAATACTCACGTTCTATTTAAAGTTCTTCAGCTTTAAGACAACCTGGTTTACACCCTGTTATGTTATGACAACGATATTATCTGAATAATTAACTCGTTGTCGCTGATCTGGTGTATTTCCAGAGTTGGAGAAATTTTACTACCTTGTGGCAGTTCAACCACCTCCTCCATTATTCTAATTGTTTCTTCATTCAGTATTATTCTCCTTCCAACCATAAACTCATGTATCCATGCAGTCCATTTCTTTCTAGAAATTGGATAATCATATGCTCTCTCAACATCCAAAAATACCGCAACAATTTTTCTTTTCGCTTTTCTCACTTCCGATACAAACTTTTCAACACATTCTTTTGGTGCGTGGGTTTTTCTGTAACCGTATGTCGTGCTGGTAACAAACTATTCTCATTTATATATCTCTCTATTCGTTCTTTCAGCTTTTCATTCACCAATTTCATTAACCCATTCAACATACAACTACCCCTGTAGTTTGTTGACGCTTCAGGGTGCTTGTCCTTCTTGGATATTGGAACCACTCTGCATTTTTCCAATTTATGCAGTATTTTATTTTCCATTCATGGCTTATTGAGTACGGAAAGCAAATTTTGTTTTGCTTCCGTACCCAATTTCTGAATCATTCTCTAATTCACTTTGTTCGTCCCTGGAGTAGTAGGTTTAGTCTTACACAACACTTAGATGTACTCATTTATTCAAACGGGCTGCTCAGGTCTTCTCTTATATTTCCATTTTCATTAAAGAGAATCTCATTCAAGAATTCGATAATCTCATTTCACATCATTTTCATAAATTCAATACCTTTCTCACGATATTCCAAAACTACATTCCTTCCACCTACTTTCATTCCTCGCTCTCTATTGAGCTTCTGCCATACATCCCCATTGTTGTCGTTCTTTGTGTCATTTCTGACATATAATTTCGCCAACATTTCCTTTTTGCTTTACAGATGGATCTTTTTAACTTGGCTGTCATTTTAGACAAAGTATTTCAGTTTTCAGAGCAAGTGCACCGGTTAAAGTCTCGTAAGGCCATCCGCTTCTTTTCATACCGGTAATGAATCTCGTAATTTTACCAAGCTTTCACTCGAATATCTTTCATATCAACTGTTCTAACGCATATTTTCTTCATTTTCTCTATTTCATTTTCAAGTTGTTCCGCATTCGCAACGGTTAGAAAATCAAAACGAAGAAAAAAACACTACTAAATGCAATTAATTATTTTTATTTGTCCTATCGTCACTGGTTTTATTGGTAGTAAAATTTTCACTACAGATGAAACACCAAGCTTCAGATCATAAATGTCTTTTTTTTATTATAAATATTTCGGTCCTTTTTGGGACCTTCTTCAGTATAATTCTTATAAAGTGTTATCCTGAACACTCTTTTGAACTTAATACTCCCTTGAGTATTAAGCTCAAAAGAGTGTTCAGGATAACACATTATAAGAATTATACTGAAGAAGGTCTCAAAAAGGACCGAAATATTTATAATAAAAACAGATATTTATGATCTGAAGCTTGGTGTTTCATTTGTAGTGAAAATTTTACTACCAATAAAACCAGTGACGATAGGAAATTTCATCGAGTAGATCAGATTCTGTGTATGTACCAAAGGTTGAAACATTGAACACCAAAACTTATAATTTTTATTTGTATTTCTTTTATAACTCAATATGATATTGGTTGGTTGACCAAGCTTCACCAATTAACTTTTTAATTAAATAATAAATGATAAGGCATCTTTTTGTAATTTGGTTGTCATTCATATTGTGTTAGTGTGTTGTAAAAAAATACTTGTTTCTAACATACTCCTCGCCTTAGGAGAATGAGACGAGTTATGAAGGTTCTCTTAATTTGACTGTTCTTTGTTAGCTATTAGGAACTTGACGAATTTCGTTACTGGTTTTTACAATTCATTAATAGCTGTTTTGATCCTGGCCACTCTGACCACTCCATTCTTTCCTGGGTAAACTTCAGTGACACGACCCAGTAACCATTGTGCTGGAGGTGAATTATCATTCTTTATTATAAAAACTTCGTTTACATGTATAGTTTTGCCACCTTGTTGCCATTTCAGTCTTTGATTTCATTCAGTGTACTGAGATAGTCCTTGTGCCAATTGTTCCAGAATCCATGTGTTCTTTTTTGAGTACTCCACCATATCATTCAAGCTGGGTTCGGGCACTGCTATCAAGGGTTCTCCTATCAAAAAATATCCTGGAGTTAACAATTGTAAGTCCTCTACATCATCGAGCAATCGACACAATGGACGTGAGTTGAGAATAGCTTCAACTTGTGTTATTAGAGTGCTAAGCTGCTCGAATGTAAAATTTGAATTTTTATATCCCTTCTCAGATGAAATTTTGTAAATTTACCATTGGCTTTACACAACCTCCCAAAATGTGGACCACTGGGATGATTGATATGAAACTCAATATTTTTCTGTGAACACAAATTGAAAAGTTCATTAGCATAAAAAAATAAAAATAAATGTTAATAACTACTTCGATTCTAAATACTTTTTACTGTTTTAAATGGTAACACTACACTGCACCCGGGTCGGAAAACTTTATATTGTGTTTAGTACAACTTTAAAAATTACTTTACATATCAAAATATAAGAATATGAAACAAGATTAAATACAAAGCAATAGACAAAATTTTATTGTTTGAAATATTAAAAAGTTCGATAAATTTAAGATATAAAACTGAAATCTCACAGCTTTTTAGATATCAAGACTTCGGTCTGGGTTAAAGATTTTGATATATAATTTAATTGAAAATTTTTTTTTTTCTTGATTTTGATAAAATAACATAATTTAGTGAAAAGATTATACAATCAGCAAACTACTCAAAAACCTCTCCATTTAGCGTAAGTATTGCAAAATCACAAATTCATATTTCTTTCAATATTCCAAAAATATTGTAAAAATTAAATAAAATCAAAAATTCAAACTTTTTTCAAAAAAAGTTCTAAAAATATTGCAAAAATTATAACAAAATCAAAAATTGTAACTTATGGGGCATTACATTTCAAATCAACCAAAAAGTTTTAATTTCCAACCTGACCATTTTAGATTTTTATGAAACTTACAGAACTTATTCGCCATAAATATACAAGTAAAACACGGTTTTCCAATTTTTTTTATCCCTTTTCGTTTTTGTTATTAATTTTCAAAACTTTGGAATATTGTCATTTTGGGGATTACCTGTACGGTTTAAATTTCGAATATCTCAAGTTGAGTCCAACCTACAGAGCTGATAGACTTATTTTGAAATAAAAATATATTATGTTCTCAAAATTTAAAATAACACCATCTTTGATTTTTTTTCAAAAAAAGATTTACAGCTTTTCAAGAAAGCCGGTTTTGGACCAACATAGGCAAATAGCATCTCAAATTAAACCTTGTACAATTTTCTTTAAAATAAGGGGTCTATCAGTTTGAGATATTCTAAATTTAAACTATACAGGTAAACCCCAATATGACGATATTACAAAATTTTGAAAAATTAATTGCACAAAAACGAAAAGAGATAAAAAAATTGGAAGATCGATTTTTACTTGTATATTCATGGAAAACAATTTCCGTGAGTTTCATAAAAATCTAAAATGGCCGGGTTTAATGACTGGTTGGTTTGAAATGGAATGACCTTTTTCCCAAAATTATAAAAATTATAATAAGATCAAAACTTTAAAATATTTCAAAATTCTAAAAATATTCCAAAAATTCTTACTAAATCAAAAATTGAATCTTTTTTCAAAATTCTAAAAATATATATGAAATTCCAAAATTCTATTTTTATTTTTAAATTCTAAAAATATTCCAAAAATTATAACAATATCAAAAATTGAAACTTTTTCCAAAATTATAAAAATTATAATAAAATACTAAATTTTAAATTTTTCAAAATTCTAAAATTATTCCAAAAATTCTTACAAAACCAAAAATTGGAACTTTTTTCAGAATTCTTAATATATTAATTTCAGAATTCTTAATATATTAATTAATTCAAAAATTCAATTTTTTTGTCAAAATTCTAAAAATATTGCAAAAATTAGAATTTAATCAAATATTCAAACTTTTTCTAAATTTTAAAGATATTCCAAAAATTCTTAAAAATTCAAACTTTTTCCAAAATTCTAAAAATATTACTAAAATTATAACAATATCAAAAATTGAAACTTTTTCCAAAATTATAATAAAATCGAAAATTCAAAACTATTCCAAATTCTAAAAATGTTCCAAAAATTCAAACAAAATCAAAAAATGAAACTTTTTTAAAAATTCTAAAAATATATGTACAATTCAAAAATTCAATTTTTGTCAACATTCTAAAAATATTCCAAAATTAGAATAAAGTCAAAAATTTAAACTTTTTCTTAATTTTAAAAATATTCCAAAAATTCTGAAAAATTCACTTTTTCCAAAATTCTAAAAATATTGCAAAAATCATAACAATAACAAAAATTGTAACTTTTCCCAAAATTATAATAAAATCAAAAATTTAAAATTTTTTAAAATTCAAAAAAAATTCCAAAAATTCTTACAAAATCAAAAATTTAAGTTTTTTTCAAAATTTTAAAAATACATATAAAATTCAAAACTTGTATTTTTTTCAAAATTCTAAAAATATTCTTAAAATTAGAATAAAATCTAAAATTTTAACTTTTCCTAAATTTTTAAAATATTCCAAAAATTCTTAAATATTCAAACTTTTTCCAAAATTCTAAAAATATTGCAAAAATTATAACAATAACAAAAATTGAAAATTGTTTTAAATTTTATTAAAATCAAAAATTTAAAATTTTTTAAAATTCTAAAAAAATTTCCAAAAATTCTTTCAAAATCAAAAATTTTATTTTTTTTCAAAATTTTAAAAATATATATAAAATTCAAAAATTGTATTTTTTTCAAAATTCTAAAAATATTCCAAAAAATAAAAATGAAATCAAAAATTTAGTTTTCTTAATTTTAAAGATGTTCCAAAAATTCTTAAAAATTCAAACTTTGTCCAAAATTCTAAAAATAATGCAAAAATTATAGCAATATAAAAAATTGAAAATTTTTCCAAAATTTTAAAAAATTATAATAAAATGAAAAATTTTAAATTTTTCAAAATTTTAAAAATATTTCAAAAATTCTTACAAAATCAAAAATTGAAACTTTTTTCAAAATTCTTAAAATATATATAAAATACAAAAATTCAATGTTTTTGTCAAAATTCTAAAAATATTCCAAAAATTAGAATAAAATCAAAAATTTAAACTTTTTCTTAATTTTAAAGATATTCCAATAATTCTTAAAAATTCAAACTTTTTCCAAAATTCTAAAAAAATTGCAAAAATTATAACAATAACAAAAATTGAAACTTTTTCCAAAATTATCATAAAATCAAAAACAAAATTTTTTAAAATTCTAAAAAAAATTCCAAAAATTCTTACAAAACAAATTTAATATTTTTTCAAAATTTAAAAAAAAAATATAAAATTCAAAAATTGTATTTTTTTCAAAATTCTAAAAATATTCCAAAAATAAGAATAAAATCAAAGTTCTAAATTTTAAAGATATACACAAAATTCTTAAAAGTTTTTAAAAATTCACAATTTTTCCAAAATTCTAAAAATATTGCAAAAATTATAACAATAACACTAATTGAAACTTTTCCAAAATTATAATAAAATCAAATATTTAAAATTTTTTAAAATTCTAAAAAAATTCCAAAAATTCTTACAAAATCAAAAATTTAATTTTTTTCCAAATTTTTAAAATATACATAAAATTCAATAATTGTATTTTTTTCAAAATTCTAAAAATATACCAAAAATTAGAATAAAATCAAAAATTTAAACATTTTCTAAATTCTACCTGAATTATTGAATTAAATTGAATTAAATTAAATTACTGATTTAGAAAATTATAACAATATCAAAAATTGAATCTTTTTCCAAAATTATATAAATTATAAAAAAATTATAAATTTCAAATTTTTTTAAATTCTTAAAATATTCCAAAAATTCTTACAAAATCAAAAATTTAATCTATTTTCAAAATTTTAAAAATATATATAAAATTCAAAAATTGTATTTTTTCTTCAAAATTCTAAAAATATTCCAAAAATTAGAATAAAATCAAAAATTTGATCTTTTTCTTAATTTTAAAGATATTCTAAAAATTCTTAAAAATTCAAACTTTTTTCGAAATTCGTAATATATTGCAAAAATTATAAGAATATCAAAAATTGAAACTTTTTCCAAAATTATAATAAAATCAAAAATTTCAAAATTTTTTAAAATTCTAAAAAAAATTCCAAAAATTCTTACAAAATCAAAAATTTAATTTTTTTTTCAAAATTTTAAAAATATAAATAAAATTCAAAAATTGCGTTTTTCTCAAAATTCTAGAAATATTCCAAAAATTAGAATAAAATCAAAAATTTAAACTTTTTCTAAATTTTAAGGTTATGCCAAAAATTCCTAAAAGATTACTTAATTAGAATAAAATAAAAAATTTAAAGTTTTCTAAATTTTAAAGATATTGCAAAAATTCAAAAATTCACTTTTTCCAAAATTCTAAAAATATCGCAATAATTATAACAATTATAACAATTATTGAAACTGTTTCCAAAATTATAAAAAATTATAATAAAGTCAAAAAAAAAAAGTTGAAGATGTAAGAGATGAAAAAATAGATAAAAAAATGATAGAAAATAGATGAAAAAAGAGGTGAAAAACATGATAAAAGATGAAAAAAACATGTAAAAAAAGTAAAAACAAAGATGAAAAAAACATGAAAAATGGAGGGAAAAAAGATGAAAAAAAAATGATGAAAAAAAGTTAAAAAATAGATGAAAAGAAAGAAAGATAGATGAAGAAAAAGATGAAAAAAAAAGAAAATAAAGTTGAAAGAAAAGATGAACAAAGATGGAAAAAAATCTAATAAAAAAAGATGAAAAAAGAGATTGAAATTAGAAAAAAAAATATGAAATTAAAGATACAAAAAAAGATGAAAAAAAGATTGCCAAACAGATGCAAAAAAGATGAAAAAACGACAAAAAACACGAAAAAAAAAAAAAGAAAGGATAAAAAAGTTGATTAAAAAAGGAGTGGAAAAAAGATGAAAAAAAAAGATGAAAACTAAGATGAAAAAAAGGATGAAAAGAAAGAAAAAAACAAAAAATGATGAAAAAAAGATGCAAAAATGATGAAAAATGATGAAAAAAAAGATGAAAAGAAAGATAAAAAAAGATGGAAACAAGATGGAAAAAAGATGAAAAAACAGAAGCAAAAAATGATGAAAAAAAAGATGAAAAAAAAGGTGAAAAAAAGATAAAAAAGAAGACGGAAGAGAGATGAAAAAAAGAGTTAAAAATAGATGAAAAAACATTTGAAAAAAAAGATGAAAAATAAGATGGAAAAAAAGATAAAAAAAAAAGATGAAAAATAAGATGAAAAAAATATGAAAAAATAGATGAAAAAAGATGAAAAAAAAATTAAAAAGAAGATGAAAAAATAAAATAAAAAAGATGATAAAAAAATAACAAAGAAGATGGAAAAAAGATGGAAAAAATAGATAAAAAAAAGATAAAAAAGGAAAGACGAAAAAAAATGAAAAAGAGATGAAAAAATTAAGAAAAAGAGATGAAAAAAATGATGAATAAACAGTTTAAGAAAGGGATGAAAAAAAGAGGAAACAAAGATGAAAAAATAGATAAAAAAAAAGATGAAAAAATGATGCCAAAAAAGATGAAAAAAAGTTGGAAAAAAATGAAAAAAAAGATGACGAAAAAGATGAATAAAAGATGAAAAAAAGGATGAAAAAAAAGATGGAAAAAAATGAAAAAGAAGATGAAAAAAGAAGAAAATTAGAATGAAGAAAAAATAAAAAAAGAATGAAAAGAAAGAAGAAAACAAGATGAAAAAAAAAAGATGAAAAAAAAGTTGAAAAAAGATGAAAAGAGATGAAAAAAAAGATGAAAAAAAAGATGGAAAAAAAGATGAAAAAAAAGATGATAACATAGATGAAAAAAAGATGAAAAAAGATGAAAAAAGATGGAAAAAAGATGAAAAAAAGATGAATAAAAGATGATAAAAAGATGAAAAAAAAAGATGAAAGCAAAATTAAAAAAAAGATGAACAACAGATGAAGAAAAAGTTGAAAAAAAATTGAATAAAAAGACGGGAAGAAAGATGAAAAAAAGATGAAAAAAGATGAAAAAAGATGAAAAAAAATGACAAAAAAAATTGAACAAAAGATGAAAAGAAAGATGTTAGGAGAGATGAAAAGAAAGATGAAAAAACATGAAAAGAAAGATGAAAAAAAAGATGTGAAAGATGAAAAATTAGATGAAAAAAATGATGGAAAAATAGATGAAAGAAGAGGTAAAAAAAACATAAAAAAACATGTAAAAAACAAGTAAAAGAAGTAAATAAGAGATGAAAAAAACATGAAAAATGGAGGGAAAAAAGATGAAAAAAGGATGAACAAAAGGATGTAAAAATGAACGAAAAAAAGATGAAAAAAAATGAAAAAAGGATGAAAAAAAGATGAAAACAAGATGAAAAAAAGATGAAAAAAAGATAAAACAAAAAATGTTGAACAAAAAGATGAAAAAGAGATTATAAAAAAAAAAAAAAGATGAAGAGAAAGATGAAAAGAAAGATGAAAACAAAGATGAAAAAACAGATGAAAAGAAAGATGTTAAGATAGATGGAAAGAAAGATGAAAAGATAGATGAAAAGAAAGATGGACTAAAAGATGAAAAATATATGGCAAAAAAGATGAAAAAAAGATGAAAGAAGATAAAAAAAAGATGAAAAAAAAGATGAAAAAAAATGATGAAAAGATGAAAAAGTTAAAAAAAAACAGATGAAAAATAAATTAAAAAAAAAGTTGAAAAAAAAGATGAAAAAAAGATGATAAAAAGATGAAAAAAAAAGATGACAAAAAAGATGAAAAAAAAGATGAAAAGAAAGATGAAAAAAAAGATGAATAAAAAGATGAAATAAAAGATCGAAAAAAGATGAAAAAATTTTTTAAAAAATTTGGGAAAAATGAAAAAAAGAGATGAAAAAAAGATGAAAACAAAGATGAAAAAAAAGATGAAAAAAAAGATGAAAATAAAGATGAAAAAACAGATGAAAAAAATATTGAAAAAAAAAGATGAAGAAAGATGAAAAAAAATGATAAAAAAGTTGAGAAAACAAGATCAAAAAAAAATTGAGAAATGAGGCAAACAAAAAGATGAAAACAAGATTGATAAAAAAAATAAAAAAAAGGAGGGGAAAGATGTATACAAAGATAGATAAAGAAATGATGGAAAAAATGAAAAAAAAAAGATGAAAAAAAATAAAGAAAAGATGAAAAAATAGAGGAAAAACAAAGACAAAAAAGTTGAAAAAAAGGAAAAAAGATGAAAAATAAAGATGATTACAAAGATGAAATAAAGATGAAAAAAGGAATGAAGAGAAAAAAAAATAAAAAAACTGATGAAAAAAAAGGTGAAAAAAAGATGCAAAAAAATTGAAAAAAAGATAAAAAGAAAGAAGAAAAAAAGATGGAAAAAAGATGAAAAATGATGAAAAAAAGATGAAGAAAAGATGAAAAAAAGATGAAAAAAAGATGAATAAAAGATGATAAAAAGATGAAAAAAAAGATGAAAGCAAAATGAAGAAAAAGATGAAGAAAAAGTTGAAAAAAAGATGAATAAAAAGATGGGAAGAAAGATGAAAAAAAAGATGAAAAAAGTTGGAAAAAAATATTGAACAAACGATGAAAAGAAAGATGTTAAGAGAGATGAAAAAGGTGTAAAAGATGCAAAAATAGATGCAAAAAATGATGGGAAAATAGATGAAAAAAGGAGTAAAAAAAAACATGTAAAAAATCATGCAAAAAAATATGAAAAATGGAGGGAAAAAAGATGAAAAAAAAGATGAAAAAAGGCTGAACAAAAGGATGTAGAAAAGAACGAAAAGATGAAAAAGATTAAAAATAGATGCAAAAATGGATGAAAAAAATGATGAAAAAAAGATGAAAAAACGATGAAAAAAAGATGAAAAGAAAGATGAAAAGAAAGATGAAGAAAAAAATGAAAAAAAAAAAGAAAAAAGGTTGCAAGAAAAGATGAAAATATATGAAAAAAAATTAATAAAAATAGATGAAAAAAGAGATGAAAAATAGAAGGAAAAATATGAAAAAAAGATGCAAAAAAGATGAAAAAAGATTGCAAAACAGATGGCAAAAAGATGAAAACACGACAACAAACACGAAAAACAAATGAAAAAAAAAACAAAACAAGAGATGAAAAAAATGATTAAAAAGGGATGAAAAAACATCCTTTCTTTTCATCATTTTTTTCATCTTTTTTTTCATATTTTTTCATCAAAAAATATGAAAAAAAAAGATGAAAAAAATGATGAAAAGAAAGGAAAAAAAAATGATGAAATTAGACGAAAAAAAAGATGAAAGGAAAATGAAAAAAAA
Organism: Diogma glabrata; assembly: GCA_963693315.1. Taxonomy (NCBI): domain Eukaryota; kingdom Metazoa; phylum Arthropoda; class Insecta; order Diptera; family Cylindrotomidae; genus Diogma; species Diogma glabrata. Next base: position 7,712,115 of record OY856189.1, on the reverse strand, counting down.
GATGAAAACAAGATGAGAAATGGATGACAAAAAAGATGAAAAGGAAGATGAACAAAAACGAAAAAATGTTGAAAAAAGGATAAAAAAAGATGGAAAAAAGATGAAAAAAAAAGATGAAAACTTCATCTCTGTTTTGGGGGATGAATGGAAAAAAAATGAAACAAAAATGAAAAAACGATTGAAAAAAAATAAAAAAAAGATGAAAAGAAAGAAGAAAAAAAAATGAAAAAAAAGATGAAAAAAAGATGAAAAAAAAGATGAAAAAAAAGATGAAAAAAAAGGTGAATAAAAGATGAAAATAGGATGAAAAAAAAGATGAACACAAGATGAAAAAAAAGATGAAAAAAAGTGAAAAAAAGATGAAAAAGAGATGAATAAAAGGTGGAAAAAGATGAAAAAAAAGATGAAAACAAAGTGAAAAAAAAAATGAAGAAAAAGTTGAAAAAAAGATGAAAAAAAAGACGGAAAGAAAGATATTAAAAAGATGAATGTAAAAAAAGTTGAAAAAGAAAGTTGGAAAAAAGATGTTAAGAAAGACGAAAAGAAAAATGAAAAAAACAAAAAGAAAGATGAAAAAATGATGATAAAGATGAAAACATAGATGAAAAAAATGATGGAAAAATAGATGAAAAAAGTTGAAAAAAACATGAAAAAAAAGATGAACAAAACATGTAAAAAAAGTAAAAAAAAGATGAAAAAAACATGAAAAGGGAGGAAAAAATATGAAAAAAGGATGAAAAAAGGCTGAACAAAAGGATGAAAAAAAGAACGAAAAATATGCAAAAAAAGATGAAAAATTTGAAAATATAGATGCAAAAATAGAAAAAAAATGATGAAAAAAAAGGTGAAAATAAGATGAAAAGAAAGATGAAAAGAAAGATGGAGAAGATGAAAAATGAGAAAAAAAAATTGCAAGAAAAGATGAAAATAGATCGAAAAAAAATTTATAAAAAGAGATGAAAAAAAATATGAAAAAAGAGGAAAAAAATATGAAATAAAAGATGCAAAAAAGATGAAAAAAAGATTGTAAAACAGATGAAAAAAAGATGAAAAAACGACAAAAAACACGACAAAAAAATGAAAAAAAACATTAAAAAAAGGATGGAAAAAATGAAAAAAAAGGGTTGAAAAAAAGATGAAAAGAAAGATTAAAAAAAATAGTAAAAAGATGTAAAGAAAGAAGAAAAAAGATGGAAACGAAAAAAAGATAAAAAAAAGATGAATATGAGAGAAAAAAAAAAGAAAAAAAAGATGAAAACAAAATGGAAAAAAAGATGAAAAAAGTTGAAAAAAAGTTGAAAAAAAGACGGAAAGAAAGATGAAAACAAGAAAAAAAAAAATTATGAATAAAAAGATGAAAAAAAAGATGAAAAAAAAGTTGAAAAAAAGACGAAAAAAAAGATGTTAAGAAAAAAATGAAAAAAAAGATAAAAAATAGATGAAAAAAAAGTTGAAAAATAAGATGAAAAAAAAAGATGGAAAAAAGATGAAAAAAAGATGAAAAAAAGATGAAAACAAAGACGAAAAATACGATGAAAAAGAGATGAAAAAAATTAAGAAAATAGATGAAAAAAATGATGAATAAACAGTTGAAAAAAGAGATGAAAAAAAGATGGAAAAAAATATGAAAAAAAAGATGAAAAAGAAGATAAAAAAAGATGAAAAAATTGATGTACAAAAAGTTGACGTTATTTTCATCTTTTTTTTCATCTTTTTTTCATCTTTTTTTTCATAAAAGATGAATAATCAAGATGAAAATTAAGATGAATCATCTTTATTTTCATCTATCTTTTCATTTTTATTTCCATCTATCTGAACATCTTCCTTTTCATCTTTCTTTACGTCTGTTTTTTCATCTGTTTTTTCATCTGTTTTTTCATCCTTGTTTTCATCTTTCTTTTCATCTTTCTCTTCATATCTTTTAACTTTTTTTAATCTCTTTTTCATCTTTGTTTTAACCATGTTTTCTTTTCCTTTCTTTCTTTTTATTCTTTTTTTAATCTTTTCTTTCATCTTTTTTTCGACTTTTTTCATCATTTTTTCATTTAATTTGCAAGCTTTTTTCTATCTTTTTTTAATCTTTCATTTCATATTTTTTGCTCTTTTTTCATCTTTTTTTCATCTTTTTGGATTTATTTTTTCCATCTTTTTTCATTTTTTCTTTCACTTCTATTTTCTTTTTTTTTCATCTTTCTTTTCATCTTTCTTTTCATCTTCTTTCATCTTTTTTTCATCTTTTTTTTCATCTTCACTTTTTTTCATCTATTTTGTCATTCTTCTTTTCATCTTTTTTCATCTCTTATTCTTTCTTTCTTTTCATCCTTTTTTTCATCTTTTTTTTCATCTTTTTTTCATCCCATTTTTAATCATTTTTTTCATTCCTTTCTTTTGTCTGTTTTCATGTTTTTTTTCGTGTTTTTTTTCATTTTTTCATCTCTTTTGCAATCTTTTTTCATCTTTTTTTGCATCTTTGATTTCATAATTTTTTTCTTCTTTTTTTCATCTTTTTTCATCTTTTTTTATTTATTTTTTTCCATCTTTTTCATCTTTTCTTTCAACTTGTTTTTAATTTTTTTTATCTTTTTCATCATCTTTCAGTTCATTTTTCATCTTTTTTTCATTTTTTTTTTCATTATTTTTTTCATCTATTTTTGTATCTATTTTTTCATCTTTTTCATCTTTTTTTTCATCTGTTTTTCGTTCTTTTTTTCATCCTTTTGTTCAGCCTTTTTACATCTTTTTTTCTTTCTCTTTTTCATCTTTTTTTAAATTTTGTTTTTATCTTTTTTTTCATATTTTTTTTCATCTTTTATTCATATTTTTTTCATCTTTTTATCTTTTTTCTCATCTCTTTTTTCATCTTGTTTTCATCATTTTTTCTTTTATTTTTCTTTTCATCCTTTTTTTCATCTTTTTTTTCATTTTTTTCATCTTTTTTCATCCCTTTTTTACTAATTTCTTTCATTCTCTTTAATTGTTTTTTCCAAGTTTTTTTTCATTTGTTTTTCGTGTTCTTTGTAATTTTTTTATCTTTTTTCATCTGTTTTGCAATCTTTTTTTCATCTGTTTTTGCATCTTTTATTTCATTTTTTTTCTTTTTTTCATCTTTTTTTATTAATTTTTTTTCCATCTTTTTTCATCTTTTCTTTCAATTTTTTTTCTTTTTTTTCATCTTTTCTCTTTTTTCATCTTTCTTTTCATCTTATTTTCATCATTTTTTTCATCTATTTTTGCATCTATTTTTTCATCTTTTTTTCATCTCTTTTCCGTTCTTATTTTCATCCTTTTGTTCAGCATTTTTTTATCCTTATTTTCATCTTTTTTCCCTCCATTTTTCATGTTTTTTTTCATCTTTTGTTTTACTTTTTTTACATGTTTTTTTATCTTTTTTTCACGTTTTTTCACCTCTTTTTTCATCTATTTTGCCATAATTTTTTTATCTATTTTTTCATCATTTGCATTTTTTTGTCTTCTTTCTTTTCATTTTTTTCATCTTTCTTTTCGTCTTTCTTAACATCTTTTCATTTGTTTTTTATCTATTTTTTCATCTTTTTTCATCTTTTTTTTCATTTTGTTGTCATCTTTTGTTCATCTTTAATTCATCTTTTATTTATCTTTTTTTTCATGTTTTTTTCATCTATTTTTCATCTTTTTTCGCCTTTTTTCATATTATTTTCATATTTTTTTCATTTTTTTCATCCTTTTTTCATTGTTTTTTTCATCTGTTTTTACATCTTTTTTTCACCTTTTTTTTCATCTTTTTTACCATCATTTTTTTCAACTTTTTTTTCATTTATTTTTTCATTTATTTTCATCTTTTTTTTATCTTTTTGTTCATCTTTTTTTCAACTTTTCTTTAATTTTTTTCATTTTTTTTCATCTTTCCTTTCCTCTTTTTTGTTATCTATTTTGCATCTATTTTTTCATTTTTTTTTTCATCATTTTCACATCTTTTTTTCATCTTTTTTTTCATCTTTTCATGTTTTTTTCATCTTTTTTTCAACTGTTTATTCCTCATTTCATTTTTTCATATTATTTTTTCATCATTTTTTTCATCTTTTTTTCATCTTTTTTTTCATCTTTGTTTTCATCATTTTTTCTTTTTCTTTCTTTCTTTTCATCCTTCTTTTCATCCATTTTTCACCTTTTTTTTCATCTATTTTTCATTCATTTTTTTACTCATTTTTTTCATCCTTTTTTTCATGTTTTTTTTTTATGTTTTTTTTCATATTTTTTTGTGGTTTTTGACGTTTTTTCATTTTTTTTGCAATCTTTTTTCATCTTTTTTTATTTTTTTTTTCCATCTTTTTGCATATTTTCTTTCAACTTTTTTTTCTTTCTTTTTTCATCTTTTTTTTCATGCTTCGTTTCATCTTTTTTCATCTTTTTTTTCATTTCTTTTCGTCTCTTTTCATCTTTTTTTCATCTCTTTTTTCATCTTTTTTTCTTTTTTCTTTTCATTTTTTTTCAGTTTTTTTTCAATCTTTTTTGCTTCTTTTTTCATTTTGCCATCTTTTTTCATCCTTTTTTTCATCTTATTTTCATCTTTTTTTATCTCTTTTTTCATCTTTTTTTCAATTTTTTCATCTTTCTTTCATTTTTTTTATATTTTTTTTTATCCTTTTTTTCATCTTTTTGTCATCTATTTTTCCATCTTTTTTTTATCTCTTTTTACAACTGTTTATTCATCATTTTTTCATCTTTTTTCCATCGTCTTTTTCATCTTTTTCTTCTTTTTTTTTCATCTTTTTTCAACTTTTTTTTCATTTTTTTTCATCTTTCTTTTCCTCTTTTTTGTCAACTATTTTTCATCTTTTTTTTCATCTTTTTTTTTCATCTTCTTTTCATCTTTTTTTCATCTTTTTTTTCATCTTTTTTTCCATGTTTTTTTCATCTCTTTTTTCAACTGTTTTTCATCTTTTTTCTTAATCTTTTTCATCTTTTTTCATCTATTTTTCATCTTTTTTTTCGTCTTTTTTTCATTTTTTTTTTGATCTTTTTACCATCTTTTTTTTCATCATTTTTTTCATCGTTTTTTCATATATTTTTTCATATTTTTTCCATCTTCTTTTCATCTTTTTTTCATCTTTTTTCCATTTTTTTTCAATTTTTTTTTCATCTTTTTTTCATCTTTTTTTTCATCTTCTTTTTCATCTTTTTTTAAATTTTTTTTCCATCTCTTTTCATCTTTTTTTCATCTTTTTTTTCATCTTTCTTTCTCCTTTCTTTTCATTTTTTTATTTTTTTCAATCTATTTTCTTCTTTTTTCATCTTTTTTTTGCATCTTATTCTTCATTTTTTTTCCATCTTTTTTTTCATCTTTTTTTCATCTTCTTTTCATCTTTTTTTTCATCTTGTTTTTCATCTTTTTTTCATTTTTTTCCAATTTTTTCATCTTTTCTTCATCTTTTTTTCATTTTTTTTCATCTGTTTTTCATCTTTTTTTCATCTTGTTTTCCATCGTTTTTTCTTCTCTTTTTTCAATTGTTTATTCATCATTTTTTCCATCTTATTTTCTTCATTTTTTTCATCCTTTTTTCAGTTTTTGTTCATTTTTTTTCATCTTTTTTTCATCCTTTTTCATCTTTTTTTTCATCTTTGTTTTCATCTTTTTTTCCATCTTTTTTTTCATGTTTTTCAACTTTTTTTCATCTTTTTTTCATTTTTTTTCATCTTTCTTTTCATCTTTTTTGTCATCTATTTTCATCTTTTTTTTCATCTCTTTTTCATTTTTTTTCATCTTATTTTTCATTTTTTTCCATTTTTTTTTCATCTTTCTTTTCATCTTTCTATTCATCTTTCTCTTTATCTTTTTTTTTACTTTTTTATCAATCTTTTAGTTTATCTTTTTCATCTTTTTCATCTTTTGTTTATCTTTTTTCATCATTTAATTTTTTATCTGTTTTTTTATCTTATTTTCATCTTTCGTTCATCTTATTTTCGTCTTATTTTTCGTCGTTTTTTTCAATTTTTCTCCAACTTTTTTTCATCTTTTTTTTCATCTTTATTTTTATCTTGTTTTTCATGTTTGTTTCCATCTTTTTTCATCTCTTCTTTCAACTGTTTATTCATCATTTTTTTCATCTCTTTTTCTTCATTTTTTTCATCTTTTTTTCATGTTTTTTTCATTTATTTTTCATCTTTTATTTCATTTTTTTTACCTTTTTTCATCTTTTTTTCATCTTTTTATTCATCTTTTTTTTCATCTATTTTCCCAAGTTTTTCATCTTTTTTCATCTATTTTTCATCTTTTTTTTCATCTTTTTCTCTTCTATTTTTTCATCTTTTTTTCATAATTTTTTCTTTCTTTCTTTCTTTTCATCATTTTTTTCATCTTATTTTTCATTTTTTGACGCCTAACTAAAGTATTATCGTATTATTTGGTGGTGTACACGTGTTTCTGATACGGTTAACCCCTTGCGTAATTAGCAAGCTTTATAACAGCTTTTTATAAAAAAAAAAACAATGGGAATAGAGGCTGAACGGACGAATTCGAATCAAATGTAGGGGATCGCAATTTTTCCAAACAGCATATAAAAATTTCATCAACACATTCAGTATTTTAGCCTCGTTATTCGATAACCTTAAACCGTTGACCGTTTTCTTCTACTTGAAGCTGCCTGCATCTCATTCAACTACAGATGTAGTTTTTATTTATCAATTTTCATATTTCAATTTATTTGTTTTTTTAATGATTTTTCTTTCTATTTAATACAGAGAACTAATGCACGAATTTTATATGGAATATTCAGGAAAACCATAGATCGTTTTTACTAAAAGTATGTGTTTGTGTGCATTGCATTGAGCCTGATAGGATGTTACAATCTTCAGCAACCGTATATTGGGGGCGTGTTATATAAATACATATTTAAGACGGGTAGATGAATAAAAGTCTAAGAGTATCAAATCCAGATATACTTACTCTATTTACATGCCTTACTATTATAATATTTATACAAATTATATTACATAAAATTTTGAAAAAATAGATATAACAAATTAATTCACATAAATATTTTTATTCAACAAAAAATAAATAATCTTTGGTACATTAAACACAACAATCAAAATAATTAACACTCACGACACCGTTGTGTAGTGGATGTAATATCTGTCTTAGGAGATGGGATCCAAGGTTCAACTCTTCGCATGGTCGATTTTGTTTAAATTAAATTAAGCATGAATTGTACTGTACGTTCAATTAAATTATACCTGCATCAGATTTTATGAAAAAATAAATATGTATTCAAATCTAGACTGGATGAGAGAGATAAAAATAAAATTATTTTAACAGAAAAAAAATTATATGTAAAGCTTATTTATAAGTCGGTGGAGGAATGGTAGAAGTTAGTTCTGATGATCCAAAGCTTCAAGTTCAAGATTCAAGTGATCTTGTAATATAAAATATATCTTCTGGTTGTTGTTTGCCTGCTAATGGGTCGATCGTTACTTATATCTCGAAAATTACGAAAACCTTCAAATGCGAATAAAATGAAAACTTCGAAAGCTATTCAACTAAAACTGGCTGTGAGGAATTAACGTAACATTAACTTTGATTTAAGACACACATATCAATGGAATCAAAGATATAGAACACCAGTTTTTTATTTCCCAGACCACTACTTCAATTGCCCTGAAAATTAGTAAAATCATAGCTTAGATCGATCAGTGGTTCTCAAAGCGTGTTCCGCGGAACACTGGTGTTCCGAGATGCACTTTCCACTGTTCCGCGAAAAAATCAAATGTACAATCAATTCAATTAAAAATTGTTTGAAAATAAAAATCAATTCAATGTAAAATTTACACGTACGTAAAATTTACACGTTTTTCGGCTTTGTATGAATAAAAATATCTTTCGGGTTAAAATTACTTCTTGAAAACATAAAATATTATTGCGGTTATTAAAATTCTTCTTTTACACATAAATAAATAAAAAATGTATGGTTTATGTTTCTCACGATATGAACAAATAATTGGATAAGAAACCCGTTTACTTCATCCGAATTTTCTAGTTTTACTTTAAATGAAGAAGAAGAATTGACGTCGCTTTCTTCAGATCGTGGATTAAAATTACAGTTCCATGAAAACACTCCTGAAAATTTTTGGATCTCTGTTAAAGATGAATACCCGAGTATAAGCAAAAAGTCCTTGAACATATTATTGTTATTTTCCACGACAAAACTTTGCGAAGCAGGATTTTCAACTATGATCAATATAAAGACAAACAAACGTGAGAGACTAGGGAATTCAGAAGAAGAAATGCGTGTGGCGTTATCATTTATTCGTCCCGATATCGCTGAGAACTGTAAAGATCGTCAAGCTCATGGATCGCATTAAGTTTGAGATTTTTTTAAAAGTATTGTAATTTTAATTGTGCTTTCAATTCTCAAAAATGCCGATGAAATTGAAATTTTGACGTTTCGCGCTGAAATATAATTTTTTGTTTTGCTTTATTTCCTTCCACAAAAATTAAATTTCGAAAATATAATTATTGGAAAACAAATATTATTTGCATTTCAACACAATCTGTCAAAATTTACTCAAGTAGGATAGCAGAGTAAATTGAAATTGTTTAGTCGATTTGCAGATTCAATTTCAATTTCAATTTCATCGAGAAATGGGCCACAGCCAATAAATATATTTGCATCAATCGATATCGGTACATATTTTATTTATATACATATTATTTTCTAAAAGTAGCACTTGGAAGCAGGGGGTTGCCAATCACACACTGCGACACGATTCCGTTTCCTTTTTGCTTTATAATTACTACGTTTTCATGCAGATCGAAAAAGAATTGAATTCTCATCCCGTTTTCAAACTGTAAAGTGTTTTCATGAATGAATTGAAAACGGTTTGAAAACGTTTTTAAAACTGTGTTGAAAAACTGTTAAAATGTCAAAAAGCGTTTAATTGTGTTTCATTAATTGTGTTTAATATTTTATTTTTTATGCTTGATATTGTATTTTTCTTTTAAATAAAGTTAATGAAATAAACATTTTATAAATCAATGTGAAATTAGTTGTTTTGTAATTAAAAACAAACATAAACATTTTGCTGCTTTTACACGATCCAATTTTCCGTTTTCATGATAATTCAAATATTTGGATACCGATACGATCCCAAAAAAAAATCGAGATCGTATTTAAAAATAAATAGTATTCAAAACTGTAATTGTTGATGTTTTCATGGTGAATTCAATTCGAATTTGGTTTTCAAATCGTTTTGAACTAAGCAAGAAAACGTTGTAAATAATGGAGTGTTTGGCAAACATTATTCTGTTTTTTATTGCACTTTTGGTTTCAAAAATGTTAGCCACCCTCGCCCCCTGTTGTAAAGTGTATGCTGTATTGTAGATGTTCCGCCTAAAAATATATCAGAGTTTAGTGTTCCCCGACTTCAAAAAGTTTGAGAACCAAGGGCTTAGATGGACCTCAGTGTACACAGAATTTCTTAGATAAATGGCGAAAACAGTTTTCGTTTTATTCGCTTTGAAAATTTTTTCGTGTTTTTTTATTTTAAAAAATATTCAAACGCGAATAAAACGAAAACTGTGAAAGCAGATCAACTCAAACTTGGTGTGTGCTCTCCGGCACAGCAGAGCTATTATGTTAACTAGAAGGGCCCGGCGTGCTTCGCTACGCTTATAAATAAAGTTTTTGCGTAGAAATTTTGTTGACGTAGAAGCAATGATTTCAAAAAGTGGTAATGGGAAATGCTAGCATATAATTTTTAATTTTTCTTTTTAAATATATGAATGAAAAATAATCAGCGATCAAATAAGTTAGAGATCAAATAAGCTTGCTTGAAAACTTATTTTATTCAAGAGTGTCAAGAGTGTCAAGGGTGTCAAGGGTGTCAAGGGTGTCAAGGGTGTCAAGGGTGTCATGGGTGTCAAGGGTGTCAAGAGTGTCAAGGGTGTCAAGAGTGTCAAGGGTGTCAAGGTTGTAAAGGGTGTCAAGGTTGCCAAGGGTGTCAAGGTTGCCAAGGGTGTCAAGGGTGTCAAGGGTGTCAAAGGGTGTGAAGGATGTCAAGGGTGTCAAGGATGTCAACATTAAAATATTGTCGTACTAATGATCGTACTTTTCGTTAGAAATGCTAGCGTGTAGCAAATGCCACCATGCTCACCGGGCCCACCCCACAAAATGTCTACGCAAAATTATTATTTATAAGCGTAGCGAAGCTCGCCGGGCCCTCCTAGTATTTATAAATCTTATATTTTCTTAAAACTAAAACCTTACGCAACAACAACAAATATATCATTTTATTTAACGAAAACAAAACAACAACAACAGTTTTTCTAAAATTTTTTAAAATGCTGAAAATATTTCAAAAATTCTTACAAAATTAAAAATTTGGAACTTTTTTCAAAATTCTTAAAATATATATAAAATGCAAAAATTCAATTTTTTTGTCAAAATTCTAAAAATATTCCAAAAATTAGAATAAAATCAAAAATTTAAACTTTTTCTTAATTTTAAAGATATTCTAAAAATTCTTAAAAATTCAAACTTTTTCCAAAATTCTAAAAATATTGCAAAAATTATAACAATAACAAAAATTGAAACTTTTTCCAAAATTACAATAAAAACAAAAATTTAAAATTTTTTAAAATTCAAAAAAAATTCCAAAAATTCTTACAAAATCAAAAATTTAATTTTTTTTCCAAATTTTAAAAATACATATAAAATTCTAAAATTTATTTTTTTCAAAATTCTAAAAATATTCCAAAAATTTGAATAAAATCAAAAATTCAAACTTTTTCTTAATTTTAAGGATATTCGAAAAATTCTGAAAAATTCAAAAATTCAAACTTTTTCCAAAATTCTAAAAACATTGCAAAAATAAAAATTATAACAATATCAAAAATTTAAACTTTTCCAAAATTATAAAAATTATTATAAAATCAATAATTAAAAATTTTTGAAATTCTCAAAATATTCCAAAAATTCTTACAAAATCAAAAATTTAATCTATTTTCAAAATTCTAAAAATATATATATAATTCAAAATTTGTATTTTTTTTCCAAAATTCTAAAAATATTCCAAAAATTAGAATAAATAATTTAATCTTTTTCTTCATTTTAAAGATATGCCAAAAATTCTTAAAAGTTTAAACTTTTTCCTAAATTCTAAAAATATTGCAAAAATTATAACAATATCAAAAATTGAAACTTGTTCCAAAATTATAAAAATTATAATAAAATAAAAAATTTAAAATTTTTCAAAATTCTAAAAAAAATTCCAAAAATTCTTACAAAATCAAAAATTTAATTGTTTTCAAAATTTTATAAATACATATAAAATTTCAAAAATTGCATTTTTTCAAAATTCTAAAATTATTCCAAAAATTAGAATAAAATCAAAAATATAAATTTTTTCTAAATTTTAAAGTTATGCCAAAAATTCCTAAAAATTCAAAAACTCAAGCTTTTTCCAAAATTCTAAAAATATTCCAAAAAATTAGAATAAAATCAAAAATTTAAACTTTTTCTAAATTTTGAAGATATTCCAAAAATTCTTAAAATTTCAAAAATTCAAACTTTTTCCAAAATTCTAAAAAGATTGCAAAAATTATAACAATATCAAAAATTGAAACTTTTTCAAAATTATAAAAATTATTAGTTAAATTATTAGTCAAAAATTTAAAATTTTTTAAAATTCTAAAAATATTCCAAAAATTCTTTCAAATTCAAAAATTTAATCTATTTTCAAAATTCTAAAAATATGGATAAATTCAAAAATTGTATTTTTTTTTTCAAAATTCTAAAAATATTCCAAAAATTCCTTCTAAATCAAAAATTGAAACTTTTTTTAAAATTCTAAAAATATATGTAAAATTCTAAAATTCAATTTTTCGTCACAATTCTAAAAATATTCCAAAAATTAGAATAAAATCAAAGATTTAAACTTTTTCTTCATTTTTAAAATATGCAAAAAATTCTTAAAAATTCAAAAATACAAATTTTTTCAAAATTCTAAAAATATTGCGAAAAAATATAACAATATCAAAAATTGAAAATTTTTCCAAAATTATAATTATGTTAAAAATTTAAAATGTTTCAAAATTCTAAAAATATTCCAAAAATTCTTACAAAATCAAAAATTGAAACTATTTTTCGAAATTCTAAAACTATATTATATAAAATTCATAAATTCAATTTTTTTGGCAAAATTCTAAAAATATTCCAAAAACTAGAATAAAATCAAAAGTTTAAACTTTTTCTAAATTTTAAAGTTATTCCAAAATTTCTTTAAAATTCAAAAATTCAAACTTTTTTCATAGTTCTAAAAATATTTCAAAAATTATAACAATAACAAAAATATAAAAATTATAATAAAATCAAAAGTTTAAATCTTTTTAAAATTCTAAAAAAATTCCAAAAATTCTTACAAAATCAAAAATTTAATTTTTTTCAAAATTTTAAAAATATGTATAAAATTCAAAAATTGTATTTTTTTTCTAAATTCTCAAAAAATTCCAAAAATTAGAATAAAATCAAAAATTTAAACTTGTTCTTAATTTTAAAGATATTCCAAAAATTCTTAAAAACTCAAACTTTTTCCATAATTCTAAAAATATTGCTAAAATTATAACAATATCGAAAATTGAAACTTTTTCCAAAATTATAAAAATTATAATAAAATTAAAAGTTTAAAATTTCGTAGAATTCTAAAAATATTCATAAAATTCTTAGAAAATCAAAAATTTAATCTATCTAGAATAAAATCAAAAATTTAAACTTTTTCTAAATTTTAAAGATATGCCGAAAACTGCAAAATATTGCACAAATTATAACAATATAAAAAATTGAAACTTTTTCCAAAATTCGAAAATTTATTAATAAATCGAAAATTTAAAACTTTCCCAAATTCTAAAAATATTCCAAAAATTCTTACAAAATCAAAAATTGAAACTTTTTTCAAAATTCTAAAAGTATATATAAAACAAAAATTCTATTTTTTTTAAATTCTAAAAACATTTTAAATATATTCAAAAAATAAGAATAAAATTAAAAGTTTAAACTTTTTCTAAATTCTATTCCAAAATTTAACAATAACAAAAATTGAAACTTTTTCCAAAATTATAAAGATTATAATAAAATCAAAACTTTAAAATTTTTCATAATTCTAAAAATATTTCAAAAATTCTTACAAAATCAAAAATTTGAATCTATTTTCAAAATTCTAAACGTATATGTAAAACAAAATTTTTTTTTTCAAAATTCTAAAAATATTTCAAAAATAAGAAGATAATCAAAAATACTTAATTTTCTTAATTTTAAAGATATTCCAAAAATTCTTAAAAAATTCAAATTTTTTTCAAAATTCGAAAAATATTGCAAAAATTATAACAATATCAAAAATTGAAACTTTTTCCAAAACTATAAAAATTATAATAAAATCAAAAATTTAAAACATTTCAAAATACTACAAATATTCTAAAAATTCTTACAAAATCAAAAATTGAACCTTTTTTCAAAATTCTAAAAGTATATATAAAATTCAAAAATTCTATTTTTTTTTTCAAAATTCTTAAAAATTCTAAAAATATTCCAAAAATTATTACAAAATTAAAAATTGAATCTTTTTTCAAAATTCTTAATATATATATAAAATTCAAAAATGGTATTTTTTTTTTCAAAATTCTAAAAATATTCCAAAAAGTAGAATTAAATCAAAAATTTAAACTTTTTCTTAATTTTAAAGATATTCCAAAAATTCTTAAAAACTCACACTTGGTCCAAAATTCTAAAAATATTCCAAAAATTATAACAATATCAAAAATTGAAACTTTTTCCAAAATTATAATAAAATCGAAAGTTTAAAATTTTTCCAAATTCTAAAATTATTCCAAAAATTCTTACAAAATCAAAAATTGAAACTTTTTTCAAAATTCCAAACTATTTTATATAAAATTCAAAAATTCAATTTTTTTGTCAAAATTCTAAAAAACTCCAAAAATTAGAACAAAATCAAAAGTTTAAACTTTTTCTAAATTTTAAAGACATTCCAAAATAGTTCTAAAAATATTGCAAAAATTATAACAATAACAAAAATATAAAAATTATAATAAAATCAAAAATTTAAAACTTTTTAAAATTCTAAAAAAATTCCAAAAATTCTAACAAAATCAAAAATTTAATTTTTTTTCAAAATTTTAAAAATATATATAAAATTCAAAAATTTAATTTTTTTTCAAAATTCTAAGAAGATTCCATAAATTAGAATAAAATCAAAAATTTAAACTTTTTCTTAATTTTAAAGATATTCCAAAAGTTCTTAAAAACTCAAACTTTTTCCATAATTCTAAAAATATTGCAAAAATTATAACAATATCAAAAATTGAAACTTTTTCCAAAATTATAAAAATTATAATAAAATTAAAAGTTTTAAATTTTGTAGAATTCTAAAAATATTCATTCGTTCTTAAAAAATCAAAAATTTAATCTATCTAGACTAAAATCAAAAATTTAAACTTTTTCTACATCTTAAAGATATGCCAAAAATTCTTAAAAATTCAAAAATTCAAATTTTTTCCATAATTCTAAATTGCAAAAATTATAACAATATCAAAAATTTAAACTTTTTCCAAAATTATATTAAAATCAAAAATTTTAAAATTTTTCAAAATGCTAACAATATTCGAAAAATTCTTACAAAATCAAAAATTGAAATTTTTTTTCAAAATTCAAAAACTATATATGAAACTCAAAAATTCAATTTTTTTGTCAAAATTCTAAAAAATTCCAAAAATTAGAATAAAATCAAAAGATTAAACTTTTCCTAAATTTTAAAAATATTCCAAAAATTCTTAAAAATTCAAAAATTCAAACTTCTTCCAAAATTCTAAAAATATTGCAAAAAATATAGCAGTATCAAAAATTGAAACTTTTTCCAAAATTATTTAATTTTATTTTTAAAATTATTTTTAAAAATTCAAACTTTTTCTAAACTTTTCATTTCCAAAATTCAAAAATATTCCAAAAATTCTTACAAAATCAAAAATTGAAACTTTTTTCAAAATTCTAAAAGTATATGTAAAATTCAAAAATTCAATTTTTTGTCAAAATTCTAAAAATATTCCAAAAATTAGAATTATTTTTATTAGAATTAAAATTATTAAACTGTTTAATTAGTTGGGAAACCCAAAAAACTATTAGAAAGTAGAAGTAATTGCTTCTTAAATTAAACTTAAAATGATCATAATCGTAAGGAGTAACAAGGTGAGCGGTGATAGAAAAAAATTTAAATTATCAATAGCTGCGTTTTTTTCATTTGGGTCAGGGTCAAGGTCTAGATCAACTCTATTTTTTACATGTAAAAACAACATAACCCAGATATTTATCTGGGTCTAGATCAATGATCTAAAATATTTTGGTTACATAAAATTGCAAGAGATGGCGAAACGTAGGTTTTGATTTTATAAGGTTGGTATGGTTATTTTAAAACTTATAAATGTCAAAGAACATTTATTCAAAATAAAAAACTGTCAATTTTAATATGATTTGTTTTCAACATGATTTCAATAAATTGAAATTAATTTTAAAGCAATATCTACGATATAAAATCCTTATTTTTTAAAGAATATGTGTTTACAATTTTTTATTAATTATCAATTATTTTATTTCATTTTATTTCACGCCATTTGCAATAATCAATGAAAACTGCCATATGTAAAAAAATTGATTAGTGTTTCTGATTAAATGAATGAATGAATTTTGAATTTTTTTATATGAAGTTTTATTTTTCAAGAGACGTTAAATACATATTTTTTGAATTTTTTTATATTGAGTTTTAATTTCAAAATGGCGCTACAAGTTCACAATTTTTTTTCTTCTCAGCTCAGTGTTGCCAACAATTTAAAATATAATATTTTTTTTCTTTGCGTGACCCACATCGTTTTTTTCAAACCTTGACGCTGACCCAAATGAAAAAAACGCAACTAATAGACAAAAGAAAGAGCAAAAAGAAAAGAAACAAACCTTACAGGTATTAATAGACATAAATAGGGGCTTAACTTTATGGTGCTTAAACTAACTTAAATAGTTATGATGTTCTGATTTTTTGCCTCTCCTCACAATTCATTATCTTTTGTTTGTATTTTTCTATATACGTCTCATATCGATCCAATTTCCAACTTCGAAAACAAAAATGGAAATTATACTTTACTATTTAAAAATAGTTCTTTACTGATCTTTGAGAACGACTGAACTTTTAAAATTGTTATTTATGGCACAATAAATTAAGTAAAAAATTATTTTTTCTAAATTTTGAATTTTAACTTTCTTTGGGAAAACTTGAATAACTTGGTGAAAACTGCATTAATAAACGTGTCTCTTAGCTTAAAAAAAGAAAATTGAACCTCCTATAGGCTCCAAGAAATTAAAAAAAATTAGTGTCTTTATTTGTTCAAAATTTATGGCGTTGAAAATGGAAAAATTTAAAAAAAACGTGAAGTTTTCGTATTTTGTCAACTTTTTTCGACTGTAACGTCCAGAACACTTAATGGATTTTTACAAAATACAGCCCAAAATGTTTGTTAGCATATCTACTATGCAGCTGTTTCATTAACATTTTTAATTCGTTTGTTTTGTAAAATATGAGACCCAAAAACGGAAACAACATTTTTTATCACCGAAAAAAATGGTTTTTCGTGAATATCTCAAAAACAAGAGCTAACCAAAAAAATGAATATGATATTCTTGTTTAAGAGGTCTTAATCTATAAGAAAAGTTGGGTTTTATTTCGGGAGATTTTTCTTGTAAACCAGTGTAATTAATTTAATTTTTTCAAAAAAACTGGGTAAAAAAATAAATAAAAATCTTTCTTTTGACACACTTGACAACATTTTTTTGACAAACTTATAAGGTAATAATCTAGTTTTTGATCTCACATACCAATCCCGACCATCCAGATTTATCCATATTCTTTGTTCCTACTCATTATCACTTAAAATGAACGTTGTTTAAGCAAAAAATATGCAAATTTCCCTGTTTTGACTCACTTGACGATTTTTTTGACACTTTTCTGGTACAGTTATCGAACTCATCGTCCTTTCAGCTCTTACCATTGAGTGCACCTATTTTTAAAATTCAATATTTTTCAAATCCCTTTAGCCGTTTTCTAGATTTCGTTGGTTTCTTTCAGACCGAAGTAATTGTGTTATTTGAACACTATGCTTTGATAAGTAATTAAACCAAAAATTAAAATTCCAGAAAGTAAGTTTTGCTGTTTCAAAAAGTGAAAATTTTAAATGAAATAGATTTAAAATAAAATACAAATATTTTATTTTCTAACATTTCAGTTGTCCACACTCGAAAATTTTTAAATTATGTTGATTCAAACAATAAAATTCAACAAATTCGATCGGTAAAACTAGAACTATTGGGCACCAATGAATTAGAGCAGTGTGAGTTTCTCTTAAAGTTGAGAATCACTATTAATTAAGTTTAAGAGCTATGAGGCTAATTATTTTAACTTTAAGAACTGTAATAGAGTGTGGTGGAATTCATTAACATATCGATACTTGATCTATCGATATGTTAAACGATAAAGTAATTAATGTATAAGTATTTTCAATAAACATGTTCTTTTTGAATTGATCCATCAACCAGCTTAGTTATCATTTATTAAGATACAACATTGGCGACGAAGATTGGCGAACTGCACAGAATCCAAAAGGTAAAACAATTTTGTTTTAATTAATATACAAAAGTGAAATTTGTGTTTGGTTTAATTAAATTTTATAATTTTTTTGGCATTGCAATTATCAAAAAAAAATACATTTCGAGTTGCTAAATAAATTAAAGATTTCTAACAGGAAATTGTGATAAAAAAATAAAGAAAAAATTACTGAAAATTCAAGGTTTTGTCTGGAAGACAATAATTAAAATTATTAAAATATAAATAAAAAAATTTTAATCGGGATAAAGTTAATAAAAACTTCAACGTTTGTTTCATTTTATATGAAAAGAAATACATATATTATTATATTCATAAAATATTGGGAAGTAAGAATATAATTTGGTTGATGTAGTTTGGTTAATTTAGTTTGCTTTTTTTTTAATTTTGGCGCTAACATAAAGCATTTTTCTTTGTTTAAAGAAAATAAAGAGATTACAAATTAATTTTTAGTATTAAAATTATTATTCTAATACTAACTCTAATAAAATTGGCGAATTTTGATTGATTTCATATAATTTTGTAAAATAAAAAAAATTTTTTGTTGACATACCAATTTATTGGCTAATTTAAAAAGTAGTGAAAATATAAAGAGAAAATATATTATTCTTCATACTCAAAGTAGCAATTTAAATAAATTTAACTAAAAAAGAAAATGATTGGGTCTATAGAACTATTTACTCCTGGTGGAGATTTGGAACGTTATCTTATGCGAATGGAGGAATTCTTTAAGTGCAATGATGTTGATGATAAGAAAAAGGTTTCACTGTTTATAACATTCATTGGACCAGATACATTCGAAATTTTATGCAGGTTAGTATATCCGGAAACACCTGTTAAAAAAACATATCAGGACTTGATAAAAATTCTAAAAGAATATTTTCAACCATCGGTTATTGAGATTGCGAAAAGTTTTAAATTTTACAAACGCAATCAAAAACAAAATGAAACGGTATCTGAGTATATTGTAAAATTGAAGACGCTGGCATCCACATGCAATTTTGAAAATTTTTTTAAAAGAGCACTACGTGACAAGTTCGTTCTTGGGCTTGTTGATGAAAAAACGCACTCGATACTACTATCAGAAAAAACATTATCGTTTAAGAAAGCTTGTGATTTAGCCTTGAGTATTGACAGAAAGACAGAAAGAGAGCAGCGTAATATAAAAAAGGAACCATCTTCAGAAATACATCGGGTTCAACCTAGCTATAGTAGAAGCCGTCCAGTCAATAGAAGCTCAAATAACAGAAAATTCAAAAATTATCGTTCACCATCACCCAGATATTCATCATCATCAAGCAGGGAAAGAACGATTTATAACTGCAACAAGTGCGCTGGCAGTCATAAAATTAATGAGTGTGTGGCAAGAAATTGGGAGTGTCACAACTGTGGTCAATGGGGACATTCAAAACGAGCTTGTAGATTTAAAAATCGCAAATTCTTTAGCAATAAAAATAGGGAAGTAGAAAATAATTATAAACTCATGAATCTTAAAATAAATAATTTTTCTAATGATAATAATGTTGATAATAAAATAGAACCACCGCTTATTGTTAAAATGTTCGTTCAAAATAAATTAATTGATATGGAAATTGATAACGGGGCTTGTTTTTCCGTTATTAGTTTAATAATGTATAAAAAACATTTTAACAATTGTGATTTAAATTAAGCTCAATTTAATAATATTTTTGTATTAACAGGAAGTAAAGTGGAAGTTGCAGGTTATATCGTTGTTACAGTGAGGTGGAATGACCACGAGACTCAATTAAATTTGTCGGTGTTAAACACAAAATCAAATTTTTTGCCTATCATTGGTCGAGATTGGATGCAAGCAATTTGGCCGAACTGGAGATATTATTTTTTAAATACAAAGGAATGCAAAATTAACCTAAAACCAACAAAATTGGCAGAATTTGAGGAACGGGATACACCGAGGATAAAACAGGTGACTATGTCCGTAATAAAAGATTTGTGTGTGATAGCCCCAAAAGTGTTTGATTCTACAAATCAAGACCCAATAACAAATTTTACGGCAGATATTGTTTTGAAGGAAAATGCGCAACCAATTTTCCACAGGGCTTATACGGTACCTTTCGGAATTAAAGAAAAAGTGGAAGTTGAATTGAACAAGTTAGTTAGTGAGAACATTTTAGAGATATTTTTAAAATATAGCGAATGGGCGTCACCCATTGTGATTGTACCGAAAACAAATGGTACCATACGAATATGTGGAGACTTTAAAGTAACGCTAAATAAATTTGTCTGCATGGAACACTATCCGCTACCAATTGTGGATGATATATTTTTGCATGTTTAGGAGGTTGTACTTGTTTTTGTGTTTTAGATCTGAAAGGTGCATATCAACAACTAGCACTTAGTGAAAGGTCAAAACCATTAGTGACTACAAATACTCATATGGAGTTATACCAATATGAAAGGTTGCCATTTGGTATTTCATCTGCCCCTTCTATACTTCAGAGTATTATAGACCAAATTTTATGCGGTATTTCAGGGGTAAAAAGCTATTTAGATGATACATTAATAGGAGGAATGGATGAAGAAGATGTAAAAAATAAATTAAAAGAGGTTCTACTAAAGTTAAATGAATATAATATTAAGATTAACATAAGAAGTGTCATTTTTTTTAAAATTCTGTGGAGTATTTGGGTTTTATTATTTCAAAGGATGGAATCAAACCCAATCCGAATAAAGTCGAGGCAATAGTTAAGGCAAGGCCTCCTACTAATGTTTCCGAACTTCAGGCGTTTTTAGGAATGGTAAATTTCTATTGCAAATTTCTACCTAATTTTCCAACGTTGTTACATCCTTTGTATATGCTGTTGAAAAAAGATGAGAAATTTGAATAAACTGACAAATGCGAAAATTGTTTTGTTGAGTCTAAAAAGTTGTTGTCAAGCGGAAGGCTTTTAGTATTTTATGACCCAAAACTACCACTTATTGTTTGTTGTGACGCTAGTCCGTATGGAGTGGGTGCTGTACTTGCTCACTTAATTGATAGCGAGGAGATGCCATTTGCTTTTGCATCGAGTACACTTAGTCCAGCGGAGAAAAATTATAGCCAGTTGCATCGAGAAGCATTGGCCGTAGTTTTTGCAGTAAAAATATTTTATAAATACCTTTATGGAAATAAATTTTTAATATATAACGATCATATGCCTCTCCAGGAAATGTTTAACTACAAGAAAGGACTTACGTCGGTATCGGCACAACGAACTCAACGCTGGGCGTTGTACTTATCATCATTTAATTACGAAATTAAATATAGAAAAGGTTCCTTGTTAGGAAATGCTGATGGTCTATCGAGATTACCTTTAGAAGGAAATACAGGTTGAAATGAACCAGAAATTAATTCCTTTAATGTTTCGAACGAATTACCACTAACGCATGCAGAAATTGCAAAATAAACTCAGTCTGAGGAAATTTTACGAAATCTTTACAATTTTTTAATGAGTGGTTGGCCAAATGAAATTCCAAAAATATTAAAAAGTTATTTTAGGGTAAAAAATTCATTGTCTTGTTGTAACAATTGTATATATTATGGGGAAAGAGTGGTGACTCCAGCAAAGTTGCAAAACAAAGTTTTGTAACTTTTACATGAATCACATACGGGAATTGTGCGTATGAAAATTTTAGCAAGAGTGAATGTTTGGTGGAGTGGTATTGATAAGGATATTGAAATGTTTGGCCAGATGTGTATTTCATGTAATCTCAATCAATTAGTTAAAAGAGACTGTGAAAATTTTAATTGGCCTTCTACAACTTTTCAATTTGAGCGAATCCATTTAGATCTATTTCATTATGGGAAATTTGTTTTTCTTATATCATGCGATAATTTTAGTAAATGGATAGATGTGTATTTATTGAATACATACACCGCAGCATCAGTAATACAAAAATTAAAGAATCAATTTTCTATTTTTGGGCTACCTACAGAAATTGTTACGGATAATGGTCCGCCGTTTTCCTCAAAGGAGTTCACCGAATTCTGTCAATTTAACGGTATCAAATTATCTCACAGTCCACCTTATCACCCTCAAAGCAATGGCTTGGTTGAAAGGGCCGTTCAAACCGTAAAAACTTGCCTAAAAAAATCGACTATGGAAGGAGAAAAAATTTATGATTTAATAAATAATTTTTTATTCGATTACAGATCAACTCCATCAACTGTAACAGGGTTATCACCTGCTAATATTATTTTTAAATTAATACCAAAAACCATACTGAATAAACTAAACAAAAGCAATATTCAGAAACAAAAAAAAGTAACATTTAACAAGCAGCCGAGGTTACAGAATATTGGGAAATATAGATCTCAACCTAAACCAAATTTTAAATTACAACCTGGACAAACAATTTTATATTTAAATAATCATAGCAACCACGATGCTAAATCCCGACCCGACCGTAAAAAAAACTTAAACAAACCATCACAATGGTTTTCAACGTTTCAATCGTTTTCAACGATAAATCACCTAGAAACCATTTTAGCCATGTTAATTAATTTTGATTTATAAATTGTGATAACTTATAATGTGTCCTATAAATGTGTCCTATTGGTTCAAAAAGGATCTATTCTACTTTTTAAAATTTTTGAGTTATTACGTAAAATAAAATTTCAACAATATGTGTGTATTTCTTTTTTTTTTAATCGAATCAACATGTTGAGCATTGAATACCATCACCACAATTACTCAATAGCTTTGAATATTCCTATAGATACCATATTAACCGTTTTCTTTTACAGTACATTATTTAGTATGCAAGAATGATTCATTAACGACCCGGTCTGAAAACACATATGCTGAATAATGTATAGGAAAAGTTGACTCCGTCGATAATGTGGCACCCTGTGTCGATAGGGTGGCACTCTTGAGTTCTGTTCTATTCCAAAATTATGTCTCTATTCCAAAATTATTTTTAAAATATCAGCTTAAACTGACTAGCTAATATGTTTTACATTTCAAACAAATTAATTGCAAACACCTAAGAAAACTAATAAACAATTAAATCACCATGTTTATAAATAATCTCAAATTAATTTTTTTTTCGAATGGACACATAAATAATTACTGTGGAATAAAATGGTAGCTATGCAATTACTATAGTTTTGCAAATTTTTATAGGTATAGATACTTACTCATCCTGTTTGTTTTCAGTTTTATAATATTAACTATAAAATTTAATTAGACAAAAATATTTAACAACATTGCAATATTGCAATAAAGAAATCATTTGTCAAATACATAAGTGTATTGCTTTGGCAAAATAAAAAAAATTGAATTTATGTTAATCAAATCCATTTTTTAATTGTGATACATAAGAAGATATGGGACTAATTGGACAAAATCTGGGATTAATTTCCATTTAGTCAATTATATGATGGATATGATTCCGGATCTTGGACATCTGTCCAATATAACGAATTTAAAAGGATGGATTGTACACATTGTACAAAACCTGGACATCATTGGATTTTTGTCCGTTGTCTGGAGTAAATAATTTCGAATTGCATAATTGGATTTTTTCTGCGATATTCGTCTTACTGATTGTAAATGGTAACATTTTGAACATTTAGAAGGTTTTATAAGATATATTTCGTTTACGTTCTTGACTATATTATAAGAAGAGTATATTAGTAGAAAAAACGAAATTTCTAAACAAAGTTTAGGTTTTTGGGCATATTATCATTATTTAGGATGGAGACTGACTTTAGTTTTTTCAATTCGTTTTAATTGTAAGTTAAAATTACATAATGCCAATTTTCACGAACTTTACATTTATGTATTTTAATTTTATTGAAAAACGGTTTCGCAATTTTTAGAATAACCCAATTTTCAAAAGCGGAAAAACTTTGGAAACGTAGTTCATAAAACGATAGGAGACGCAGTCTTGCTATTAATAGATAAGGAAAAACAGAAGTGGAAACATCTCTTATCCAGATTATTGCATATAACTTTGTTTTTATCTAAAGAAAACCTAGCATTTCAAATGTCAGAAGTGATTCCTTATGTGAAAATTGATGATAGAAAAGTGGAAATCAAAGAAGTATTCCTTGGACTTTTTCCTTTACATGGAAAAAAAGCCGCTAATTTAAGCGATGAACTTCTTAAAAATCTTGAAAATGACGGTTTAGATGTTATGATTTGTCGTTCCCAAGGTTATGATAATGAAGCTGTTATGAGTGGTATACATGAAGGAGTGCAAGCTATTATTAAAGCAAAAAACAACCAAGCAATATTTGTTGGTGTCATTCAGTTAATCATTCAGTTAATTTATGTGACCAACACTCATTTGTACAAAATGTAGCTTTTGTAATATGTTTTGGAACAGTGGGATTTTTTCATTTGTTCTGCTACGACTAGCTGTTTCGGAAGAATTCGAACCTTCCTCCTCAGTGCCTGGTTCGAATCCTTAGGCCGACACGCTATCGATTACGCCGTTGAGGTGATAATAATTTCGAAGTTGAAACTTCTGCGTCACTTAGTTAATTTACTTAAGTTGAATTTTAAGTTGACTCCATATTATGGAAATGTTTTACATATTACAATATAATTTTTTCGTTCTATGAAAATGTTTGTTGCTTTATATTGACTCCCCCCCCCCACGTTTATTGGCTTTTTATTAATTTTGACAGTTTTCATTCTTGGGGTGACACCACAATATCCGCCCCGGGTGCCACCCATGCTAGCTACGCCACTGTCGATATGTTAAACGATAAAGTAATTAATGTATAAGTATTTTCAATAAACATGTTCTTTTTGAATTGATCCATCAACCACCTTAGTTATCATTTATTAAGATACAACATAGAGCACATTGATTCTTTCAGCTCTTGTTATTTGGGTAAGAATAGATAAGAATACAGACAGTTGTTCTTACAGAAAACGGTAGACTAAAGAAACACCTCAAGAATAGTATCGATTGAGGAGACAGACGCATGTATGTTATGTCAAACGGTGAATGAGAATAGAACATTTGAGAGGATAGAATTTTACAAAAACGTCTTTCATTTTTGAGTACCCGAGAACGCATAAACGACTTAGCATTGCTTTTACTTTTCAGACTTTGTTACACGCTAGTTATAAAAAAATTGTCTATTTCATAAAACAAAATTTTAAACATATAAGTTCTCTCAAATGAACATGTACTCTTATAAAACACGATTTGTTTTATTTAATTAAATTGTCAGTTACCCTCTTTAAGTTAAACTATAAAAATAATATATTTAATTTGAATTTTAATTCTAATTAGAATATCAACGAAACGAACCATAAGAATATAACATTATCCTATTTAATAATAGATGGCATTGTATGACAGATATGATTTTTGTTTTTAGATTTTAAATCTCATTACTAATTTTGTCGTTCGACAACATATGAATGCATGGTATTGAATTAGAATTTTTCAAAAATAAGAAAGAATTTCTGTAAGTTGATTTTATGTATTTTTTTTTTATTTAGGTGAGATTAAAATTTTTTGGAAAGGTGTATGTTAAGTGTATCCCTTTACGAGAATTTTCAGAATTAGAATCTGAATATTAGATTTTCTTTAATAAAAAAAGGTAAGTTCTTAAAATTACAGCAATAATCATCTAACTTTATTCATCAAATTTTATCATTGATTTTTTCTCATTATTTAAACAAAAGACCGTATACAAATTTTCTATTTTCCAAAAAACGAATTTTTCCGAATTCAATTTTTTTTTCTTTAAATTCCATATGTGAGTGTGTGCAAAAGAAAATTGTAATCATACGTTTAAATTTCATACAAACATGAATTGTTATGTGTAGAAGGAAGCAAAATTGGTTTTTGGAAAAAGATAAAATACACAAAGAGAATAAAAAAAGATAAACTTACTTTACATATTTTTGAAAAAGCTTTAATTTTTCTTGTACTCGCTCTGGTGGTAATTTTTCAATATCATCAATATGTTTAAAATCTTTGTTTAATTTGTTCTGGTTTTATTTGTTGATTCCTATCGTTAAATTGGTGGAAAAAATTATTAATTAATTTAAATTAAATAAACAAATATTAAAATGTGAAGTTAATCAAAAATTTAAAGTAAACTAAAAACACAAAAAATAAACACTATTGTGTGATTGTCGTAAAGTTCATACTTCAAAGTGTAAAATTTACTACACAAATTTTCACAAATAGTTTTAATATATTTTAATTTGTTGATAGATTGGAAAAAATCAAAGGTAAGTGATTACACTTTTTGATATTTTTTGAATAAGTGTTCTTCCATATTGAAAAAATTAAAAATCTATTTTGAAAATGAGTGTAATTACGTTCCGTTAAAAGAGCTACATTTTTATTTTGTTCAGGTTAAGACCAGTAAAGTTATGGTAAATAACTAAGCACATGATCAGGTGCAAACAATTTTTTTATCATATATTTGGACAACAAAGTAAGATTTAAGTTAGTATATTTTCACACACATTCATAAACAAAATAACACATACGTTAGGGATATATCAGCACAATTTTAAAGTTTTATGTTTCTTGTTTCCTTTGTTTTTCTTTAATATTTTCCATACTAACATGTAAATACGTTTAAGATTAGCAATAAAAAACGAGGAAAAATACGAATACAAGCAAACGATTGAAGTTAGACCAGGATTTAGTTTGCTTTTTCAATTTTGTATAAACATTCTTAAAATTTTCACGTGGTTTTTAGATGATTATTTGTTTTCATATGTTCTTACAAGTATTTGTCCAAAATTTTAAAGAAAAATTACTTGAGCTAGTTTTGTTACTGAACATGAATTTAACTCATAAATAGGGCATTCAATACCGGTATGCCGGATACCAGTATACAATGGCATTTCTCAACATGCAGAAGCCGTTTTCTCCTTCCGATTTACCACAGCCAAAGCTTTCGACAAATATGTATGTGCAGCAACAAAATCAGAAGCCATAATTAAAAAATGTTCAATGGATCATATTCTGAAACAACTAAAACTAGATAAGAAAAAACAAATGTTTTCGATTCTTTATCGATATTTTAGAGAGCATGACAGAGTAAAGGTTAGATCTAGATTGTTGGATTTTCTTCTTTACCTGAGCATTTGAAGAAACATCAGAAAATATTATTTGAAAAAGTTTAATATTGTCAAAAAAATGCAGTTTGCGCTGATAACACGATTACCAATTTTAGTAGTGTGTCACGTCAAGGTGTGAAAAATTTTTTAAACAAGCGTAAACTCGAATTCAAACCAGAATGTATTGGGTATTGGATTCGCAGTCCATATTTTAAATTATGCAATGTTGTTGTTGTAGCGACGAAATGTGGTGCTATTCTTCCGACTTCAAGTCCAGATTCAGAAACTATGCTACTGCCCTTGGGGGGTAGCACAGATCTCCCTTCGTCAGGTCGGTTGGTTTCTCTGGACTATTGAAAAGGTTAAATAATGCAATAATGCAATAAAAATTCCTGCTGGTTTAATGCCAATTCATGCAAATGGCAGGGTTAAAAAGATATATGGTTATTTTACTGTACGGAGGAAATGTTGGAGGGCCTCTGCGACAAAAGTAATGTCGAATATAACAAACAAATGTCGCATACAATGGAACTCGCTGGCTGGCATTAATTCCAGCACTAGAAAGAATTTTGAATGTACAAACACCTTAATGGATATTTTCTAACGGTTGAGAAATTTCCAATTAAAATAAAAGAATTTTTTGAAGAATTAAATAGTAAACAAAAAGTAAAGGAAAGTATGAAATCTTATATATTAATACGCTAACGAAAATTTTGTGGAGCCTAAGGCTTTTTTAGTCGCAGATGGATTCATTTCAAATTTTCACTGCTAACTGATATTAGTGTAACTTAGATTTTAAAGATTTTTCACACAAATCGGATCATAAATAAAAAAGTTATAGACTTAAAGTTATAGAATTAAATTTATTTTTGAATTAAAGCGAACTCCTCCATAATAATATGAAATGGACTTGCCCAAGCCATATTTTTTTTTCACAAAAACGTAAAACTTTGTTGCTTTGTTATTAACGTGGAAATATGTACGACTGTTAAAAGCGTGAAATATGTTTACAAGTATGTATATAAAGGGTATGATTCTACCAAGTTGAATTGAGAGTGAATGGAGAGAATGCAGTGAATAATGATGATGCGATTGTGGGAAATGAAATTCAAGATTTTTTGAATGGATGGTATGTTGGCTCGACTAAAGCTGGTTGGCGTATATTTAAATTTCCAATGCATTTTCAATCTCATACCATTATTCAACTTGATCGTCATTTGCCTAATAGACAAAAAGTTTATATCAGGAATGTATCAAGAACAAAATTGTTAGCACTTTTCCATTTGAATTCCATTGATAATTTAGCTAATGAGTTTTTGTATACAGAATTACCATTACATTATGTTTGGTATGATCAAAGTAAATCGTGAAAAAGAAGACAACGTGGGGCTGATAAAGTTGTTGCTCGATTATATATGGTTACTCCAAAAGATATAGAATTGTTTCATATGCGTTTACTTCTGTTGCATGTTCGTGGTCCAAAATCTTTTACTGATCTACGTATGTATGAAGGTGTTGAGTCCCCTACTTTTGTTGCAGCATGTAAAGTTCGAGGTATTGCAACAAATGATAATGAATGGCGTGAATGTTTACTTTAAGCTTCAGAAATTTAATCACCAAAACAGTTACTTCAATTATTTGCATTTATCTGTGGTTTGAATGTTCCTTCGAATGCTTTAGCTTTATGGATTGAATTTAGAAAAAGTATGATTGAAGACTTTTTACGAGATTACGATGAAGATGTGTCAATTAATCGAGCCTTGGTTCAAATTAATAAAACTCTTCGTACACATAATACTTCATGTGGTGATCTTGGGCTTCCGATTCCACAATATAACTTACAGATTGGCGATGTAGGTCATTTTGATATTGAAGAAGAAGCTATACTTTTCGATAGAATGTATGAAAATGCAAATAATGAGCAACGTAGTGTGGTTGATATTGTTTTGCGTGAAGCTCAATTGCATGAGACTGGAAGTAATGTTTTTTTCTTGACAGCTCATGCAGGTTGTGGCAAAACTTTTGTTCAAACGGCAATCATTCATAAATTTAATTCATCAAATCTTTCGTGTATTGTAACTGGCTTCAGTGGTATTGCATCAATTCTTATGATTGGGGGCGAACTTTGCATAATGTTTTCAAATTACTAATTCCATTATTAGAGAATTCAATGCCAAATGTAACTCCAAACAGTGTACATGGCACATATATTAATAATGCATCAATCATTATTAAAGATGAAATTTCAATGTATTCTATTCATGCTTTAAAATTAATTGATCGTTTGTTAAGAGATTTGACTCCAAACGAAGAAAATAAAAATAAACTGGTTGCAGGTAAAACTCTTTTACTGAACGGTGACTTTCGTTAAATTCTTACAGTTATACCGCATTGCTCACGTTCTATTTTAATTGAAAATTGTATTTATTAACTTTAACATTAACTTTAGAATTTATTAACTTTAAAATTTTGAAATTAAATCAAAACATGAGAGCTCTCCCTCATGAAATTGAATTTGTAGAATTTTTTAGAAGACTCGGTAATGGTGTTATGCAAAGTTTTCCACAGTTTGGTTCAGATATCATCGAAATTCCTCATAATTTGATTGGACATCCAGACAATATTATTGAAGACATTTTTGGAAATATTTCTATTTCTGATACAATTTTATATGATGACATTTTGAGTTCCGTCATTTTAGCCCCCAAAAACAATGATTGCAATGAAATCAATTCTAAAATCTTGAGTATTATGCCAGGAGAGGAGAAAGCATATTTTAGTTTTGATAAAGTTGTTTGTGATGACATTCGTGAGCAGAACAATTTTCCAATAGAATTTTTAAATAAATTGAGTGTAGGAGGTTTGCCACTTCATAAATTAGTTTTGAAAGTGAATTGCATTGTTCTCCTCATACGTAATTTAAATACAGGTCAAACATTAGTAAATGGAACACGAATGCGTGTAAAAGTTATGCACCGAAATTCAATAGATTGTGAAGTTTTGACTGGTGTCATGCGAGATGTACGCATTCTAATTCCACGCATTCATTTGACTTATTCTGGAACTCTTCTTCCATTTAAATTTCAAAGAACTCAATTCCCTATTATTCCT
Source organism: Diogma glabrata (assembly GCA_963693315.1). Lineage (NCBI taxonomy): Eukaryota > Metazoa > Arthropoda > Insecta > Diptera > Cylindrotomidae > Diogma > Diogma glabrata. The sequence goes on along the minus strand of OY856189.1, from coordinate 7,682,251 downwards.
GCTTTTGCTATGACTATTAATAGATCTCAAGGTCAGACATTCAACAGAGTTGCCATTTTCTTAGAGAACCTGCATTCACACATGGTCAATTGTATGTTGCTGCAAGTAGAGTGCATGCGTTTCAATGTTTGAAATTTTATATTTATGATACATCTGACCAAGATCATTTGTTCAACGATGATAGTGTTTTCACAAAAAATATCGTCTTCCAGAAGTCATTGTTACCTGATATCTTCTCACTTTTCTCAAAAACCTTTTCCTCTTTTATGAGTATGAGTCTGTACGTTTGCTTTTGCCTCAATATGCGTGTTTTACTTCGATCTGAAAGACCTAAGTATTACATTCATGAGCTTTAAGTAAAATTTTTACCCCCACTTTTTTTGACATTTCTCGACGTTTTAGGACCTCCTGATTCTAAAAAAGCAAAAAAAAATGTAAGTCTGTCTGTCATTACCTACGCTGCAGGGAAAACCGCTGGAGGAATTTCAAAATTTTCTAAAAATAGGTATACTCAAGGGACTGGTCCGAAAGGACGCTGTCTTCGATAACTGTACCGGAAGTGTGTCAAAACAATCATAATGTGTGTCAAAAACAGCAAATTTTCATATTTTTGGCTTAAAAAACATTCATTTTAAGTGATTACGAGTAGGAACGTTAAATTTGGAGAAATCTTGATGGTAGTGATTGGTAGGTGAGATCAAAAACTAGATTATTGCATTATAAGTTTGTCAAAAATATGTTGTCAAGTGTGTCAAAAGAATGATTTGTATTTATTTTTTTACCTAATTTTTTGGAAAAATTATAAAATTAATTGTTTGTTGGAAATGAAATTTTATTACTATTATTGAGAATTATGGCATTATAAGCTTGTCAAAAAAATGTTGTCAAGTGTGTCAAAAAAAAGATTTTATTTATTTTTTTACCCCAATTTTTTGGAAAAAAAAATTGTTTGTTTGAAATGAAATTACTTCGGTTTTATTATTATTATTGAGAATTATGGCTTTATAAGTTTGTCAAAAAAATGTTGTCAAGTGTGTCAAAAAAGAGATTTTTATTTATTTTTTACCCAATTTTTTGGAAAAAATAAAATTGTTTGTTTGAAATGAAATTTTATTATTATTATTGAGAATTATGGCATTATAAGTTGGTCAAAAAAATGTTGTCAAGTGTGTCAGAAAATGATTTCATTTATTTTTTAGCCAATATTTTGGAAAAAAAATGTAGCTGTTTTTATGACGTAAATGTAATTGAAAATGAAATTGAACATGGAAATTTTTGAATTTGTTATAGTTTTTGAAATATTTTTGGAATTTTGAAGAAGTTTGTATTTTTGATTTTGTAATAATTTTTGCAATATTGTTAGAATTTCGGAAAAAGTTTTAATTTTTGATTTCGTAAGAATTTTTGGAATATATTTACAATTTTGAAAAATTTTTAATTTTATTATAATTTTCGGAATTTTCAATTTTTGATTTTGTAATCATTTTTGCTATATTTTTAGAATTTCGGAAAAATGTTTGAATTTTTAAGAATTTTTAGAATATTATTGGAATTTAGAAAAAGTAAATATTTGATTTCATTCTAATTTTTGGAATATTTTTAGAATTTTGAAAAAGGTTTCAATTTTTGATTTTGTTATAATTTTTGCAATATTTTTAGAATATAGAAAAAAAAAGAATTTTGATATATATATTTTTAGAATTTTGATAAAAGTTTCAATTTTTGATTTTGTAAGAATTTTTGGAATATTTTAGAATTTTGAAAAATCTGAAATTTTTGATTTTATTATAATTTTTGGAATGTTGAAAAAAGTTTTATTTTTTGATTTTGTAATAATTTTTGCAATATTTTTAGAATTTTGGAAAAAGTTTGAATTTTTAAGAATTTTTGGAATATTATCGGAATTTAGAAAAAGTTTAAATATTTAATTTCATTCTAGTTTTTGGAATATTTTTGGAATTTTGAAAAAGTTTGATTTTATTTAATTTAACAATATTTTTGGAATTTTGATTATAATTTTCGGGAAACGTGTTAGTTTTGATATTCCGTGTTAGTTTTGTAATAAATTTTTAAACAGATATAAAAAATACTTGTACTTTAACAAAGAGTTATGTTTGATATACATCGCTGCCCAAAACTAAAACCAATGTCCTCGTGAAAGTTTTTTGCCGAAAACTATATCAAAATCCTTTACCCAGACCGAAGTCTTGATATCTCAGAGCTGTGAGATTTCAGCCCCACCATATTTTAAATTTCATATTGAGGCTGAAGTTTCCATTCAGTTTTATCATTTTCATCATTAAACATATTTGAATATTTGTTTTTGATAATAATTGCTGTTTAAATTGTCTATTAATATATAAAATATAAAATTTTCATGTATAATCGAATTTCGGTCACGGGATTTCCTATATTTTTAAAAATAAAAATTGAAAATTATGCTATCATTTCTCACTACCACTTTTGAAATCATTGCTTCTACGTCAACAAAATGTCTACGCAAAAACTTTATTTATAAGCGTAGCAAAGCACGCCGGGCCCTCCTAGTAGTAATTAAATGATAAATTTATGCATAATCTAACTAGCACGTTTTGACCTCCCACGTTCTCGAAATAGAAGTTATAATTAGTTAGTATTTTGAAGAATTTTTCCATTTTGTCTCACATTTTAGTGATTAGGCTCTGGTCAGTTTATACTAGATTCGTACTTTTGACAACTAACTTTTTTAATCTTAAAACATGCAAAATAAAATAAAAATAGATATAATAAATAAATATGTTTAATGATGTTTATATAAAAATATGATTATTTAATATTATTAAAGAATTAATTTTGCGTTATAAATTAATTTTTACGCCAATCGATGAAATTTGTATAAAAAAGTCAATATACAAAACATAAATCAAAATTGTGATTTTGACAGTAACTATATTGTTCTTGTCAGATTCACAATATTGTGTTGAATTTTCACCAAATCGGTGTTACATAATACGAAATTCACAATATTGTGTGAATTTACAATATTGTGATGACATTTTTGTGTTCCGAAATAGGGCCCCTGATGTTCACGGTTGCGGTGCTTTTTCTAAACTACCGTTTTTACTTTCTATTAAAATTTTCCAGACTTTTACTTAATTGCATAGTTTCCAGAAAATGTCAAAAGAATTTGAGTTTCCTTTCAAAAAGTTATATTCATTAATTTTTTATAACTGTAATGTAATATTTGTTTTCCTTTAAATAATTGGATATAATTGGATTTAACAAATATTACCATACAGTTTATTTAATTGCAATTTGCTTACAGTGACTCCATGGTTATGGATAAGAGTGGCTCCATAACACCCCTCCCCCCTTAGAAAAAAAAAGAAAGTTGAAAGGATAAAATGAAATTTTCTTTTGGCTACCTAGTCCTTTTTAAAAATTTAGTCTATGGGCTATTATTTTGAAAACGTACATTTTTTTGTTGATTTTTAAATTTTTGATTTTTAAAAAATCTGAAATTTTGATATATTGTTGACATTGACGAAAGGAAAAAAGTGATTTCTGCTTTTATTTTTTGAGTACTCTGAATCGGAGTTATGCGCGGTTGAATTTTGAGGCTTTTTCACGTAGTTTTTGTTAATGGTGGCAATGTTTTGTGAATAGGTGCCACAAATTTCATCCGACTTAAGTATATTTTTGCAAGTAAAAAGGAAAATAATTGAATTATTGAAATAAGTAAGTTTAAAATTAATAACTTTTCTCTTTTCCGCTAGGCGGCGCGTAAAACCTTGGTTTACTTCAACATATCTCAAAAAGTAGGCTTTTTTTTTTTGGTTTTTCACAAATTTTAAAGTAAACATATGCAGCTATGAAATTAAGAAATAAAAAGTCAGCAATTCAATATGGATTTTTTCTTACGATTTTTTAAAGTTTGGTATATGAAAAATCACATGTGTTTTTTTATTAAGTTAATAATCCTGTACTAAATGTGGATCTAATAAATTAAACATTTCATATTTTAACACCTGCAATAAATTTGAACCATTTTCTGTGCGGTTAAATGGTTAAAAACTTATTAAAAATTAATTTAAGTTAAGTGGTAAAATAAAGGAATTTAAATTATTAAAAGGGTCTCTAAAAGGTTTATTCATTTTAAAAAATTTCTATTCAGCCCCTTTTTACTAATTAAAATCTTATTAGAGACTCATAATTTTAACATTTAAAATTTCTAATGACGCCCACAAACGGTTTTTGACCAAATCATACTTGCATCCAATCAAAATATATTAAATTGTACCTACCTAATTTTACCTGATTCTACCTATGTCAAAACTATTGCAAGGGTATATATATATATATTGATTGGGTTGCCTTATAATCAATTATATTCCAAAATATTTAGGAGACATAACGTTTAGAAAAGATAATAATAGAAATGCCTCTCAAATTGTGCTGTAACTTGTACGGTCTCAAAAATCATCAGCGGACATCAAAAAATGTGAAACTGGTCACACCAGCTGTTATTTAAAAACGCTGCGACCCTAAATTTTACTTTGCGTGATGACCAGTTTATATGTGAAACATGTCGCACTTATATCTATAAAAATAAGGTAAATTTAATTTTTTTTTTAAAAATGAATAAAAATTCATATGCAACTAATATTTTCTATACAGCAGCTTTCATGTTCGGAAACTATCGATAGTGAAATTATTTCTATAAATCAGGATGTTGAAAATGTTCCAACGAACGAAAATATTCAAATACCTCCAGCATCTTTAGATCCATCACCAGTTTCGGTTGATACTATATCTCCACCAGTTCCTGAACTACTTAATGACATTTTAGAAGATATAAACAATGTTCTTGGAAGGTTAGCCGAATCTCCTATCAAACAAAAACATATTACAACAGGAAGTTATAAAAAAATTGCAAGTGTCACATCGGCAATAAGTCAAAGAATATTTCAAGTAGATTCAGTTAAAGTGTTATCACCAAAGGAGGAATGTTAATATACATCATGGCTTATGAACCTTAAAAAAGAATTCAAAGATGCCAGCTCTAAATCAAAACAAGTGTTTTTGTTGACAACTCTACCACGTAAATTTTGGTCAAATCAAAGTATCCAGGATGAATTTAATGCATCAAGACGACTGGTAGAATTCGCCATGGATCTGTTGAAAACAGTATAGGTCCTTACAGTTGGCATCAAAGCAAACAAGTGCACAGTTTGTCACAAAACATAGTACAACAAATTCAAACATACTTCTTATCAGAGGAAATTAGTAGAACAATGCCTGGCCTTAAAGATGTTGTTACTATTACAGAAGGATCAACAAAAATTAGGAAATCAAAGCGGTTGGTGTTATGGACCCTCACCGATATCTACGAAATGTTCTTGAAAGAAAACAAAGATGTCAAAATCAGCTTCTCAAAGTTCACTACGTTGCGACCGAAGGAATGTATTTTAGCCGGACCTACTGGAACACACAATGTCTGTATATGCATGATACATGAAAACGTACGTTTAATGTGTAAGCCGATCTTAAATTTAGTAAAAACTGAAAAAGATCTGCTTAAGAAACTGAGTTGTTCTTATGATACAGTGGATTGTGCAACAAATATATGCAATAATTGTAAAAATATCGTGGAAGCTTACACAGAAACAATTTTGGAATCTCTTGAATTTTACGAAGAAATACTGAAAATACTATTCGGAGAAATACTATTCCACAAGGCACTAGTAATAACTCACAATTTCCAAATTTTTAATAATATATTTTTTTATTATAAATTAAATATTAAACATATGCACAGTTTGAATGATTAAACCACAATCAAAATGTTATTTACAATCAATTTAAAATCTAAACGGACTATTATTATTTTTTATACATAACAATTATTTTTTATGGCTATATATTAAAATTATATATTTTTATTTACTTAAACAGCTGATCCATATTATAGTCGAATACGCAAAGCCCAAAGTTTATAAATTGTATTAAGTTTATGATGTTCGTAAACATTCCGGCCACCATGAATCAAAAGATTCAGCATACTGGAAGAATACATAATTTGCCAATTGTTCTCTTCATTATTCCATTCTTTGTTTGAATTACAACTACTCGAACTAGTTTATCTTCGCCTGGGATAACCTCAATAACACGACCAATCATCCACTTATTTGGAGGTAGATTTTCATCCTTTACTAGTACAATGTCGTTTATCTTTACATTTTTATTCTTTATCTGCCATTTGTATCTTTGCTGGAGAGATGTGAGATATTCGCGATTCCATCGTGTCCAAAAATGTTGCATCATGTTTTGAATCATTTGCCATCTTGTTAGTCGAGACAATTTAACTTCCTTTAAATCGGGTTCTGGTATAAGTGTGCTTGCATGCCCAATAAGAAAATGCGATGGAGTCAATACATCAATATCTTCAGGATGGCCACATAAAGGCCTAGAATTTAGAATTGCTTCCACTTGCGTCAAGAGTGTTGTCATTTCTTCATACGTTAATATTTGATTGCCAATTTGTCTTTTCAAGTGGAACTTCATGGATTTAACCGCAGCTTCCCAAAGTCCTCCAACTTGAGGAGATGCTGTTGGAATAAAGTGCCAAGTAATGTTGTCGCTTAAAAGAGAATCAGAAATTGTATTAGTGTTATTGTGTAAAAATTGGTAAAATTCTTTTAAGACTCTATTGGCACCAACAAAATTTGTGCCGTTGTCGCTGTACACGTCAGTGCACAATCCACGTCTGGCCGTAAATCTTCTAAATGCCCCCAGAAATGCTTCTGTTGTCAGCTCACCAACAAGTTCAATGTGTATTACTTTTACACTAAAGCAAACAAAAATACATATGTATCCCTTGATTATTCTTTGCCCTCTACCTCGTACGAGTTTTAATGAGAAGGGTCCCGCGTAATCCACACCCGTCTTCAAAAATGGTCTGCTAGGCGTCACTCTTGCTTCTGGCAGATTACCCATGAGTTGTTTCGCAGAAGTTTGACGATGACGAATACATATAACACATTTATGTAAAATTTTGCGGACTAAATCTCGACAGCCCACAATCCAATATTGTTGCTTAAGGATATTTATTAATAGCGTTGGACCCGCATGCAAATATTTCAAGTGCTGTTCTTCTACTATTTTATGTGTGATAATATTTTTGGCTGATATTTAATTGGGTGTTTGACGTCGTATGTTGCTAATGATTTTTGGATTCTCCCACCCACTCGCAGAATATTATCTTCATCTAGAAACGGATTTAAGGATTTTATTTTACTTGACTTTGGAAACTCTTTCTTGTCTTTGAGTGCCTTTATTTCGATATTGAAATCTTCAGCTTGTATCCACCTTATAATTTTATTTTTCGATGTCTTCAACTCGATCGTTGTTAAATTCGAATTCGAAGTAATATGCTTGAGCAACTTATAAATAAATCTATGCACCCATACTAGAACTCTTATCATTGTCGAAAACTTAGACTTATTTTCAACCAATGTTTCCAAAACAGTTTTCGATGTATCGCTTTGATGAACGCTAACAATAACACGCCTTTGTTCAATTTCTGCTTCGTCAGTAGATTTAATTATAGTTTGAGTGGGCCAATTTGCTTGATCTTTACTAAGCCATGTTGGTCCATGCCACCACAATGGATGATGGATCAACTCACAAGCCATTATTCCACGTAAAGCACAGTCTGCAGGATTTTCTTCTGATGGAACATGATTCCACTGATTTCTCAGAATTAAACTCAATATTTCGGCGGTGCGATTAGCAATGAACGTTTTCCAACGACGAGGATGCGCTGAAAGCCAATGTAGCACAATCGTCGAATCTGTCCAAGCGTAAATATTTGTATATTTAATTCCCAGTGCATTCTTGATTGTCATAATTAGTTTTGATAAAAGAGCTGCAGCACATAGTTCCAACCTAGGTATGGAAATTTGCCTCATAGGAGACACCTTTGTTTTGGATGAAATAATATTTACGGTTATAATTCCATCATTGTTTATAGACCTGCAAAATACAACAGCTGCATACGCATTTTCCGAGGCATCCGAAAATCCATGCAACTCAACGGAATTTCCTTCAACATTCAACCATCTGGGTAGCTCTATATTTTCGAGATTTTGTAAATCATTTCTTATATTGACCCAAGTTTCTAAGGATTCCGCTTCTAATGATTGATCACAATCCAACTTTAGTATCCAAAGGTGTTGTAAGAAAATTTTTATTCTTACAATCGTGGGTGCTAACCAACCCAGAGGATCGAATATTTTCGAGGCTTCAGACAAAACTGCTCGTTTTGTAAAAGTAGGATTGATTTGAAAATGTATTTTGAATCCAAATGTATCTTTGGATGGACACCATTCCATTCCTAGAACTCTCAAGCTCAATTCCTTGGATAGTGACATATTTCTGCATTCTCTATCTTGTTCTGGAACTGCATTTAATATTTTTGTATCGTTGGATGCCCATTTTCTTAACTTCAATCCAGCCGTTTTTAAAATGTTTTGAATTTGATGCAATAGCTTCTCTGCTTCTTCAGCTGTCTGCGCTCCACTCATTAAATCGTCTACATACATGTCATTTTCAATGGCATGTGATGCTTCTGGAAACATTGTTTTATTTTCTTCAGCTAGCTTAGCTAGAATCCTTGTTGCCAAATATGGTGCTGATGCTGTTCCATATGTCACGGTAAGCAGACGATAATGTTTAATCGAGTCTGAAACACTATCCTGCCAAACAATACGTTGGAAATCAACATCTCTTCGATCCACCAGTATTTGCCGATACATTTTTTCAACGTCTGCTATAAAAACAATTTTGTGAATTCTAAATCTGTAGAGAATTGTAATAAGCGATTGTTGAACTGTTGGCCCTATCATTAAATAATCATTCAATGATTTTCCTGATGACGACTTAATGGAAGCATCAAATACAACCCGTAATTTAGTGGTACTACTTGTTTCTTTCAGGACGCCGTGATGTGGCAAGTAAAACGATGCTCGTTCATTCGCATTAATTTCAGATTCCGGAATTAGTTCCATATGATTCAGCAACTCATATTCTTTCATAAAGCCAACATATGAACTTCTGAATAAGTCATCTCTGGAAAATCGAGCCATCATTGTCTTTAAGCGTTTCACGGCTATCAATTTCGATTCTCCTAAATCAAGGTTCATATCTTTAAATGGAAGACGAACAACAAATCTTCCGCTTTCGTTTCGTGAAGTATTTTCTTCAAAGTGCCTTTCACACTTCATTTCTTCTTCGGTTAAGCTTTCGCTTCTTGGAACCTCTTCAATTTCCCAAAACCTTCGCAATCATTGATCGATGTCAACTTCAGTATCTATAGACTGATTACAAATGGTGTTGACGCATGAATCGGAAGGAATTTCCCCTGCAATTACCCACCCGAAAATAGTTTCTTGGGCAATGGGATCCCCGTCTTTATTTAACATTTGCTTTGGCTTGAGAATTTTCAAAAAAATATTTGCACCAAGCAGTGCATCTATATGTCCAGGAATATTAAATGTGGGATCAGCGAGCTCTAGACTTTTTATCTTACATCCATTTGAAATATCAAACTCCACTGTAGGCAGTTCTGATGTCACTGTTGATAATATTAACGCTTTCGTTTCAATGCATTTAGTTAAATCAAGTCTAGAGAAAATCTTAATTTCAGTGTATCCCCGAGTTACTCCGACTTGAGCTGAACTAACTCCTTTCACAAAAATTTTAGCATGTTCACGAGGAAGACGAAGCCTTTGAACACATGCTTCTGTTATAAATGAGTTCTGTGATCCACAATCTATCAAAACTCTACAGTATTGATACTCTCCCATCTTATCCTTAATTTTTACTAAAGCCGTAGGAAGAAGACCAACTGGTATTTTCCCATACAGTGGATTTGGCAAAATAGAATTAAGCGAGGCTAAAGTATTACTAGTTCCTGATACCTCACAATTAATTGTTTCACACTCGTTTATTGCGGAGTTAGAGTTTGCAACTAAAACATTTGATAATGTTTGTGAACCTTTAAGTTTATCAAGGTGTAACAACGAATGGTGCCTTCTCTTACAAGTATCGCATCTTTGATTAACTTTACATCTGAATACCATATGTGTTTCACTCAAACAATTAAAACAGCGTCGTTGCATTTTGATAAGATCTCTGCGTTCCAAAACATTCATATCAGTAAATTTTTTACATTCAAAAATCTTATGGGAGTTAGAACAAACAGGACACCCACTACTAGTAGAAACATGCAATAATTTAGTTGAAGGTTTAAGACTAACAAGCTTTGATTGTGTTGATCTTGTATTAGGTTTAATTTCTTCAATGGTATCAGATCGTTTATTTAAAAATTTTAATAAAATATCAGTCGTTGGATAATCAGTTTCCGAAATTTCATTTGCCCACAATTGTTTGCTTTCGTCATCCAACTTATTTACAATTATGTAGATAAGCCATGGGTCGCGAGCTTCGGCTTGGTTACCTAAAGCCTTGAGACCTCTTATCACTTCATCAGTTGTATCTGACAACTGTCTTATATTGTTTGCATTAATTTGTTTTATCGATGGCTGATCTATAAATTTTTGTACAAACGTATTTATAATATGTTTTTTACGATCATATCGCTTGCTTAGTTTTTGCAATGCTTCTATATAATTTGCTTCAGTGGTAGCAAAATGTTTAACTAAATTTGCAGCGTCACCACGCAGTAAAGTTTTTAAAAGATGAAATTTTTGAGCACCAGACATTACGGCATTCTCATGAATGCATGAATTAAATAAATCGTAAAATGACTGCCAATCCGTATAGTTTCCATCGAATGGAGGAATTTGGCAACGCGGTGGTTTTAGTTCTGATGCACCAGCTTGAGAAACATTATTTAAAGTATCATCCGAATTTCTAGATGTAAATTGATCATTTAAATTTAGTTGTCGTAGCCGCAAATTTAACATTGACACCACATGGTAGTATTTATTTTCAAATTCTTCCATATCTGATTCTACATCTGCGTCTAGCTCAAATATGCTATTTTCATTAACAGTAAATTCCCGCAATAGTTCATTTGCACGAGTTAATCGAGTTTGAATTTGTTCTATTTGTGTAACATTACCAACCGTTTCAACGTAAGTCATTAACCTTGAAATTTGACCTTTAAGAACCGCATGTCTTTTCTTTAACGCAAACATTTTTATACGGAAATCAAGTAGTAATTTACAAGTTATGTAATAAGTAAACTGTAAAAATGCAATCTATGATCAAACTAGGTCTATAATTCACAATGCACAATAATTCACAATATTTATAGTTTTTATCGTTCAAATCTCTAATCTTCGTTCACACTTTTAATTCACAAACAGAAAAAACACAGTTCTTAACTATTTCACTATATCATACATACACCAGCACAAATAATTTAATATTGTTCAATAAAATCGATTTATTTGATAGTTTACAGCTTATATTTGAGAAACGTTATATCATATTGTATGTAATCTATGTTTTATACTTATCGATTTGGTTTGTGTGGTGGCTCGGCTTGTAGTCACTAATATCCAAACTGCATAAACTATTCTCTTAGTTCTCAAATTTTTCTTCAAAATAATAATCCGGCTCGTATAGGACCATGAAAACTATTCCACAAGGCACTAGTAATAACTCACAATTTCCAAATTTTTAATAATATATTTTTTTTATTATAAATTAAATATTAAACATATGCACAGTTTGAATGATCAAACCACAATCAAAATTTTATTTACAATCAATTTAAAATCTAAACGGACTATTATTATTTTTTATACATAACAATTATTTTTTATGGCTATATATTAAAATTATATATTTTTATTTACTTAAACAGCTGATCCATATTATAGTCGAATACGCAAAGCCCAAAGTTTATAAATTGTATTAAGTTTATGATGTTCGTAAACAAATACATTATGAGAAATGGTTAATGCAAGAAAGATATTCGTTAGAACGCATCGAAAAAAATAAGGAAGAATTTGTAGAAGATCTAGTACATACATCGGTAAACAAATTAAAAATTCATGATTTCATCGCAAGGCAGCAATCAAAGTTTCTTAAGGATACGAAACAAAACTTACGTCACGGCGAATACGTATTTATTATGGATTTTTCAGAAAACTATTCAATGATAACGCAGAATGAGATACAAGCTGCAGATTTCAATAAAGTTCAAGCCACAATCCCAATCGTAGTTTACTACAAATCATGTAATGATAAACTAGAGGTCTTATCTTTTGTCATTATATCTGATCATTTAATGCATAACACAGTTGCAGTTCATAATTACCAGGAAAGGTGTATTGAATTCATTGAAAAACAGCAAGAAATACATCCAAGTATCAAAAAAATTTTATATTTTACTGATGGTTCAGCAGCTCAATATAAAAATAAGAAGAATTTCATAAATCTCTGCAAACATATTGATGATTTTAAAATACCTGCAGAATGGCATTTCTTTGCAACTGCCCACGGAAAGGGTCCATCCGATGGGATTGGAGGAACACTTAAAAGAGAAGCCGGGAGAGCTTTGCTTAGAGGAGAAAAAATATCAACAGCAAGGGAATTGTTTGAATGGGCGGAAATTTGGTCGAAAAAAAAAACCACGTTATGAAGTTTTCATATGTGTCTTCAGAAGATATCGAACTACAGGAACAATTTCTTTCGGGTTTAAAACGGTTTTCGGACATTAAAACCATAAGTGGAACCCAAGGATTCCACTGTTTTTTACCGGATAACACTACACCCGATAAAATAATTGCCAAAATGTTTTCTTTTTCTGATGATCATAAATATTTCAATTTAAAGGCACAAAAAATAATATAAATTAATTTTTTAATGTATTTATTTATAATATTGATTAAATTATAATGTTTATAGAAAAAATATTTTTTTATTGTTTTTTTCTAATGTTAGTGTTGGTGATTTTGAAATTATAACAAAATCTTCGATCATTGGGATCTCCAATTCTTATTCTGAATAAAAACCTGTTTCTCAATCAGAAACACACAGAAAATGGTTCAAATTTATTGCAGGTGTTAAAATATGAAATGTTTAATTTATTAGATCCACATTTAGTACAGGATTATTAACTTAATAAAAAAACACATGTGAATTTTTCATATACCAAACTTTAAAAAATCGTAAGAAAAAATCCATATTGAATTGCTGACTTTTTATTTCTTAATTTCATAGCTGCATATGTTTACTTTAAAATTTGTGAAAAACCAAAAAAAAAAGCCTACTTTTTGAGATATGAGCTTTGAAGTAAACCAAGGTTTTACGCGCCGCCTAGCGGAAAAGAGAAAAGTTATTAATTTTAAACTTACTTATTTCAATTATTCAATTGTTTTCCTTTTTACTTGCAAAAATATACTTAAGTCGGATGAAATTTGTGGCACCTATTCACAAAACATTGCCACCATTAACAAAAACTACGTGAAAAAGCCTCAAAATTCAACCGCGCATAACTCCGATTCAGAGTACACAAAAAATAAAAGCAGAAATCACTTTTTTCCTTTCGTCAATACCAACAAAATATCAAAATTTCAGATTTTTAAAAAATAGTTGTTTTTTTTTCGATGTACGTTTACAAAATAATATAGCCCTTATATATCTTAAATTCTAATTTGATATTTTCGTTTTTTTTATTATTGCTTAGATGTATTCTATTATTATTTTTTTATTATTGCTTAGATATGTTCCGCTATTATTTTTCTTATTAAACTAATTTAATTTGTTTATGTATTTTAATTTTTTTTTTTTTTTAAAATAAAATGTGTTGTGTAATAGGGTTTAGAATATGTGTCACAACTACACATAAATACCTTTTAAGACCTAGGTCTAGACCTGGGTCCCACAACAACTGGCGTTCTAAGGTGTTGATTAACGCTTTCTTTAAACCTCTGCGGGTCGAAGCCATCTGAGACTAAGGGTTCCGGCAAACTATTCCATTTGTACGCAGTTCGGACAAAGAAGTATCTCTGCGATCTGCCAGTATGACAGCGCGGGATCTTTACCGTTTCACCGGTAAAGATCCCGCGGCAGCCGATTGCTGAGTGGAATGGGGGTAAGAATAAGTTTGAGGCATGATGCCGCTGATTTCATCTGAGCACTGTTGATGACGATATTTGTAAAAAACAACAAGGTCAGCAACAGTGTGATGATGTTGTAGGGAATCAAGTTTTGATGTCAAAGTTCGATCACCCAAGATTCGTATAGCCCGCTTTTGAACAGAATCCAAGAGGGCCAAAATGGAAACAGAGGCAGCACCCCAAACTTGACAGCAGTACTCCAAACAGGGACGAATATAGGACTTATAAACATGGAGCAATTGGTATGGAGTGAAAAATTTTTTGCATCTATTTAGGAGGCCGAGTTTTTTAGACGCGCTTTTTGCCATCGCCATTACATGATCGTTCCAGAGAAGGTCATTTGCAACTGTGACACCCATTAATCGAATGTTTTTACATTCACCTATTGGTTCATCACACATACTCAATAAAATATCTTTGGGGAACTCGGTCTTTAATCTGGAAACAATCAACAGCTGTGTTTTGGTAGAGTTGAAATTGACAAGGTTTTGGTCACCCCAGTCGGCGACTTTGTTCAGGTCTTTGTTCACGTTTATGGCAGTGTCTCTCCGGGCAGGATTAATTCGTTTGTACATTTTACCTTTTGAAGGGGCTCGAACGACTTGTGCAGAGTACTATCATCTGCAAAACTATTTATTGGGCTGCGGGTGATTTTCAACAATTCGTTGATATAAATCTAAAATAGGGTTGGAGACAATACTGAGCCGTGGGGTTCACCAGCGTTAATTAGTTTAGACTCAGAAGAAAATCCGTCTAAGGTTACCGAAATGTATCGGTTGGATAGAAAATTTTGAATCAGCTTCACAACATTGGGATGAAAACCGTACCCAACGAGCTTGTTGATAAGTTGGCATGCCAGACTCGATCAAATGCCTTGGAGATGTCTAAAGCGATAACGTATGTTTCACCACCTTTATCAAGTATGCTGTTCCAACAATGCGCTACATAGTTTAATAATCGGTAGTTGATCTTTTGTTTCAAAAACCGTATTGGCTGTCGGATATTAAATGATTTTCTTCCAGAAATTTTGAAATATGTGTATTAATATAATGCTCGTAGACTTTGGATAGGACCGATAGTAAAGCTATTGGCCTATAAATTGAGATATCGGATTTTGGTCCATTTTTGGGGACGGGCTGGACATTTGTTAACTTCCAAGCACGAGGGAAATATACCAGATTTATAGGATTGGTAGAATATTTTAGTCAAAGCTGGTGCAAGTTCTTTGGAAAAGGTTTTTAAAATAATGGGTGGAATATTGTCCATTCCTGAGGATTTGTTGATATTTAACCCCTTTAAAATTTTAGCGATTATTTTGGGTTTGAAGTGAAGTTCATTCATATCAACTCCTGAAGACTGGATATGGGGTATTTCTTTAGAAGTTTCCAAAACAGTGGAGTTCAGAGCAAAGCGTTCAGTGAACAAGTTAGCTTTTCTTGCGGAATCATTGACGATTAAATCACCATCAATAATAGGGGGAATAGAAAATTTTGTACCAGAATTTAAAGAATTAATGGCACTGTAGAAACTCTTGTCAGAAACAGACATAGACATAAGTTTTGAGGCTTTCGCCCTGTCAATATCAGACTTTTCGTTTGAGATAATCTGGTTAGATATTTTGTTGGCCTTTAGATAATGGGATCGATTAGTGGGAGTTTTGTTATGAATCCAAATATTAAATGATTTACGTTTGTTTTTAAGTGCCGTTTTGGCAGCTTTCGAATACAAGTATTTTTGTTTGGGTTTTACAATGGAGAAAGCGACAATTTATTGATAGCAAATCGGATGGTTTCTGTAAAATTTTGAGCAGAAACATTTACATTGTCAGTGAAATAACAATGACGGTCGAAAGGGAAACCATGGAAAAAATTTTGAAGACCACTCTTATCCATTTTTGAGTAGTGAAATATTTTATGGGGCTTGGGAGCTGTAGTTTTAAGTAAATCAGTTTTGATAACTGATGAGATTAAATAATGATCAGAATTTCCAATACTACCTTTCGCGACATCGACACTCGTAATATCTGGCATTGTGGTAAGATAGAGATCTAGTAGAAAACTATTATCACCGCCATTACAGGGAGTGAAAGTCGGGTTTTTAACAATTTGGAATAGGACCTGAGACGCGGCAAAAATTTCTGCCAGTTTTCCACTATTGTCAACATCGTCGGTCGATTTGGAGAATTCCAACCATGATTTGTTGTGGACGTTGAAGTCACCGATAACGATAACTTCACAATTAGGGTACTTTGCTCTAATCTCGTCCACAATTTTTGTCAGTATATTAAAGAAGTTTGGGTTACGTTTGTTGGGGGACCGGTATAAAGCTATTGTAAAAAAAGTCATTTCTGGAAGACAAATCTTTAAATCCATTGTATTGAAGCCGTCACCGTGTAGTTCAAAATTTGGAAAGCGCATGTACGCAACACTCTCATGAATGAATGCGCACACGCCCTGATGGAGTTTGAAAGTTGATTCAAGCCTATATTTGGAATTAAGCGATTCTATAAAGATAAAATTTTCAGAAACTTGTGTTTCTGTAAGGAATAGAATGTTCGGTTTGTCGTGCTCAAGATGATGTTGCATGTGATCATGGCTAGCGTTCAATCCGCAGATGTTTTGAACATGTATTTTAAAATTTTTTATTGATTCATATATGTTTTGTCCCTGAAAATTCCGTGGACGTGCCGCTTTATAGGCGGGTGGATTGCGCAAATTTGCTTTACCACTTGCAGATTTATTTTTTTTCGGTTGTACTGCCATATATATATATCAAAAGGGTTTTACTTTATTTTTTTATGTTTTTTTTTAAGATGGATAACTAAGTAAAAAATCTTATCATACAGCAAAATATGACATATGCCAATATTTCATGATAAGATGAAGAAATAATAACAAAATAATAAGTGAAAAACAAATTGTGAGAAATTTGCAGAAAACAAAACCAAACTAAATGCCAATAATCCAGCTGATGCAGCGCACCACAGACGCACCGCCCACCACCTCAATTGAGGCACAAAGCCCACACATAACGACGTGTTGGTCCGATTCCTCGGAAGAGCTAATGATTTAACTTTATTTTATAAAAGTTTTATTAGATAAAAGATTAATGAAATTTATTAGCATTCATTTACGTTTTTCTATTTCCTTATGAAACTGAATTTTAATTCTAGTTTCTTGTTTTTAATATAATTAATAAATTTTTTAATTATAATATCATTATTATTATTACACTAGGGGGTATCCCGCGGGCTCCTCCCCCGCGGGCTCCAGCTCCGAACCTTTCTCACAACCCCCTACATCGACAATGACAACGAAATTTCGTACTGAGTTTCTTAAAGTTCATTTTATCAAATCGGTTTAAATTATTAATGTTTGAAAATGTATATTATAACCTAAACTGTTTTTTGCATAAAAATATCAAATGTTTTCGACAGCTACATTGTTTTTAAAAATTGTTAAAAATCTATATTTTTCTATGCTTTTATGTTCGCTGTACTATAGAACAATTTTCTGGTTCTGGTCCTGCCATAATAGCGCTAGTATTTTACGAAATGTTGTGTCAAAAAGTGAGGAAATAGACCTTTAATCATGTACTTTCATCAATTTGTTTCCTCTTTTCTTTTTTAATAAACTTATTATAAAAACTATCTACCAACATTACTATTTAATGTAAAAATTATTCCTTTAAAAGAAGGTTATTATTCCTTTAAAAAAAGTTCCATCTATTTTTCATAATAAATACTACATATCTTGTGACTAATTCAAAATAAAAAAGGTTTTATTAATAAAACATCAACAAAAATTATAAATATATGCATTATGTAACTGATACTAAGTTTACACCAGGATCTAATAGGTACATACTATACTTATTAGGTCGACTATGGCCGATGTAAACAGTTATCAAAAAAGTACGTACCAAATATTTGGTAGGATGATTTGCTACGTATCAAACTAGGTACGTAGCAAATAGGTATTATTTTTACGGTGTGAACACTAAAATTAGGTATGACATTTAAAATAAAAATAAATCAACTTATTTTATAAATATATATTTATGTTTGATGTGATTTTTTTGCTGAAATTAAAAGTAAAATAAATTTTAGCATTAATATAATAAATATTTTCAGTTTTTTATAAAAAATATATATGGAAATTATTTTTTCCTAACCAAAAAATTAACAATGAAAAGGACGCGCTAAAAATTAATATGTCATACCTAATTAATAAGAGTTTACATCACCGTATCAAATTTAAAAAGTATGATGGTGAAAATGGCTAGCTAATTTGATACGTAGCAAATTAGATACTGATGTAAACTTAGTATGAATTAAAATAAAATCCCTGAATGCATTCTAATTTTTATTAAAACTTAAAATAACGAAACAAAATGACGTCACACGATCTTTTATGATAAAGCTATTATATTGCAAGAGAAATACATACTCAAATAGTAGTTTTTGTTTTTCCTTAATTTAGTTCACAGGAATGAAATTATGGCAAATAATTATCGGAAACCACTATTATATGATTTTTAGCACTGCCTGTAAAAAAGCTAATTAATTTTCTTGTTAATATCGAAATTATAATAATTTGAACGAAACGGGAAATGACAGTGCAATAAAATGCTACAAAAACTGCATTATCGATCAAATTGCGCTATCGTAAAACGAAATGTATGTATGAATAAAATAAAAGTGTGTAAAAAAACAATAATTTTAATGTTATTTATAGTAGTTGTTGTTATTCTTAATGAACAAATTATGGCAAAAGACAACTTAACTTTTTAACTAACTTTAGAGAACTACTTTATCGATAATTCTAAGTATCCAAAAACAAAATTTTATATAAGTTTTATTTATATATGAATTATTTATTTATATGAATTCATTCATGAATAATAAAATAAAAAAGCACAATAATTTTAAAGTTATTTAAAGAAAATAATGAATTTATGAATAAAAAAAAACAATTTTAATGTTATTTAAAATAAAAATTTAAAAACTGCATTATCGTAAAACGAAATGAATGTATGAATATAAATAAAATAAAAGTGTGTAAAAAAACAATAATTTTAATGTTATTTAAAAAAAAAATAAAAAAAAATTCTCAACAATCAGGTTTCGAACTCTCAATCTTATGATCATCAGTCGAGCGCGCTACCAATATACCAATTTGAACTATATTTGAACTATAGACTAAAGGATAGATAAGGTATCCGTTACGCTTGTATAGAAGGATAGACTTACGGCTATTATATTATAGAGATTACACTTGTTTATATATTTTTTTTTTTTTAATTAAATGTAATATGAAATTTTTGTTTTTAATGTTTTTTTATGCCTGTTCTTCAACGGAATTAATTGTTCTCGTGCATTTGATTTTTAGATATTTTTTATAAAGAAAGAATAATATTATTGCGGTTAGCATTGGAAAGATTTTTAAAATTAAAGTAACGGTATAAGTTCTTGTATGGGAATCAAATTCTTTGAAGGTTGTATTAAATAAAAATTTTTAATCTATACTGAATTTATCTAAGTTAAAATCTTGCATACGCTGTATATGGGGAGAAACAAATGAATGATTTTGCGGAATATATAAGGTTATATTAGTTAAAATCCCGTTAAAAACATAAGTAAATGGTATAGTTTCTCTGTCAGGAATTTGTGATTGTAGATTTACTTGTTTTGCAAACAGTTATGGTTTTAATCTAAAGATACCGCAATTTGTCAACTTTTCGATGAAAGAACTACCAAAGAAGATTATTTTTATAGAATTTGTCTTTAAGTTGTCTTTAAAAATTCTGACTTCACAATTAACAGTTTGTAAATATTTAATAATGCCGTTACAAAGCATTTCAAGTGTATTTAAATCATAGTTCAAATCAAATCATGCTTGATATTTGAAGTTTGCATGCTCTAAGTTAAATGAAAATTTCCAGTTTGATACCGCTTTTGAAGTATTATAAATTTTTTTTCGTATAAATACCGGGTGTAATTAGTGGCATCATATCTGCAGCGGATGTTTTGTGTTATTATTAAAAGTATTCTGTAATTATTACAAGGTTGGGAAAATATGAAAGAGGAGAAAAAAAAATTGTTGTATATATAATTTTCATAAATTATGGTGTACGAGTTTGGGTTTACTTTTTATTTTAATTACAGAGTTCACGGGCGATTTCATTCCAAGAATTTCATATGGTCCCTTATATGTTGGTGTAAGTTTTTGTTTGTTCGATTTTTGATTTCTAACAAAACTTCATCTGCAACTTGAAATATATAAGAATCAGAGGTTTTATCATATCGGAGCTTAGATTTTTCTTTGGCGTCGATTTGATTTTCTCGAACAAGCTCATAGCCGCTTTGTAGACGCCCTTTCAGTTCCAGTACATAATCATCATAGTTGTGCAAAGGTTCTACTACTCGAGACAGAGATGTTGGAATTTCTGGTTTAAAACCAAAAAAAATTTCGTATGGTGAAAAATTTGTTGATGTATGCGGTGTTTTATTGTAGCAAAACACTGCATACTGCATAGTCTATCCAAATATTCCAATTTCCCTGATCTTTGCTAGCGTAACTCCGTAAATAATCACCTAAGGTACGATGTGAACGTTCTAAAGCGCCATTACTTTGAGGATGATATGAATTTTCTTTATTTTAAGTAGTTTGCAAACTATCTTGAATAAGTCGCTAAGAAAATTAGCACCTTGATCAGTAAAAAGCATTTTTGGGATTCCAAAAATACATATTATCTTACGTACGTATGCTTCGGCAACTGTGTCTGATTTCTGGTTTGGTATAGAAGTAGCTCGAACAAATTTAGTTATTTATTTTTTATTTATCTTTATTGACAATTAAAGCCTTCATATACAATTATTACCTTAAAATTATTCAGATTTAAAATTACATTTCGTTCACTTAACTACTATTTTTAAATAGAGATTTCATTTTAAACTCAATTTTTTTCTTAAAACTACTTCTACTAATTTCATTATTATAAAAACATTGTACTTATTGAAAATTCTTATACATTTATCAACTGTGTCATTAAAAGAAAAGTCGTTAGAATGATTTGCTTCTGTTAAGACTCTGGTGTTGTAGTAAAAACACTGTATCAGTGCTGCCACCTCATAGTTATTCCTATGTACTAAATTTATATTAACTGTCAAGTTCACCAATAGGTGAATGTAAAAACATTCGTTTATTGGGTGTCACAGTTTCAAATGACCTACTCTGGAACGATCATGTAATGGCGATGGCAAAAAGCGCGTCTAAAAAACTCGGCCTCCTAAATAGATGCAAAAAATTTTTCACTCCATACCAATTGCTCCATGTTTATAAGTCCTATATTCGTCCCTGTATGGAGTACTGCTGTCAAGTTTGGGGTGCTGCCTCTGTTTCCATCTTGGCCCTCTTGGACTCTGTTCAAAAGCGAGCTATACGAATTGTAGGTGATCGAACTTTGACATCAAAACTTGATTCCCTACAACATCGTCGCACTGTTGCTAACCTCGTTGTTTTTTACAAATATCGTCATCAGCAGTGCTCAGATGAAATCAGCGGCATCATGCCTCAAACTTATTCTTACCCCCGTTCCACTCGGCAATCGGCTGCCGCAACCAGTGAAACGGTAAAGATCCCGCGCTGTCATACTGGCAGATCGCAGAGAGACTTCTTTGTCCGAACTGCGTACAAATGGAATAGTTTGCCGGAACACTTAGTCTCAGGTGGCTTCAACCCACAGATGTTTAAAAAAAGCGTTAATCTACACCTCAGAACGCCAGTTGTTGTGGGACCCAGGTCTAGACCTAGGTCTTAAAAGGTATTTATGTGTTGTTGTGACACATATTCTAAACCCTATTACACAACACATTTTATTAAAAAAAAAAAAAAAAAAAAAAAGTTGCCTTCTTGTAGTTGTCAAATAGAAACCTCTTTGCTATAACACATGTAATATATATTTTGTACGTAAAATAAATGCTTTTACATGAATTGTTTCTTTTGTCAATACGAAAACATATCAGGTTATGGGCCCAGGCTACGTGAATTTTGATCTGCAATTGACAAAAAAGAAAAATATATATATATCAATAAACTTTAAAAGTGAAAAGTTTAAGTTATAAAAAGTGTGGTTATAATTGTGAAACCAAAAATAAGAAACTCAATAAAAATGTCGAATACTGATCTAAAGATACATATCGATCAGTTAAACGGTCCTGAGGACTGGGCAAAATGGAAATGGCACATAAATATGGTTTTCCGTGCACATAACCTTGAAAATATTGTACAAGGTTTATCGAAATGTCCTACAGCTGGAGAAACTGCTGAACAAAAGAAAGCAGTGCAAAAATGGAATGCCGATGATGCAAAAGCTGCCAGTAATATTGCTAGTGCACTCAATAAAACGTTAGCAGAATTAGTTTTGACATGTACGCATGCAGCCGATATATGGGACAAACTATGTGCTCGTTTTGAACGTAGCAGTACACAACGGTTAAATATGCTGATTGAATCCTTTTTTCAAGCTAAACGAGAAGAAAAAGAAGAAATAACAATCCATGTAGCTAAATTGCAGAAGTTATTCGTCGATTTAAACACTGAATTAGAAAAAAATAACGAGAATAAGTTGTCTGAAAGGATGTTGAATGGCAGAATATTATCAACACTAGGGAGAGAATATGATAACTTCAAGGACTTGTGGGATATAATTCCTACAGACCAGCAGAAATTAAATCTACTAATTGAAAAACTATGTTCTATTGAAGCACGTGAATTAAGAGTTAATAAAGCTGAAGTAAATGAAGTAGCTTTTGTAGTAAAAGACGTCAGATTCAAGAATAAACCAGGATACAAGAAGAATAAAAATTTTGAAAAAATTTCTCGTGCAAAACAGAAGTTTCCCTGTAACAAATGTGGAAAAATTGGTCATTGGGCAGCAGAATGTTTCTCAAATAATTCAAGAACTGTTACAAATAGTAATGAACAACATAAAAATAAAAATAATGCTTCTATTACCTATAGTTTGAAGGCCGATTATGATAATAGTATTGCACTAGATCATTGGTGCTGTGATAGTGGTGCTTCTAAGCACATTTCCCCCAGTAAAGAATATTTTGAATCATACACTGAGTTTTGTATACCTGAAGAAATATGTCTTGGTAAAAAAGGTGCTGTAATGTTAGCCTATGGTCATGGTACTGTAAATATTAAAGTATGGTGCAACAATAGGTGGAAGGATGGAAGTTTGGAAGATGTCTGTTATGTTCCTGATGCAAGTGTCAACCTATTTTCAGTGAAAGCAGCAGCCAAAAAGGGGTTCAAAACCATACTAGATGAAGAAAAGGTTGAAATAATAAGAAAAGAAAACAATAAACTAGCTGCGACAGGCTATTTAAGTAAAAGAATTGTATATACTGAACATGCATGCTGTGAATTTAACATCCTCTACACAAGTAAATCTTTCAAAGAAAAATGATACACTGCAACTGTATCATGAACGTTTTGCTCATCAGAATAAACGGTATGTTAAGCAAATACTACGACGTATGAACATTGATGTTACTGATGAAAAGGAAGAACTTTGTGATGGATGTGCTTTAGGAAAAATGCATCGCTTACCTTTTCGAAAGAGACCTTGTCAATCTGAAGAAACGGCAGAATTGATTCATGCTGATGTTAATGGTCCTATGCAAACAACTTCATTAGGTGGATCACGATATTATGTTTGCTTTAAGGATGATTTTAGTAAATATCGAAGAATATTTTTCCTGAAAAATAAAAATGAAGTTTGTAAAGTTCTGGAACAATTTTTAAATGAAGCAAAAGCAAATGGACATACAGTTAAAAAGTTTCGATGTGATGGTGGAGGTGAATTCGTAAACAAGGAAGTTATAAATTTGCTAAGTCAAAGAGGAATTGAACATATTATCTCACCACCTTATTCGCCTCAACAAAATGGTACAGCGGAGCGAGAAAATCGAACAACAGTAGAAGCTGCTCGATGCATGCTTAGTGCAAACAAGTTGCCACAATTCTTATGGGCTGAAGCATGTAATACCGCAGTTTCTGAATCGAACAGGAAAAACTAAAGTTGAAAATAAGGTTACATATGAGCTCTGGTATAACCGTAAAATCGAAAATCTTAACCATTTGAAAATATTTGGTACTGATTGCTATGTACATGTTCCGAAGTATTTTAGATCAAAGTTTGATAATAAATCAGTTTTTGGACACATGGTTGGGTATGTTAATGACAAAGATGGATATAGAGTATGGATTCCATCAAAACGGAAGATAATTTGTAGTCATGATGTGTTGTTTAAATCTGAAATTGTGTGCAATACACAACCAAATACGGAAGTTTTAGGTTATATGGAAGAAAATCACGAAGAAAAAATAGTTCAATAAAAAGGATTCATTTAATAGTTCAATTAAATCAATCAGGCATAACATGTAAAGATGTAAGAATGAATGTCGATGACAACAATGAAGATAAAATTTTTCTACAAAAAAGTGTTAATGAAACACGGCGAAGTGCTCGTGATAAGAAACAACCTAACTGAATGAAATCAAGTGATTTCGTGATGCTATCAGATCTATCAAAAGAAACTGACGATGATAATCCAAAGTCATATATTGAAGCTATGCAATCTTGTAAAAGAGAAAGTTGGAAAAGAGCAATGCACAATGAATTAGAGTCTCTTGAAGAAAATGAAACTTGGGAGCTTGTGCAACGACCTTCTAGTTTAAATATTATTAAAAATCGTTTGGTTTTTACAATAAAACCGCCAATCAATGGAGAAAGTCGATATAAAGCCAGATTAGTAGCCAAAGGATATGTGCAAAAAAATGGAATCGACTACAATGAAACTTTTAGTCCGGTTGCTCGTTATGATTCCATACCAACATTATTAGCTGTTGCGGCTATAAAAGGAATGAAAATGAAGCAGTTTGACGTTAAGACAGCTTTTTTATATGGTACACTTCAGGAGGAAGTTTATCTGGAGCAGCCTGAAGGATTTGAAGATGGTACCAACCGAGTATGCCGATTGAAAAAGAGTCTATATGATCTAAAGCAAGCTCCACGATGTTGGAACAAGCGCTTTATTCAGTTTATGGAAGAAAGTGGTTTTAAAACTAGTACAGCTGATCCTTGTGTTTTTTATCGAGTTCATCAAGGAAAATCTCTGTATGTAGCAATTTATGTCGATGATGGTCTACTAATTGGAACTGATGAACGAGAAATAGAAAGTTTTTTGAAGCTTTTGAAGAATGAATTTAAAATTACTATCGGCTCTTTACAAAATTTTCTGGGTATGCAGATTCAATACCATATGGATGGATCAATCAGTATTAATCAAGAAGAATATACCAACAAAATATTAAAACGCTTTAATATGTATGATGCTAATGCAGTTTTAACTCCCATTGGTAAAGAAGAAGTGGAAGATAGTCCAAATGTAAGAGGGAAAGTTCCCTATCGTGAAGCAGTCGGAAGCCTTATGTATCTTACAGCTGCAACTCGTCCAGATATTGCGTTTAGTGTCAATAAAGCGGCACGTGCTATGGAGAATCCTACCGAGAAAGATTGGAGTAATGTGAAACGTATTTTTAAATATTTAAAAGGAACTCCTCGGTATTGTATAAAGTATAGAAATGTTGGAGAATCACCGAAAGTTTACAGTGATGCCGACTTTGGTGGTGATACTAAAACACGTAGATCAACAACTGGAACTGTTGTAGTGTTAGCTGGAGCAGCAATTACTTGGGCTAGTCAGCTTCAAAGAACAGTTTCACTCTCAACAACTGAAGCTGAGATAATAGCAGCAAGTGAAGGAGCAAAAGAATTATTATGGATAAAATGTTTATTAAAAGAATTATTGTGTCTCAACGAAGTTCCAACGCTTTATGTAGACAATGCAAGTGCTATTAAGCTAGCAAAGAACCCGGAATATCATAAACGATCCAAACACATAGATATTCGATATTTTTATGTACGAGAAAAGTATTTGGAGGAAGAACTGAAGTTGGAACATATCGATGGAGAAAAGCAGTTTGCGGATATATTTACGAAACCATTGGATAGAAGCAGATTTAATTACCTTCGCTCTAGCATTGGAATGATGGATTTGTCATCTGAAGTCTAGTATGTAGTGTTTTTGGAGGAAGTGTTGTAGTAAAAACACTGTATCAGTGCTGTCACCTCATAGTTATTCCTATGTACTAAATTTATATTAACTGTCAAGTTGCCTTCTGGTAGTTGTCAAATAAAAACCTCTTTGCTATAACACATGTAATATATATTTTGTACGTAAAATAAATGCTTTTACATGAATTGTTTCTTTTGTCAATACGAAAACATATCATCTGGTATTTCTCAGTGAATAGTTCACTTGTCTAACTAAAAGTCTATTCGCCAAAGATTCTATTTTAATATTTTTCCGAACTAAATCAAATCCTAGTAATGCTAGCGCAAGTTCTCTTCTATTTTTAAAGTGGGTCATATTAATCAATAACAACCTATTCTTATATTTAGGTAATTTACATCCTGAAAATCCTATAGGTCTGAGAGCATATAACAAAAATTGTTTTTTAACACTTTCTATACGATTAATGTCTTCTTGTCTATAAGGAGACCAAACAACACTAGCATATTCCAAAATCGATTGCACTAAGGCCACGTACAGTGTCTTTGTTAAATATGGATCATTAAATTCCCTAGCTCGTCTTTTAACAAAACCCAAAACCGAATAGCTACTACTTATCACTTTATCAATATGACTTTTAAAATTTAATTTGCTGTCGAAAATAACGCCCAAGTCTCTAGTTTGACAATCTCTTTTGAGAATTTTCCCTTCTATCTCGTAATCGTATTTGCAATAGTCACTTTTTTTATTAAAAGAAATGACTGAACATTTGCCAACATTTAATTTCATGCAATTCAATTTGCACCAGTCTGTTACTTTGTTAATATTATCTTGAAGATGTTTTGCATCTTCTACGTTGTTAATGGCTTGAAACATTTTTAAATCGTCTGCAAATAATAAGTATTGTATGTCATTGAATATTTCTGGTAGGTCGTTGATAAATAATAGAAAAAGACAAGACACTACCTTAAGGAACGCCTGAGGTCATATCAAAAGTTAAGGATTTTTTGTTTTTAAATTTTACTGTTTGTTTTCTGTCTTTCAAATATGAAGTTATTAATTGCAATAAAGGACCTCTTATTCCATACTTTTTAAGTTTAAGAATCAGTATACCATAATCAACTACGTCAAACGCGCTTGAAAAGTCTGTATATACAGCAGAGACTTGTTTTTTGTCATTCAGGTTCGATCTTATAAAAGCTGAGTATTCTATTAAATTTGTTACTGTTGATCTACCAGTACCGAAGCCATGTTGTCTAACGTTAATTAATGGTCTAACAACTGGGTTTAATTTCTTAAATACAATTTTTTCAAATATTTTACTAATCGTTGATAAAATTGTAATTCCCCTATAATTCTTTACGTCGCTTCTATCACCCGATTTAAAAATAGGTGTTATAATACCGTTTTTCCAATTACTTGGAAAAACGACTTCGTTAAAAGATTTTTGAAATATTTGAAGTAATTGTTTAGATATAGTGTGTTCTGTCTGCATTAGAAAATCAGGAGTTATAAGATCATCACCTTTGTTCTTATCTAAGACATTGATTTCTTTTAAAATATCGTCAACGTCACAGTCAATGGATGAAATAATTTCGACTTTGTATGGAAGGTAGCTAAAACGATTATCATTAAAACTCATTGGTTCATTATATACCGACTTGAAATTTTCAGCGAACAATTCTGAGATAGCTTGCGTATCGCTTGAACTCTTGTCTGCCAAATGCATATTTGTAGGATAGCCTTTACTATTTATATTGTCGTTTATATACTTCCAAAATAGTTTCGGTTCAGAAATAATTTTACACGATATATTCTCTTTATATCTTTTTAAAGCGTCAGCCTCGTCTAATTTAAATCGTTCACTCAAACGTAAAAATTCATTAAGATCAGAGGGATCATTTATTTTTTTATATTTCTTATATGCTCTATTTCTTTTATTTCTTAAAGTTCTAAGCAGTTTGTCGACATGTTTCGAGCAAGTCAAAGTTGTTGAAATCTTTCTTGGTACATGTTTATCTATAATGGTAAACAGTCCGTTGTAGAACTTGTCTACCATCTCTTTGATGCAGTCCTAGTGATAATACATTTTCTATAAATTCAGAGTATTTAACGTCAATATTAGTAGGATCCATAAAATCAGAATTATATTCGCTCGATACACATTTAACATTTGTCAAGTTTGCATCACCCATAATAATTATGTCATCATTTGGAGATAACGTTAAATAAATTGCCCTATAATATTTGATAAATCAATGAAGTCATTAATCGAAGCATTTGGTGGTATATAAAAGCAAACAAGTATAATCTTGCGTGCTTTAACATCAATTTCACAGGCAATTATATCAAAAAGAGAATTGACATTTAAAACGTTAAGTTTTCTTGATTTCATAGTGTGTTTTAAGCATATGAACACCCCGCCACCCACTTTATCGACACCCCTCTGTCCTTCCTAAGAATTTTCCAGTCGTTTGGAAGAAATTCAGGATTTAAATGTTGATTTTGTAGCCAGCTTTCGGTAATAAAAACTACATCAGAAATGAAGTTTTCAATATCATTTTTAAATTCTTTTAACGAAGTTCTCAGCCCACTCATATTCTGATAATATTAATTAAAATTTGTATTTAAAGCTAATTTATCTAAAATATCTACCTTAATTAAATTACTGTCCTTTCTATAGTTGCTTCTATTAGTTCCTTGCCTTAACAGCGTGTCTTCTGTGATTGAAAAAACTGATGACTAGCTTCCCTATATCTTTGCAGCTGTTGAATTCGCTGGCTTTGCAGATGCTCACCATACGCTTTGAGATCACTATTTATATCAGATATTGAACAGTTTTTGTGAAATTCACAGTAAACGTCCAATAGCTCCTTGAAAGTCGATGGTAGTCCTTCCGATTGTAGAAATGTTTGACATCGTAGAGCAGTCATTCCATTTCCTACAACCACTGTTGCTGGTTTGTTGTGCAAATACGCAATCTTCCTACGTAATATAGTTCTCTTGAGTTAAACCTTGCAACTGCATATTTCCGTGAATTCAAGTCGTTTACCAATAATTCTGTACAATATGCCGCTGGTGTCCTTTATATGTCGATGAACGATTGAACAATTGGTTTGCTGACATTATGGTTGATGAAACTTTTATTGCTGTTGTTATTACTAAGTAGAACAGCTGGCTTATTAGTAATATTACTATTATTTTTCTGCCGGAAGATTTGTCGTACATCGCCTTATAATTTATAATGCCTCGTAATGCTGCTTTATTTGATATTGAAACTACTGGCTTTGGAGTGATTTTGCTTCTATTAATATTTAATCTGTTAACATCATCTCTTTTGAACCCAAGATCGGTCTGAAAAGTTACATTTTTTTGGTGAGCTTTTTGAAAATCTTTTGAAAATTTACCGATTGGAATTGTATTACTATTGATTTTTTTTGCATTAAGTGATTTGTTTGATTCACTTCTGTCAATATTACCCTTCTTATTTATGGTCACGGGCTTACCAATTTTCCTATTCCATGAGTTTTCCATACCACTTTGCCTGATTTGAATAATCTATATTCACCTTTAGAAGTAGTATTCATTGAACTTTCATTTATATTGTCAGCTACCTCCGTTTCGATATCTTCTAATATCTGAAAACTGTTTTTAACAGGAATATTCGGTATGACTGCATAGGTGACATCATTAGTCTGTTGTTCCATGTCCTCCAATTAATACTGAAATTTTTTAGAAAATTAAATCTCGGTCCTATGTCAGTTCAGAACGACTCCACTAGGTCAGCTTGGGAAATTTTGCGTGATTAAAAAAATACTGCATTAGTATCGAAAATTTTCTCGGCGCTATGTCATCGGTACTACGACAGTCGGCGTTATTTCATCAGCGCCAGAAAAAATCACCTTTTATATGGTCAAAAATATTTTTTTCTATATTTATGCTCTCAATCACTCCTCCCCCCTAAAAGCATTTTAAATGCAACTAGCTAGTTGGTTTTTGGGCACTTGAGTTAGTTTTGGGATTTTGAGTTCGCGGGAACAATTAGTTTTTTTGAGTTGATTTGATTAAGATAGTTGAGTTGAGGATTCAAGAAGTGAAATCTATATCCTTTATTTAGATTTAATAATTTATTTTGGTGTTCACATAAAAAAATATGTAATTGTTTTATGATTGACTCAAATGAGAGAAATTTTATTGTCTGGTGATTGAAATAATAATAAAAAAATAATAATCAAAATAATAAATAATAACAAAAAAATTATATTGTTTAGTGATCAATTAATAAAAAATAAAAATTAAAAAAAATTAAATTTCAGTAAAACAATTCAAAATATTAGAAATTTCAAAAAAAAATTAAATTTCAAAAAAATTATTTAGAAAAAATTTCAAAATTTCAGCATTAAAAAAAATCGTTGTTCAAAAACTACTTTCAAAAATCAAAATAAATGTTTAACAATTCAAAATTTACAAAAAATTAAACAAAATGAATTTACTTAAAATTATACATAAGTTTAAAATTTCAAAATAAATGTTCAAAAGTTTAAAATTTACAAGAAGTTCCAAAATTTACTTCACAAAAAGTTCTTTTAACATTTAAAACTTCAAAAAATATTAATCAAAATTTCTAAATATCATAATCTAAAAAAAATTCTTAAGCCTTTAAAATTTACAAATAATTTCAAAATTAAAGCAGAATATTCAAAAACTTAAGATTAACCAAAAATTTCAAAGCAATAACAAACAAATATCAAAACAAATTTTCCAAAATTAATTTTTAAAAAATTACACAAAAAATTTTCTAAATTAATGAAACTATCAACATATCTAAATATTATAACAAAAACTACAAAAATTTCAAAATTAATAAAAATTTTCATTCAAAAAAACTACCAAAATTCCAAAATTATTCAAAATTGTGAAACAAATATCAAAACAAAACTTTCAAAATTACTAAAAATTTTAATATTGTTCATTAATTTTGAAATTTTACGAGCTAGAAAGTTTGTTGAATTTTAAATGAAAATCATAGCGGAAGTTTCAAATAATTGTATTTCTGGGTGTTGGGGGACGGGGGTGGAGAGCGTAAAAAAACCTTTTTTGACCCATGCGAGTGTGTTGAAGGATGTCATTTGAAATAGCACCTAATTTAAAACACATTGCAAATTTTCTTTAGAATTTTGTGGTGCACAGTTTTTGAGTTATTGTCAAAAAAGTGTCACTTTCCAACCATTGAGTTTGGACGTTTCGACACTGATTGACAGAAGAATTTGTAAAAAATTCGAGTTAGGAAGTTTGGTAAATTTTGAATGAAAATCATAGCGAATTCTTAAATAATTATATTTCTGTGTGCTTAGGGAATGGGTGATGGAAAGGTAATAAAAACTGTTTTGACCCAAATGAGGGGTGTGTCATATGAAAGAGCACATAATTTAAGAAACATTAAAATTTGTTTAGAATTTTGCAATGCACAGACCACAGTTTTTGTGTTATTGTAAAAAAATATTTTAAGTGTGTTGCCTCACCACCCCCCTAAATTTCGAGACTTGATTGACCGAAAAAATCAAATTTAAATCTTTTACAAGCTTGTGGAGTTTTATATTTCTTGAGTTACTACTATCATTTTTGATCAATGTAGATATGATTGTAATTTACTATTGACATTTACGATTAACCATTTATTTTGTTAAGCGTCTATGGTCTGACAATATAAAGACATTACAACACAACTTTTTGACAATTGTTTTTGACTTTGTGTTCTTTTACATTCATTGGCGAGGGAATTTTATTCGCATTTGTCTGACTTTTTTAATTAGCGCAGGTAAATGAACTAAAACCTTTATTTTTCCAAGACAGGGTTACAGTTTGACTCCAATTGGCATTTGTTAACTTCTTTTTCGCTTGCCCAGCGCAGACTCGTTTTTCATTAGAAAACATAAATCTTGATCTTTCAAAAAACGCTGTTCTTGTTATTATAGAAATAGAAAATTGAATGAAAAACCTTATACCAATAATGGTATGAAAAGAAACACCTGACTTTAATGCATAATGATATGGCTCAAATATGTGCTGATTTCCCCACCACTTGTTGGAACCGAATTAGGATCTATTGCGGTGATTTACACTTTAAACTATCCAGGTCGAATTCGACCGGATCGTACGACAGACCTAATGAACCAGAAGAAATAAGGTATTTAAGAATAGAGAAAATATACTTGATTTCTGATAGGTGTGGGCTGTTAAATGCCCTGCTAGCACTTTTTCTAGTTAACTCTGATATTGTGAAATGCAAACTTGT
Source organism: Diogma glabrata (assembly GCA_963693315.1). NCBI lineage: Eukaryota > Metazoa > Arthropoda > Insecta > Diptera > Cylindrotomidae > Diogma > Diogma glabrata. The sequence continues at coordinate 7,649,673 of OY856189.1, read as the reverse complement.
GTTTTTATGAAATTCAAATCTATAAATCTGAAATCTGAAATCCAAAAAAATTTTGTTTTGTCAAATATTTGTCGATTTGCACACAGTCTATCTCATAACCTCACAATAAGCTCTAATAACAATTACTTAATAAGGAGTCTTGTGATTTTTTGGACTGATACAAAACTGTAACGTATTTTTCTCTTCGTTTAATACTTGATGGAACGTCCAGTGCAATCCCTTACTTGCATCTTAGCGACTATCTGATATACTCTGATTTGCTAGATCAGATGCTTGTAAGAGTTTAACTTAAACTGGAAACTTTAATACTATCATTAGAGCATTGGAATATATGAAAAAGATGTTGCTGAAAAATCAATGACTCGAAATGAATTTGTTAGACAATGTCATTTTTTTAATGGAATAAGGTTCTGTGCAAATGTGAAATAAGGTTCTGTGCAAATTTCATGCAGTTTATTAGAAGCTGCAGTTGATTAACATTGAAACAGGTAGGTAGCTGTCATATATGCCTATATGATTCCTTGTACATTATGGAGTTCCGCACCGAATGAAAAAATCTTAGTTGATTCCAACATGATGCATTGTTAATCGAACATTATGTGAAAATTGTGGAATTAAATACGTTTGTGATTGAATCAACCAACATTCTGTATTTAAATTGACAATTCCCAAGTAGGTTTTGCCAGACATTGACATACGGCCAAGCCCTGGTCCATTAATGGTTAACAGTACTTGGCTATTGTTACTGGGCCAATACTAGAACCAATCATCGGTCAATCTATGGTTTACAGAAAATAGCCAGTATATTGTTACCTTTGAATGGCCAAGCACTGGCCCATGAATGGTAAATATTACTTGGCTATTGTTATTGGGCCAGTACTGTAGCCATGAATTTACCGATCTGTCATTTTTTTTAAATTTCACTAGAGTATTATCCCTTTTAGAAATACATAGTTTAAAAAATGTCACATATAGTTTAGTTATCGCCTTTAGGTTGAAAGACTATGGTAATAAAGAAAAGGTTGGTATATGTTTTATTTTATTTTCATTTCTATTTTATTTTAATTATTTTGTAAATACTTTATTTAAATTTATGTATAAAAAATATTATTTTATATTTTTTTTAATGGCGGAGTACTAGCGGAGTCAGGGCGGTGTTTGCCATTACTCAGCCATTCTTGCAACTGAACCAGTTGTATGGAGAGTTTTGAATTTTTTCCGTCAGTTTTATTTTATTTTAAATTAGTTTGTATTTAAGTTATTTAAATTTACATATGATAATAATGTATATTTTTTAACGGCCCAGTCATGGTTGCCAGTATTTAGCCCAAGAATGGCAACCATTTACTGTCCGAAGTTATCATCCAGTAAAATTATGTTAATGGCCCAGTCGTGATTTCCAGTACTCGCCCATTGCTGCATTACTGGCTGCCCGTAATGGACCATTACTGGACTAGTTGTACAACCTTGTATGGGTTAAGACGTAGTTGATTTTTTTTTATAAGTATCACAAACATACTTGATTTGACCATGTTTGTAGTTGAGTCAACTATGATTTCATTTTCGAGCAACAATGCCGTGTTTGTTTGCATTTTCAATTGACTACAAACGTAGTAAATTAAAAATTAAACTAAAAAAAGTGATATTGAATACGTTTGTGATAGAAACAAGCAATAATCCGTATTTGAATTGGCTAATCAGTCGTTGTTGATAAATTTTTTTATAAGTATCACAAACATATTTGATTTATTTGTTGTTAATGAAACACAAACGGTGTACAACTATCACGAACATGTTCCAATTTCTAATATATATGACGTCGGCCAAATTATATTATTATAGAGTATAGACCAGCGGTACTAGAGGTGGCACATATGAACATTTTCTTGGAATGTGAACTTTTTCGGTTGCAGCGTTTACGTGAATACATAAACATACGGAATACTAAAGATGAATCGAATAATAAATTATTCATTCACATACATACATTGTCACAAAAATAGTCATATCTTCTTTAAATAAACGAATTTTTTTAGAATTGTTAAATGAGGTAAGCTCGGTGTACGGTGGATGTACAAAAATGTCTCATGGTTAAGCCGTGGCTAAGTTTGACAAAGATTCGGAGAGGCTTTAGACGAAGTTAGACTTTTTTTTGGATATATGTAAATAATTGGAAAATATAGTCAATTAATGGACATCGACCCAACATTTGAAACCAAATTAAAAAGTTTTAATCGCGACCTTATATCCAACAAATTTAAATATTTTCCAAATCTAAAGAAATTCAATTCACGTAACAATAATGGAGAAAGGCTCATCGATTGTTGTGTCACAAATCAACTATTCATAGGAAGCAGCAAGTTCCCACACAAGAACATACACAAATACACTTGGACATCACCAAATGGAAGAACCAAGAATCAAATTGATCACGTACTGGTGAATAAGAAGTTTCTATCCTCACTACAAGACGTCAGAGCAAAGCGAGGAGCAGATATACACAGCGACCATCAACTGGTAATTGCAACATTCAAAATTAAACCAGCCGCTGTAAAACAAAACAACAAGTCATGTCAGAGGAAATTTAACATCAGTAGATTGAGCGACAAAAATACAAATAACATCTTCAAAGAATCGCTCCAGCTCAATCTACCAAACAACGAAACCACCAGCACTGATGAAAAATGGGAACAAGTTAAAGAAGCTTACGTCAAAACTGCTACAGATGTGCTTGGATACCAAGACAAATCACGGAAACCATGGATTAGCGATGATACATGGAAGAAAATTGAAGAGCGTCGACAGCTCAAGTTGCAGTTGTGTCACCAGAACACAACCGAGATCCGCAACAAATATGAAAGCACAGCAAAACAAGTTAAAAAGATGGCAAGGAATGATCGCAGAAGATATACAGAAAGCATTCTCAAGACTGCGGAAACAGCAGCAGCTAATAGAAATATGCGCACACTACACAAATGCGTGAGAAAGGTCACCAAAAAATATACAAACACTCCACCAATAAAGGATGAATCTGGTCAAACCCTCACAACTCATGAACAACAGCTAAATAGATGGAAAGAATACTTCGAAGACAACTGCCACCAACAAGAAAATAACTTGCAGTCTCCGGATGACAACTATAACGAAACTATCAGCACCCATCCACCAACGGAACGGGAAGTTAGAGATGCCATACAGAAACTCAAGAACAACAAATCTGCTGGTACAGATAATATATCAGCAGAACTACTCAAAGCAGATGTAAACACAACAGCAGAAGCTCTAACACCACTATTAGCTGATGTATGGAACGAAGGTAAAATACCAACCAAATGGAAAGAAGGTTTAACCATAACAATCAAAGGTGATCTAAGAGAATGCAAAAATTGGAGAGGCATATCTCTGCTCAACACAATAATGAAAATACTAGCAATGATCATTCTCGAAAGAATATCTCCATCAATTAACATGAAACTAAGAAATGAACAAGCCGGCTTTAGGCCAGGAAGAAGCTGTACCGATCATATCAACACAATCCGTATCATCATTGAGCAATCAAATGAATGGAATTCACCATTGTATCTCCTCTTCGTGGACTTCGAACGCGCCTTCGACTCAATCAACAGGAGCGCGATATGGAAGACACTTTGTGAAATGGGCATCCCGAAGAAAATAGTTGATCTAATCAAAGAAATGTACCGGGATGCTGCAAACAGAATACAATACAAAGGACAGCAAAGTGATGAATACTACAACCACCGAGGAGTGAGACAAGGCTGTGTACTATCCCCGCTACTATTCCTAATAGTACTAGATAGTATCATGAGAAAGCTGGATGATGCAAGTCCAAATGGAATCCAATGGAATACAACAAGACGGCTCAATGATCTAGACTACGCAGATGACATCTGTCTACTTACACACACACATACGGACATGCAGCAAAAAATACAGAAGCTATCAACCCTTGCACATGAAGTCGGTCTCAACATTAATATCAGAAAAACAAAGGCTATGAGATTGAACACCAAAACGATAACACCAATTACCATCAACAATACACAAGTGGACGAAGTTGACAAATTTGTGTACCTTGGTTGTACTGTAGCGAAAACAGGCGGGACTGAAGAAGATATCAGTCAGCGTATTAACAAAGCCAGAAATACGTTCAATATGCTTCACAAGATCTGGAATGCATCCGTCCTGTCAAGAAAGACAAAGCTACGAATGTTCAATGCATGTGTCAAGTCAGTACTGCTGTATGGGTGTGAAACGTGGAAACAAACAAGAAAGATCACAAATAAACTACAGGTGTTTGTGAACAAATGCCTGAGAAGACTGATCAAATGCTTCTGGCCAAACACCATCAGTAACCAGGAACTTCTACGGCAGACAGAGCAGTTAGACATTGAGACCGAGATAAAACAAAGAAAATGGAGATGGATAGGACATACACTGAGAAAATCAGTCGAAGATATAACAAGGATGTCCCTAGAGTGGAATCCACAAGGTAAAAGGAGAGTTGGAAGACCACCCATGACATGGAAGAAAACGGTGCTAGCTGAAGCAAAACAAATTGGCAAGACATGGGGTGAACTGAAAGCGATTGCCCCCAACAGAGTTAGATGGTCCAGTCTAGTAGACGCCCTATGCTCCTAAATGGAGATAAAGGAAAAAAAAAAAAAAAAAAAAAAAAAAAAAAAAAAAAAGAAATTCAATGCAGATGTAGAATCTCATGAAAAACTCCTGTGTTTATTTAACTTGACTTGTTAAATAAACACAGGAGTTTTTTGCAATTATTCAGTCAGTTATTAAGGAATTCTCCTCAAGATTTACATAATTCAAACAATTTGTAGAAACCTCATAATTTATTTTAAATCAGGATGCAACATCAGCAGATTTTTTTTTATGTTCAGTGTTAATTATAATAAATTAGAAATTAATGTCTCTGAATATCCGAAGATAACATGCCAACTAGGGATTAGGATTATGTTTAAATAAATTAAGTTTCTTTAAGAAATTTACTAATGTTAACTTTAAAATTTTGAGGATTGAAATTATCGGGAAAAACCCAAGAAGGTAAGGCATTCCAAGGGTGAGGGACTCTGTTGAAAAGAACCGAGTTGAAAGGCGACAGTTTTATACACTTTTTTGTTTGAACCGTATATGGTTGGCCACAAAATTCGCTCTGGTGTGACGCGATAGGTTTGCTTGTTCAGGTTGTGGCGAACACTGATAAAATTTTTCAACAAATTTTTATTTTCAATCGCACCTTCCTTGCTTTTGATTTAATTTTTAAAAAAATCCATGAATGCGTTGAAAAACAAATTAGTCAGTTTTTATTAAAAATTCAAATGGCTGACAGTTAAAAAATTAGAACAACTAATTTAATTTAAAAGTTAATTTAAATAAATTGCATTACTGATCTATTAATATTTATATTATAACATATTGGAAGAAAGAATAAGCCATACTTTCAGGATTATTAAACATATTATTCTTTAATATTGTTTTTGAAGAAATGCTCGTATTTTGTTCTTATTAAAAATATGCTGCAGTATAAGAATTTACTTGAATAAATTTAACAAGATATGAGCTTGCTTACTATTTGTAAATAAATCTATGATGTGAATATTTGTTAATTATTATAAAGATAACACAATAAATGGAAATTTGATTCAGTGTGAAAATTTATTGTAACCATTTATATAAGAATTCAAAATGAACAAAAATATTTACTAGTTGCATTGTCGATCTGGAAGTCGCATAACTATTACATTCTACTGAAATCTTTTATTGCAACAATTTAATAAAAGTGGAATTTACATATGAACAGTGACAACAATTGAAATTAAATTAGATGAACTACATCAATCTATTAAACTCCATATAATTTTATTTAAATCAACTGGGTTTGGAAGAAATCATTTCGTGTACAACTCAACAGCTACCGAAGATCTATTGCAACACATCTACAATCCGGATATTGATAACATCATTGAAACAATATCAGCTATAAGGTAAAATTAATTTTATCTCTGCGGCAGTTCGTTCATCCATAATGTGTTTGTAGAAAATTGTCAGATCATCAACATTTCGTCTGTGCTGCAAGGAATCAAGTTCGTTTGTAAGAGTCGAGTTGCCAATGAGTTTAACAGCTCTACGCTGAGCAGAACCAAGACACTTTAAACTACTAAGATATGCTCCACCCCATATGTGAGAACAATATTCCATGCAGGATTCCATATTCGCTATTAAAAAACTTACGGCATCTTCCCGAAAAGCGTAATTTTAACAGCGTTCTTAGCTAGGTTAAAAATATGAGGAATGTATTTCATATTGCTTTCTATTTCTACTCCTAGAAGTCTTACAGATTCTTTTTTCACAAGATCTTTGGAGTCAATCTTTAATGGAGACAGATTAGTTGTGGATAATGTAGAAAAATAGCAAACCATCGTTTTGCTCGTATTAAATTCAACATTATCAACGAAACCCCAATTCATGATTGCTGTGAGATCGATATTTAAGGAATTTATCAAATTCGATTTACAGTTATTATGCGCAGAAGGCGAATTTAGATTTGATATATAATGTGACACATGGCGTGTGCTATCATCAGCAAAGCTATGGATACGATTAACAGTTGAATCTAGCAAATCATTTATATAAATAAGAAAGAGAATTGGTGACGAAGCGGAACTTTAAGAAACTCCTGCATTAGTTGAAAAGACATCAAATGAAACACGATGAAAATTTACTTTTAACGCCTATTTCGAATCGGGGCAACTAATCCGTATTTCGTGTTGACAAACACAATAATTCTCAATCAAACACATTCCTTGTCGAAGGAACAGATTTTTCAGATGGCTACAACTTTTTAGTACATCTGATTTTTATAATAAACATCTGATAGTGGAACCATATAAAGAACTCCCAGGTTTTTCTGAAACTAGACGGCGTTGGTGTATACTTAATAGAATAAGAACTAAATGTGGTAGATGTCAAAATGCTCTTCATAGATGGTACCCTGAAATTCCCCCTAATTGTGACTGTGGAGCTTCAGATCAAACTATTGATCATATGATTAATATCTGCCCTCTTAGAAGCTTCAATGGAGGATTAAATGTGATTCACAATTCAACTGCCGAAGCTATACTCTGGATACATAATCTGAACCTCTCTTTTTAATATCCTAAATATTGTTCTTTTTTTATCAAATTTCATGTACTGTTAAATTAAACTTATACGAATAAATAAATACTATTAGTGCAGTAACCAACCGCTCCCTAAATACCCAGAAATAAAGTTACCTGAGACTTCGCTATAATTTTCATTCAAAATTTACTAAACTTCCTAAATCTTTGAATTTTTTCAAATTTTTCTGTCAATCAGTGTCGAAACGTAGGAGGGGGATGGTCTGAATTTTGCACTTTTTTGATAATAACTCAAAAACTGTGCACCGCAAAATTCTAAAAAAATTGCAATGATTTTTAAATTAGGTGCTCTTTCAAATGACACCCCACTCGCTTGGGTCAAAAAATGTTTTTCTACCCTCTCTACTCCCGTCCCCTAAACCAACAGAAATATAAATATTTGAGACTTCTCTGTAATTGTCATTCAAAAATTATCAAACTTTCTAGCTCTGTGAATTTTTACAAATTTTTCTGTCAATCAGTGTCGTAACGTAGGGGGAGGGACGGTCGGAAGGTCGCACTTTTTTGACAATGATTCAAAAACTGTGCACCGGCAAAATTAAAAAAAATTGCTTTGTTTTCTAAATTCGGTGCTCTTTCAAATGACACCCCACTTGGCTTCATTTTAAATAGTTTTTTACCCTGCCTCATTTCCACCCCTTTATAATAAATATAATTATGAGTATGTGATACTTTCCAATATTGTTCATTGTCCTTGAAAATCTTACTAGTTTTTCTATCATTCCCACACATTTAAAGATTTTCGAGGTGGTTCAGTTAGGTTCATGAGGTGTAAAATGGTGAGGTGTGAAATTCAAAAATACATTCTTAAGCCCTGAAATGAAGCCCTTTCATATGATGCCCTACTGGAATCTATAAAAAATTTATTTTCTCAAAGGTCGTACACCGTAACCCTCTCACATCGTAACCCTGTAAACCAAATGAAAACAACTGTAGTTTTATTTGTATCTGTCATCTTATGAGGGCAGATTAGTTTTATACGTACCTCAAATTTCAGCTCCATAGCATTTATAGTTTACGAGATAATCGATATAATGTGAAAAACTCGTTTTACTCTCACCAATACTGTTCCGTATAACCTCTAGATTATCGATCACGTATCCAAATGGCGTATTCAAATGGTGGCATTATCGACGGACCGAACAACAACATTGACTAGACATATATCAAGCTCTTCGACTCGAATTTAAAAATTCCTTTTCTGACAATAAGATCCGAGAATTAATCCGCCGAGACCGTTGCCGATTTAATGTCATTCTTCGTTTAATAGAAAAGCTAATACACCGCTTAGAAATCTAGACCTATGTTGTCCTTGGTGGGAAATATTCTCAACGGAGAATCAGAAATAAATTGATAGGTGTACACGAATACAGCGTTAAACACCTCTGACACCTTTGTCGCGACAGAAAAAAATTTATGGAAGACGTTAACCGTTAACATCCAAAAACGAGCATTTTCTTTCAGACTCGCACGACAGATCTTTTACTAACTCACGAGAATACTGATTCTCAAAATGCACAACTCAAATGAACACTTAAACCACATGCCCTTGCTAAACAGTTTTTCTTGGTGACTTTTAATGTCCATAATAAAAATTGGCTCACACACAGCTCAACTACTTATGAGATAAGTAAACATGCGAGCTATTTGCAATTTATCATAATTTCCCACAGATTATAGATCAGCTTACCAGGGAACCTGAAATGTCTGGACAAAGTAGTAACTTACTAGATTTATATTTGACAAATGATCCTTACTGGGTGCAACTTAAAATATCAGAGCCTTTAGGTGGTTCAGATCATAATTTAATTTCAACATAGCTAAATCTAGAAATTCCAAAACAAATTAAAGCTAATCCTTGTTTGGAACTATAAAGCTGTGGATTGACAGGGTCTTAGAGGGTTTTTGAAATGGTTTCCCTGGAAACGTAATTACCTTACTGGCCAAGACCCTAACATAGCTGCGTTAAATTTTTTTGAGGCTATTCTTAAGTGAATACACAGGTGTACTCCAAACAGACTGTCTATTCCTAAGACCAGAGGCGTAGCTAAGGGAAGGGGCGGGGGGGGGGGGGGGCGATCCGCCCTGGGTGTCACCCGTTTTGGGGTGACACCCGAACGTAAAAAACTTAAACAAACCATCATAATGTTTTCAACGATAAATCACTTCGAAACCGTTTTGGGGTGACACCCGAACGTAAAAAACTTAAACAAACCATCACAATGTTTTCAACGATAAATCACCTCGAAACCGTTTTGGGGTGACCCCCGAACGTAAACAACTTAAACAAACCATCACAATGTTTTCAACGATAAATCACTTCGAAACCGTTTTGGGGTGACACCCAAACGTAAAAAACTTAAACAAACCATCACATGTTTTCAACGATAAATCACTTCGAAACCATTTCAACCAGGTTATCCATTTAATTTTAATTTATAAATTGTGATAGCTTATAAATGTGTCCTATTGGTTCAAAAAGGATCTATTCTACTTTTTAAAATTCTTGAGTTATTATTTGGGGTAGTTTGTTGAACGTCTTTTTATGTTAGTACAAATCCAGACATGCTAAAAATTTCAGTTTACTTTTTAAACTAAGAAGGATTAATTAAACATCTAAACTAAAGCAAAATTAGATTACATTTTAGTGTTCCTAGGTCTTGATGGTTTTACAAGATATATTTCGTTTACGTTCTTGGCTATATTAGTAGAAGAGAATAGGTACGTACGTTCGATTTGACTGAAACAACTCAAAAAACAACAATAATTGCATTCAATTTATTAGTTGTATCAGTTGCTTCAGTCAAATCGAACACGGCTTATATTAGTAGAAAAAACGAAATTTCAGGATGCAAAGTTTAGGTTTTTGGGCATATTATTATTATTGAGGATGAAGCTGACTTTAGTTTTTTCAATTCATTTTAATTGTAAGTTAGAATTTTATGATGCCAATTTTTGCAAACTTTTCATTTATTTTAATTTTATTGAAAAACGGTTTCGCGATTTTTAAAACAACCCAAAATGCAATAAAAAGTAAAACCCTTTGCGTTAAAAAGCAATTGTTATAGAATTGCTTTACATTAAGCAATTGGTAGTACATATATCAAAACTAAAGTTTTACTCAGCGTTCTTTGGATTACATACCTATCATATATTAAACATTCTAAAAAATTATCAGTAGTAATCATCCAAGGGCGGTGATAATTCGAAATAATCTTTTAAAAATTTCGAAAGCAAATACATATATTGATAATAGCACGAAGCCGTAGGCCGAGGGCTATTATTAATACCACTTGCTGTAGGAATTTTCCAAAAAATTATGAGAATTTATCAACGAACGAGGGGAATTCGTTTAGAATTTTTTTTGCCATTTTTCATTTCTTTATATATTTTTTATGAATTATACGTTGACCATATCAGTTAACTATTTCAAAAATTATTTGATAATTTTTAATATCCCAGTAGGCCAGAAGTATAATTATTTGTTATTAATATAATTCAAATGTTATTGGTGAAATTGAATGATGTCATTACATTTTAGAGAATTTAATTGGGTTAAATTAAAATAAAACTAAAGCAAAAAATTTTGTATTTTATTTATTTAAAAAAAAAAATTAAAATATAAAATGATTTTTGTCTCCAAGTTGTTTTTATTTACTAATATAATAATTTATTTGAACTAAAATTATTTAAAAAATCCTTGTAACATAAATGTAAAGCCTTCAAATTTTGTTTAAAAGTGGTGTAGTTATGATTATTATTAACTAAATGGTTTGACTTTAAATTTAAAAATAGACTTTAAATTTTGATTACTTTTCTTCTTAGATTTTTAGACAATATTCCTTAAATCAGTCTTTAAAACATTTTCCGGTTTTCCAGATGTAAAATTTTTCAAAAAAATCACAATTAAATTTGTAAATTATTGAGCATGATTCTAATTGGATATTTAATTTTGGTTTCAATACTTTATATAAAATTCTAAGAGATGGATTTTATATTTATATATTTTTAAATGGTTCCTAATAATATTAAGCATATGATTTGTATATTCCATTTTATCAAATATTGTTTAATATAAGTTGTTGCAAGGAATTTTAAATAAATTAATTCTGGTAGTGTATTTAATCGTTAACACAGTGTACTTATTATGAAATAGACATATGTATCCTACAAATTTATTTAGAATTATAGGCTTGCTGACACCTACTATAATTAAAAATATTTTTTTAGATTTCGTCTAGCAAATATCCCAACAAATAAATATGCCACGAGGAGTTCATACTTCTAAAAGAAAAAGCGGGTTCCAGCAGAGAAAGACCAAACAGGCTCAAATAGATGATGTTCAGAGCATATCTGGATCGATTTATAAATATGTTACAAAACCTGATGATAGCCAAAGCTCACCAAAAGAAACTGATTCTCACGTAAACGCAACGAATGTTTCAGAGAATATTGGCTCATCTTCAGAAAGTAACAGCGACAACACAGAATTAATAATGATAACCCATGATGAAGACGAATCAGAAAAAAATACTGAAAATGATAGTGATAAGAAGACAGTATTTGTATGAGTGAATCACTTCAGGACTTAAGAGATGTATCACATTGGAATATACCCGTCTCTGATAATGTTCGTATTGAAATCATAAAAAAAGGAAGTGAACATTTTCAAAATAGGGAAGGGCCGTTTGCTACTGTATCTAGACCCGGGTTAGACAAAAAAGGTAATGTTCGCCATCTTTCTAAAGAATGGTTTTATAAAGTGATGCCTTATATGGAGAAAAAATTCTGCGGTCATGGATGGTTTATTCTCCTATAAATAATAGCCTGTACTGCTTCTGCTGTCATATATTTGCTGTCACCAATAGTTGTAATATAAATTCAGCATTTACGACTGAATTTCAGAAGTGGTGGAAGCTAAATCCCAAAGTAGCCGACCATGAAACTTCAAATGAACATCTGGAGAATTTTGAAAAGTGGAAAACTTTGGAAATGAGGTTGAAATGTCATAAAACGATAGGAGACGCAGCCTTACAATTAATAGATAATGAAAAACAGAAGTGGAAACATCTTTTATCCAGATTATTGGATATAACTTTCTTTTTATCTAAACAAAACCTAGCATTTCGGGGACATGATGAAGGACAAAGTTCTTCAAATAAAGGCAATTTTTTAGAACTAGTCAATCTATTGTCAAAGTATGATGTAGTGTTAAAAGAACACATTTTGAATTTGGAGCATGGCAAATCACCAAAAGTATCATATTTGTCACCAGATATACAAAATGAGTTCATAAATGTTTTAGCGAGCCACGTAAAGTTTAAGCTTGTCAACGAAATTAAATCAGCTAAATATTTTGGAATTATGTTTGATAGCACACCTGACATTTCACATATTGATCAAATGTCTGAAGTGATTCGTTATGTGAAAATTGATGGTAGAAAAGTGGAAGTCAAAGAAGTATTCCTTGGATTTTTTTCTTTACATGGAAAAAAGCCGCTGATTTAAGCGATGAAATTCTTAAAAACCTTAAAAATGACGGTTTAGAGGTAATGAATTGTCGTTCCCAAAGTTATGATAATGCAGCTGTTATGAGTGGTATACATGGAGGAGTGCAAGCTATTATTAAAGCAAAAAATAACAAAGCAATTTTTGTGGGCTGCATAGATCATTCAATCAATTTATGTGGCCAACACTCATTTGCACAAAATGTAGCTTGTGTAACGTTTTTCGGAACAGTGGAGGCCATTTTTACATTTTTTTCTGCTTCGACTAGCCGCTGGGAAGTGCTTGTCAAACACAGCAAAACAACTGTTAAAAGACTCTCAACAACGCGTTGGAGTGCTCATTATGCTGCAGTAAAAGTATTGGCCGAAAATTTTGATGGGATTGTGGCTGCAATTGAGAAGCTAAGTGATCAACAAGAAAATGTAGACACTAGAGGCGCTGCACACAACCTTATGCATGCAGTGTGTGATTTTACGTTTCTTTGCTATCTTTTGTTTTGGAATGATGTTCTTAGGGAAATAAATTGTGCTCAGATTGGATTGCAAAGCAAAGGCTTAAATATTGATCAATTAATTACAAAAATAGAGTCACTTCGTCTTTATATTGAAGAAAAACGAAATGACATTGTAGAACAGGCAATAGATCTTGCTGCGACGAAATCGGAGAGCTATGACATTCCAATGGAAAGACGAATTCGTCGTAAAAAACGAATGGCTGGTGAGTTGGCTCCAGATGTTGGACTGACACTGAGAGCTGAACTTAAAAAGGACATGTTGGAATGTCTTGACCGATTCAGTGTTGAACTCCGAACAAGACTGAAGTCAGTTCAAGGTTTTGCTTCATTGTTCGAGGTTGTTCAGACAAAGACTTTGCTTTTGGCGAACAGTGAAGAGTTGAAATTATCTGTATCAAAATTTACCAGTTTTTATGATGAGGTATCGGAAACGGGACTCCTCACAGAGATACCAAGGTTGAGGAGGCATTTAAAAGCGACCAATGTTACAGTTTCTAACTGGGTGTGCCTAGACCTTTTGAAATTCATCGTGAAATGGGATTTTATAGAATCTCTTCCGAATCTTATGGTCGCACTAAAGTTATTTATGACTATTTGCGTATCAGTGGCTACGTGTGAGAGGAGTTTCAGCAAATTAAAATTAATTAAAAATTACTTGCGGGCAACAATGACCCAAACGAGGCTTAAAAATCTTGGCATATTAACCATAGAACATGAGGCAGCACAAAATATAAAATTTTGAAGTTATGATTTCTGAGTTTGCAGCTGTCAAAGCTAGAAAGAAGAGATTTTAAGTGTATGTATATAATATGTATGTGAGAGTATATTAATTCTCCTCTTATTTTTCTTTTACTATACTTTCCAGGGTTGCCACTTGTATACATTTGTATTAATTTGGATACATTATTTAAAAAATTTGTTAAATGGATACTGGGTACCAAAAATTCGCAAAACTACTGGAATGGATACAATTTATTCGCAAGAAAACATTGTGTATAAAATGCATTAAATGCATTTGAACATGTTAATAAATTGTGTTACATTGTTCGTCGTATTCTCTTTTAGTAGAAGATAAAGGAACAGAAAATTGGCGAACAGTGTAGCAAATATAAACAGTTGTGGAAAAACGATAACCAATTTTTGTAAACAGTTCTGAATTGAGTGCATTTAAGGTTGCATTATACCGTAACCGTTGTAATGAAAAAAAGGAATTCCAGGTATATTTTGTGCTGAAACCGCACAATATAGGTCGTTCTCAAATAAATTAGCAACATCAAATAATCATGTATACATTTGGATACTCTTTTTTTATACAACTGGATACATTTTAATTTTTTTGAGTGACGACGCTGATACTTTCCTAAAAGATTCATTTTCATACATCAATATGAAAGAATGTATAATAAAACAGTACTTTAATTATATATAACTTATTAATAATAACTAGGAGGGCCCGGCGTGCTTCGCTACGCTTATAAATAAAGTTTTTGCGTAGACATTTTGTTGACGTAGAAGCAATGATTTCAAAAAGTGGTAATGAGAAATGCTACCATATAATTTTTAATTTTTCTTTTTAAATATATGAATGAAAAATAATCAGAACTCTAGCTGATCAGTTCGGATATATGAAAAATTAGCGATCAAATAAGTTTTCAAGTAAGCTTCGTATGAAAAATTAGCATATGAAAAATTAGCGATCAAATAAGTTTTCAAGTAAGCTTCGCTAATTTTTCATATATCCGAACTGATCAGCTAGAGTTCTGATTATTTTTCATTCATATATTTAAAAAGAAAAATTAAAAATTATATGGTAGCATTTCTCATTACCACTTTTTGAAATCATTGCTTCTACGTCAACAAAATGTCTACGCAAAAACTTTATTTATAAGCGTAGCGAAGCACGCCGGGCCCTCCTAGTACTCATAAAAGAGGAAAAGGTTTTTGAGAAAAGTGAGAGGAAATCAAGTAACAATGACTTCTGGGAAGACGATATTTTTTGTGAAAACTCTATCATCTTTGAACAAATGACCTTGGTCAGATGTATCATAAATATAAAATTTCAAACATTCAAACGCACGCACTCTACTTGCAGCAACATACAATTGACCATGTGTGAATACAGGTTCTTTAAGTAAAATGGCAACTCTGTTGAATGTCTGACCTTGAGATTTATTAATAGTCATAGCAAAAGCAGGAATAATAGGGAATTGAGTTCTTTGAAATTTAAATGGAAGAAGAGTTCCAGAATAAGTCAAATGAATGCGTGGAATTAGAATGCGTACACCTCGCATGACACCAGTCAAAACTTCACAATCTATTGAATTTCGGTGCATAACTTTTACACGCATTCGTGTTCCATTTACTAATGCTTGACCTGTATTTAAATTACGTATGAGGAGAACAATGCAATTCACTTTCAAATTTAATTTATGAGGTGGCAAACCTCCTACACTCAATTTATTTAAAAATTCTATTGGAAAATTGTTCTGCTCACGAATGTCATCACAAACAACTTTATCAAAACTAAAATATGCTTTCTCCTCTCCTGGCATAATACTCAAGATTTTAGAATTGATTTCATTGCAATCATTGTTTTTGGGGGCTAAAATGACGGAACTCAAAATGTCATCAGATAAAATTGTATCAGAAATATTTCCAAAAATGTCTTCAATAATATTGTCTGGATTGCCAATCAAATTATGAGGAATTTCAATGATATCTGAACCAAACTGTGGAAAACTTTGCATATCACCATTACCGAGTCTTCTAAGAAATTCTACAAATTCAATTTCATGAGGGAGAGCTCTCATGTTTTGATTTAATTTCAAAATTTTAAAGTTAATAAATTCTTGCCAAGATGTAATACAATTTTCAATTAAAATAGAACGTGAGCCATGCGGTATAACTGGAAGAATTTGGCGAAAGTCACCGCTCAGTAAAAGAGTTTTACCTGCAAACAGTTTATTTTTATTTTCTTCGTTTGGAGTCAAATCTCTTAACAAACGATCAATTAATTTTAAAGCATGAATAGAACACATTGAAATTTCATCTATAATAATGATTGATGCATTATTAATATATGTGCCATGTACACTGTTTGGAGTTATATTTGGCATTGAATTCTCTAATAATGGAATTGGTAATTTGAAAACATTATGCCAAGTTCGCCCCCCAATCAAAAGAGTTGATGCAATACCACTGAAGGCAGTTACAATACACGAAAGATTTAATGAATTAAATTTATGAATGATTGCCGTTTGAACAAAAGTTTTGCCACAACCTGCATGAGCTGTCAAGAAAAAAACATTACTTCCAGTATCATGGAATTGAGCTTCACGCAAAACAATATCAATCACACTACGTTGCTCATTATTTGCATTTTCATACATTCTATCGAAAACTATAGCTTCTTCTTCAATATCAAAATGACCTACATCGCCAATCTGTAAGTTATATTGTGGAATCGGAAGACCAAGATCACCACATGAAGTATTATGTGTAAGAAGAATTTCATTAATTTCAATCAAGGCTCGATTAATTGACACATCTTCATCGTAATTTCGTAAAAAGTCTTCAATCATACTATTTCTAAATTCAATCCATAAAGCTAAAGCATTCGGAGGAACATTCAAACCACAGATAAATGCAAATAATTGACGAAACTGTTTTGGTGATTGAATTTCTGAAGCTTCAAGTAAACATTCACGCCATTCATTATCATTTGTTGCAATACCTCGAGCTTCACATGCTGCAACAAAAGTAGGGTACTCAACACCTTCATACATACGTAGATCAGAAAAAGATTTTGGACCACGAACATGCAACAGAAGTAAACGCATATGAAACAATTCTATATCTTTTGGAGAAACCATATATAATCGAGCAACAACTTTATCAGCCCCACGTTGTCTTCTTTTCCACGATTTACTTTGATCATGCCAAACATAATGTAATGGTAATTCTGTATACAAAAACTCATTAGCTAAATTATCAATGGAATTCAAATGGAAAAATGCTAACAATTTTGTTCTTGATACATTTGCGACTGCACCAGCCACATTACCATTCCTGATATAAACATTTTGTCTATTAGGCAAATGACAATCAAGTCGAATAATTGTATGAGATTGAAAATGCAATGGAAATTCAAATATGCGCCAAGCAGCTTCAGTCGAACCAACATACCGTCCATTCAAAAAATCTTGAATTTCATTTCCCACAATCGCATCATCATTATTCACTGCATTCTCTCCATTCACTCTCAATTCAACATTGGCAGAATCATACCCTTTATATACATACTTGTAAACATATTTCACACTTTTAACAGTCGTACATATTTCAACGTTAATATGACGATTGAATTTTGCAAGAAGATAAGGATTATATGGAACAACATATCTATTATCAAGAGATGCACCACGTACATCAACACTCATACCATTATCACGTCGACGATACAAAGGATAACCATTCACAGATTCTTTAGTATTTTCAGAAAAAGGTTTTGGAAAATTCTTACTACATTTACCATCTCTCATACAAACAGAATTGGGATTTAGAGCACCACATGGTCCATGCATCATATGACGTTTCACATATTCATGTAATTTAGGAAAAAGAATGGGATCAGGGATTTCAGTACATACAAATTTATTAATCATTTCATTTCCATCAATTCTATCTTCATCTGATAAATTTAACAAAATATGGGCATGCGGAAGACCACGTTTTTGAAATTCAATGGTATATATAAGTGCTTTGACAGAACCGAAAATCTTTTTTTTCATTAAACAATCTATGAGCTCTTTAAGTTTCACTTTAAACACACGCACAACAATATCAGGACGAAAATTCGAAGACTCATAATTACTCAAATTATCAACAATTTCTGGCCATTGAGGATTACATGTCATTGTTATAAATAAAGAAGGTTTACCGAAATGTTGTACAATAGACATTGCATCCAAGTAATTTTGATACATCATACGTGGTGAACCGGTGAAAGAAGATGGCAAAATTACTTTACGACCAACTACTTGCATATTATCATCGCCATTGCGATTTTGATGCAAGAAATCTGTTAAATTATTGTACAAATCAGCACGAAGAGCAGATTGATTTGAACGAATGTAATGAAGCCGTGTACCTTCGATACGAACATACATATCAACAATCCATTGAAGAAATATGTTTGGGAACGATGCAAAAGACTAAAACCATCACGTATAGCAAGGCGATAAGATGCATATTGCAACATTGTAACTTTTGTACGTGACACATTAGCACGTGAAGTTGAAACTAAATTATGTGGAATATTAACGTGCCACCCAGTATCACCATTTGGAAACAACAAAGGATAAGCTAAAGGATCCAAAGAAGAATCAAGGACAGAAACAGAACGAATTTCATTTGCATTTTTTGAAAAAACAATCATATTTCTTTCAAAAGGTGGTTCACCATCATCATTTTTAAAAATAGCAGCCACATCAGTTTGAACAGCATCATTAAAACGACGAATATCACATTCTCTGTTAACTTTTATAACCATTGACACATCAGCAGTAACATTCTCAGGTCTTTCACAAAATTCATGCATTGATTTGAAAGAACGAACAAAAGGATTCACACGATCTAACTCAAAACCTATCTCACGCATAAGAAAAATTTCACATACATTGGTATTTCTATTCATTCTCATATTAGCAGCAGTATCAACATCATAAAAATATAATTGTGCATACATTGGAGGTCGACCATAAGCAGGAATTAAAGCACCAGTACGATGATAAAAAATATTATGAATTTTAAAATGATAAATACCACGTGCAGTAGAATCCGCTATATTACATTCAGAACTGATCATTGCAAATGCCGAATTATAGGAACGAATATTTGAAAGAAAACTTTTAGAACGTTTTTTTATAGCATTATCATTTGAATTCAATCCTTCGAAAATATTAGAGAAAAATGCATTTTCAGAAAGAGGAGGTAAATTGACTTTGCCTTTATGGCAACACAAAGAAAACGCTTCATTATTATTTGAAGTAAATTCTCTTGCAAAATGTTTGGCATGACAAAAATGACAACTCATATCCAAAGCACCACAAACATACGAATCAAAGTTACCTGGAATCACATTCAAAGCACACTTGAACGAATCTCTCAAAATTACAAAGGGAATTTCATCATTCACCACATTCAATTCTAAATCATTCGCAACATTCATGACACCATTCATGACACCGTTCTTGACACCATTCATATCATCAACATTCACTTCATCATTCACAACAACATCAGCTTCAGCATTCATTCCATCATTATTACCATTCATTTCATCATTCATAAAATCAACATTATTACGCATATTACGCATATAATCTCTTTTATTCCGACGACTCGATGTACCACTCACATCCAAACGACGTTTACGACGTAGTCTTGGCATCGAAATAAATAAATATATCAATATATATCAAAAATATGAAATAACTCAAATATCAAAATATCTCAAAAATCTTTATATCAATAAAAAACAAAATAATCGAAAAATATCGAAAACCGTCCTTCTTGAAAGATAAAAGACGACTAAAATATAAAATAAATACGACGACTGAAATGAATATAAAATAAATATAAAAATTTTCGTTTTTGTTATTCGTTGTTCGGTTCGATAGCTAATATATAAAAAAGAAAAATTTTAAAGCATTGTTTTAAAGCAAAAAGAAAGATGTATGTAAACTTATAATGCATATGTATAGAAAAAGTTTTCCGTATATAATAACTTTTTTATTTATGATCCGATTTGTTTGAATCCGGATCCGACTATAGGTTACACTAATATCAGTTAGCTGTGAAAATTTCAAATGAATCCATCTGCGAATAAAAAAGCCTAATGCTCCACAAAGTTTTAATCTAGCGTATTAATATATAAGAAGATGCTCATTTGCATTAATTAAATAATTTGTATTAATTAAATAAAATTATAAATTACGTATATCGGCTTTTTATTAATATTGACAGTTTTCATTCTTGGGGTGACACCATAATATCCGCCCCGGGTGTCACCCATGCTAGCTACGCCACTGCCTAAGACTGATCTATGGTTTTCAAATGAATGCAAAAAGGCAATTAAAAATTAAGAAAATGGCACTGTAAAGTTTCATCAAAACAAATCTGATGAAACCCTTTGACAGTACCGAATTGAGAGAAGTGTAAGCAGGAAATTAATAGAAGCAGAAAATTATTAATCTCTTTAATAGGAAAAAAGACACAAAATTTGCTGAGTACCCTACTGGTTCACGCAACTTCTATAAAACCGCAAAGGCCGTGCAAGGCAATTATTGTAAATCTGCTCTACTTTTTCTTATTGATAAGCATATGCCTGTCATTGACACAAAAGAAAAACTTAACTTTCTTTGAAATTATTTCTCTTAAAATTCTACACTAAAAAATTTTATTTTCTTACCCAAGCTAATAATTCTTAGAGTTTCACCCAAAATGATGCGCATACACGGATAAAAATAAAGCTATGATTGCAGGTCATAAGTTTTGTATAACATAATTATAAATGTTTATTCCCGATAACCACTTTTTATAATATTATTGTAATATTCATGACTATAAGGCATCAATTTTTATGAATATTTAGTCGTGGAATATAAAACGTTGGCATAAAGTTTTGAAAAAAACAAAACAATGATTACTATTCATAAACAATGAATAAAAAAATTATAATTTTTCATGCCTGATAATCAGTTTATATTTAAAAATGTGCATGTAACAGAACTAGGAAGTATGAAATTTTATGAATAGCAAGGTATAAAATATATTTTCACCAAATAATAATTTTTATTTTCTAGTTATTTTATATGTTTTGTAGGAATGGAGTATTCTTTATTAGTGCGAAATTTTAATATTAGTTTTTCGACAGTAAATATAATTAAAAAATTAATAAACAAAAAAAAATATTTTTATAATTCACTAAAAAATTTTTGTGTTAGGTGAGTTGTATATATACAAAATTTGTGAAATTTTAATATGATAGATAAATATAAAAATATGTAATATGAACATAAGGTTTAGTACATATATGATTATAATATAACTTACGAGTATGACAAATCATATGACTATGAGGTTTTCGATATCTCGCGACACTTCATCAAAATTCAAATGCTAGGAATGCAAATGCCTAGTTCGTAATTTATTTATTACTAAGCGCCATAAATTTATGAATTATAGGCATATTATTTTATTAAAAATAGTTATATTTTGTTCCCTAGTAAGTATATAAAATTTTTACAACAAAGTTATTTCGTTGTTCCTAATTGGTTATACTACGTACCCGATTCTCATAAAATTCTATGAATAATATTCATAATAAGCTTCTTAGTGATTTTTTGAAAAAGTATACCTTATAAGTATATAATACACCTGGCTTATTCACGGTTGAGAATTAACGTAATTTAAGCATGGAATATAACTTATTAGGCATAAAAAAAACCTCGATTTCTATCTGTGTAATTTTTCGTAAAATGCTTGTACAAATAAATACTAATATAGAATCTGAGCCAGATCGTATTCCTCCAATTATTCTTTAGACATTTGCTAAAGAGTTAGCGCCAACGGTCAATCTTCACAAAAATCTTTTATTTGTTATATAAAAAGGGAATTTTTCCTGAATTATGTAAAATGACTCGTGTACAACCTGTTCCAAAAAAGAGTTGCAAACTGATCCAAAATTATGTAGAATTTTCAAACTAGCTTAATAAAAGGCAATATTGGAATTGAAAGAAACTGAAAAACAGAAAATTGGAATTATAAATTAATGGATAAATGGATACACTTAAACGATAGTCTAATCGGTACATCGTTGAGCGTAGCAAGGATAAATAAGTAATAAAAATGTTTTGATGGAAAATAATATCAAATAAATATTTCACCGGTATTAATTCGGCGATATCTCTGGGTTTCGGTTTTCGGTATGATGGTATCGAATTCTCTATTTAGTTCTTCCATTTCTTGGTAAGTAAGCTATAAGTTTGATTAGAACCGTTGTTTTTTTACACGTTTTATTGGTTCAAATTTATCGTCATTACTCATTACTAAAGTATCACCTCTCAAACATTGACCAAATTTCCTTCTTGGATGACTCCTAGTTTACTCGTCTTTAACAAAAAAAATCTTTAAATTACACATGAAGAGACTGTATAGCCATCACAAATCCAACAATACAAACCTGCAATCACAACAAGCGACTTCTTTAATCAACCCTCTCAACCCCAATTTCAGTCCATTAAATTTTTTTTATTTTTACAAGCAATTCCTTTATTACTCTTAAAATTTTTTGTATATTTTTATGATAATTTTTTTTTTCTTTAAACCTCGATGGAATTTTTTTTTGTTATAAAAGTTATAAAAAAAAGCAACAAAATTTCTTTTTCGAGACATAATATATTCGCAAGGAAATTTTTCTTATTACAATTTCTTTTTCTCTGTTGCTTTTTCTCATTTCCTCTTTTTTTTTTTATAATCGTATAGAAATCGTTAAATAACACAACACATATACGAACATTAAAAAAAATTATCCTTTCAGAAAGACACTAAAGAAAAAAATATTAAAACAAGGAAAATCACATTTTCTCATTTTCCATGATAATTAAGATTAAGAATAGAAAAAATGAAAAATAAAGTAACATCATACAAAAAACAGGCTATTTTTTTATATGAATATGAAAATTTTCTATCGCCTCAAAGTATAGATAAGAAAATTGTTTTTCTTTTTGTTTTTCTAAAAATGGAAAGTCATAAAATAAATATATGTATATGTATTTGGAAGAGTTCTTCTCATATAATGGATTTGAGACGCACAGACGTGAGCAGTTGCTGTCCATATTATAGTAACTGAAAACATTGTCACAAAAGAAATACAAAAACTTGATATATATTTGATATATACAGCGTTTGGATTGGAGTGAAGAACTGACACCCGTT